>CM041537.1:30974008-31353791 GCA_023238725.1 Scortum barcoo | reverse complement strand
ATTTCTTTCGATACCTGCACATAAGAGATTATTACTATAAAAGAAACAAACCAACACTGTCTGGAGAGGGCAATACAGTGACAGATATTCTGACTGAAGCCTATAAAAAGATGAACAGAAAAACAATTTCTAAAATTTATCAGGGCCTTCAGAAACAGAATAGGAACAAGCACAGGATACATTAAAGCAAAATGGGAGAAAGAACTAAACATAGAAATATCAGAGGAGGATTGGCGCTCAACGTGGAGTGCACAGCATTCATCTACAAGTTCAAAGAGGTGAAGAATATTTGGCTGGAAAAATTTGATCCGCTTTTTCACTACACCTCTTATAAAAAGCAAATTCTCTCAGGCACAGGAACAATGCTGGAGAAAGTGCGGAAACATGAACGCTGATCACTCCCATGTATTTTGGTTATGCCCCAAAATTCAAACTTTTTGGAGTAATGTCTGTACAACTGTTGGAAAGATTCTGGGATACAAAATTCCTAACAATGTGATGGTACTCTATTTTTGTGTCTTAAACGAGAATGTTGTTATTATTAAAACATGACAGGTATCTGTGTAAAATACTGTTGATTGCTTGTAAAAAAGCTATAACAAAGTGCTGGTTTAAAACTGAGTCTCCAAGCCTTAACCAATGGATGGACAGAGTGAAGGAAATATATTTAATGGAGAAAATGACTTTCTCTCTCAGATCTGAAGGAGTGACTTTTTCCAGGAGGTGGGAGAAATTGACTGCTTTTGTTAAGGCAATGGAGGACGCTATGCATTAACACTTGAAGACACCGGACATTAATATAGTAGTAATATTGAGGAGCCCCATGTTTGTTTTTGTATGTTTCCCTTTTTGTGTGTGTTTTCTCTGACAGCTTTCAAATTTGAAAATACTAAATAAAAAGTATCAAAAAAAAAACTAGAGTGGGTGACATCATCAACCAGAGTAGCATCACTGTTGAAATAAGTAATAATTAACAAATAAATAAAAGAAATGCTGTAGAAAAGTTGTATTTTCTTGTAATATGTAAACTTCTTATTCGTTACTATTTAGTTTAATGTCAATTTAAACCATTCTAACTGTAACTGTACTGTTAAAGCGCTAGCAACAGAACTAATTTTATGTAGAGCTAAAATTAATTTAGAATCACAGCTGAAATAAGTTAACAAATAAATAAAAGAAATGCTGTAGAAAAGTTGTATTTCTTGTAATATGTAAACGTATTAGTTACTATTAATTTTATGTCAATTTAAACCACTCACACTGTATTTTTTACCGTTAAAGCTTAAGCAATGGGAGAAACGTTTACTCACCTCTACAGATGAGAGCAGAATTACCGTTGGTCTGAGATGATGCAGCAGAAAATGAGTCGAGGTGCGTTCAGGGACATTAGGAAAAAATAAGGCTATGTATATTTTGTTTAATCTGGTTGTCTGGTCATGGCAGAAAACACTTTGTATGTGTGTGTACGTGTGTGAGTGCTGGAAATCCTTCCTGTTATAAGTGAAGGCACAGATAAATGCACTAATGAGCATATCTCAATCGGCACAAAAGACGTGAATACTGTTTTAAGTTATTGAATTTTTATGAGAGGTTCAAAGCTGTATAGCAATGAAAAGGAAGCTCGATATCCGGTTATGCTAAACTTGAAAGCTGGCTGATGAAGTTGAAAGCATTTGGAATATTTGATGGATGTGAAATATTTAAAGTTGTGTTGAATGAAAGACTCACACTAAACTGCTTTGCTGAGTATAATACTGAAAAAGTACTGACATGTTTGAAATGAGGAAAATTTGAAGGTTTTTTTTAATTTTTATAAAGAAATATATGAAAGATTGTGGAATATCCGACAATGTGTAGAATGAAAGGCTTACACTTAAATGAATAGCTGAATAATGAAGACGAGTGATACCTGAAATGAAAGAAAAATTTGTAATATTTGAAGGTTTTTGAATTTTTTTTTGTTTGTTTTTAATTGACATTCAGAGTCAGACATTCACATCCAGTACATCATATGTACATACATCTTACATCTGTTGTCTGCCCTAAATGTCAAAATAGTGGTTTTTGTTTTATATCCAAGCAATGAAAAGAAAAAGAAGCAGCAACAACCATAATAACTATGTACGTGTAGGGAGTGGTCTTTTTCATACGGCACAGTCACTGGTTTGTAAAAATAAAATCAGGCCTATGGGGCGTGACATATTTGACCCAGTTTTCCCAGTATGAAGCAAATTTCTCCAATTTGTGATTAACAAATGCTGTTATCTTCTCCATTTTATAAATGTCCATTGTGATGTCCATCCACATATTTAAAGTTGGGCTCTCCTGTGATAACCATTTCCTGGTAATACTCTTTTTACAGGCCACCAGCAAGATATTTATTAAATGTTTAGCTCTTTTCGGCCATTCCTCAGGTATGTGTCCAAAAAACAAAGTCTTACTCTCGAGGGGTATTTCGCATTTGAAGATATCCTGTAAGGGCATTGTGTATCTCTTTCCAATAGTCCTTCATAGCAGGGCAGTCCACAGAAGACATGGTAATGGTTTGCTCTATGATTCCCACAGTTCCTCCAACAGAATTATTACATAGTAGCCAAACTCCCTCCACTTCTGTGAGCTGGTACACATCCATTGATACCTCCATATTAATGTCCATTCTTCATCTGATATAGTTATCCCTCCTTCCTTCTCCCATTTTATTTTAATATATGAAGTTGAATATGATTTCAAGTCCGAGAGACCCTTATACAAGCATGAGACAGTTCTAAGAATAATTTCTGAGTTGAATAATTTCGTAAACAAGTTCAATCAAAGATGTGCTTGTCTTTGTTATATTTTTCATCTTGGTATCAACATAATGCCCCAACTGTAGATAAAAGTCTTGTTTTTCTAATAAATGTGTCCTTCTAAGCATTTCAGAACTGAGCAGTTTGCCATCTTTCATTAAACCACATAAGGCTGTTACCCTTAGCTATTCAGTCCCTTATTTTTTTATGTATGGGTAGATAGTTGTGTTCTGATAATTTTGTAAGATCTTTTTGGTAGGTTGATACCTAAGTATTTAAAGGACTCAGTTTGCCATGCCAAGGGGTATCTACTCTTGATTTCTCCTGGTGGGCTATAATTATAAGAGAGTAGCTGGGTTTTACTTATATTGATTTTGTACCCTGATAATTGACTGTACTGTTCAAATGACTGCATTGCAATTTAGGTAAATAGGGCAATTTAGGGTTATGTTGGGCACCCTGAGGTAGACCAAGATGTCATCCGCATAGCAGGCCAGTTTATATTCCGTCCTTTTAATAGTGATTCCCTTGATGTCTTCATTTTGTTTAATGTATTGAGCTAGTGGTTCCAAAAATAGTGCGAAGAGTAGTGGTGACCATGCGCAACCTTGTCTGCAGCCCCTTTCTAGGGTAAAACTATTTGATAAATATCAATTGATTTTGATCCTAGCAGTAGGATTATCATATATTCCCTGTATGGTTTTGATAATTGCATCATGGAAGCCAAATCTGTGTAAGACTCTGTAGAGTAAATTCCAGTTGACCGAATCGAAGGCCTTTTCAGCATCTACGCTTATCACAATTGCTTTGATTTCATTTTTTTGTATATGATCCATAATATGTAGTGTCTTTCGTATATTGTCTTGTGTTTGACATTGGTGTATGAAACCCATTTGATCATTATGTATCAACGTTGGTAGGAATTCTTCTAATCGTCTGGCCATGATGGCGCAGTAAATAATTTATAATCTACATTAAGAACAGAGATTGGCCTATAAGAGCCACACTCCATTTTATCCTTGTTTTGTTTTCTTTTGGTATGGCTGAAATTATTGCCTCCTTCCAGCTAGGTGGCGTTTGTGCCTTTTTTAAAGCCCAATTCAGTGTGGGAAGTAAGACAGGTATTAGTTCTTTTTTAAATTCCTTGTACCACTCTGACGTGTAGCCATCAGATCCTGGTGACTTTCTCAATTTAAGCCTACTAACTGCAGCTTTTAATTCTTCTTCAGTTATATCCCACAGTCATCGTTTCATTTTGTTTTTCATCTAGAGTGGGCAAATCTAGGGGATTTAGGAAGAATTTGTCAATTTGGGTTACACTCCTGCTAGGGTCTTCAGAATATAAGGTTTTATAAAACACTTCAAAAACTCCTGTGAATTTGATTTAGTTTATTTTTTATCACTTTTGTTCTTGGATCTCTAATTTTATGAATTGTATTTTCCGCTATCTTTTTTTTCAGTTTCCACGCCAATACTTTCATAGATTTAGAACCACTTTCATAGTGTCTCTGTTTCAGAATCATTATGTTTTTCTTGATTTCTTGTGTGGACCAGATTATTAATTTCATTCCTGATGTTTCTAATTTCTCTCAATGTATCCTGTGCCAAATCCGATTTATGTTTTCTTTCTAGTTCCTTTAGCTTGTTTTTTAAATCCTCTAATTTCTTATTCCTATTCTTTTTCTTAAATTAAGATATTGCTATAATTTTCCCTCTTAGGACAGCCTTCAGTGTATCCCATAACATGGGAGGTGAGATTTCTCCAGTGTCACTGAACTCTAAGAAGAGACTAATTTCCGATTTAATTTGTGCCTTAAAGGACGAATCATTCAACAGACTTGAGTTAAATTTCCATGTATTATTTTTCAACCACAGGTTAAAATCAACGGATAAGTATACTGATGCATGGTCACTTAGATCTATTGTCCCGATTCCACAAGTATGTATTTTATCCTTCGCAAATGTTATGAAATAATCTACTCTTGTATAGAGTGAGTGAGGAGCAGAGTAGTAAGTGTAATCCCTTCTGTTAGGGAAAAAGTCTCTCGCCATATGTCAATTAAGCCCACCTCCTCAAAAAGTGTGTTTAACTTTCTTATATAGGAACTTCATATCCTGAGTTTTTCTACTAGACAAGTCTAATTTTGGCTGTAGATATATATTTAAATCCCCTCCACAGATCAAAAGGCCATCTGTTTCCGTTACCATAATATTAGTAATTTTTTGGAAGAAGCTAAAATCACTCCCTGGGGGTGCATAGACATTCAATAGGGTAATTGGATTACCATCTATCTTTCCCCTTACTAAAATAAATCAGCTCTCCTTATCACCCAATACTTTTTCAAAATTTTGCTTGTTTGAAATGAGGGTAGCAACTCTTCTCCTATGTCCTGATTTGTATGAAGAAAAGAACAGTTTAGTGAAGCCCATTCTCTTTAATTTTACATGCTCTTTATCTGTCAAGTGGGTCTCCTGTAAATAAACTACATGGGCTTGTTCTGTCCTCACTTTAGACAGGATTTTACTACGTCTAATTGGATTCAACAGCCCGTTAACATTAAACGAAATGAATTTTATTTTGTCACTAACCATATGTATTTACTTGTATCAACAGAATAATCAAAACTTAACAGAGAGACTTAACAGATCCACTTCCTGAACAAACAAGAACACCGAACATAAGTAAGAAATAAAGAACAAAAAAGTGTGATTTCCAAGGCTGGGGTCTCTAATAGATGACCCTGGAGCTAAGCTAGATAAAACGTCTAACTGTCACGCTTCACGGTCGGGGGGATCCCCAGCGTGTCCTGTAATAGTTTTTCCACAAACTCCACCATAGACGACCCCTCGGCTCCTTCGGGAACGTTGTATATTCTTACATTCTCCCTGTCGGGATCTCCCTTCATGGTGGAGTAGCTTGTTTTCTTGCTGATGCATGACTTTTATCATCTTATTCAACACCTGCTCCATGTTTTGACGGTCTTCCACTTTTTCATGTTTCTATTTTTTGGTTAACGTTAGTGATCTCTATTTTAATATTCATTTAGTTGTTCTTTTGTATCTTTTCGGAAGTCCCGAATCTCCTCCAAAACTTTGGCCAGGCTTGCGGTGTCGTTTGTTGTGCGTGAGGGTTAGCATTAGCTCCGTTGTCTTGTGTTGTGTGTGGAGTGTGGGTGAGCTGTCTCTCCGAATTTTTTTCATTTGCAGTCAGTGCAGCGGAGCTTTCTTTGTTTGCACGCGTCTTCCCCATTCTTGCAAATCTGGTATTTGACGGTCTAACGGGGTAAAATAACTATTTCCGTGAGGGAGCTATTACTTTAGGCTGCCATTCAAGATGATGACATCACTGGAACCCCGGTTTTTGAATTTTTATAAAGAAATGTATGGAAGATGTGGAATATCTGAAGATTTGTTGAATGAAAGGCTTACGCAAAACTGGAACAGCTGAGTAATGAAGTAAATGAATGATGCCTGAAATGAATGGAAAATGTGGAATATTTAAAGTTGTTCTGAAAGAAAGGCTTACCCTAACCTCGATTGCTGAATGATAAAGATGAGTGATGTGGCCAGACCATAAGTCCTATCCTTGAAATGATGATACCATCAGACAGACAAGAGTCTCATGAACACTGTGATGTAGATTTTATGTATGTTGGGCTGAAGATGTGACCATGAGAGCAGTTTCAAAAAGTAGTATTCTTCAGCTTTTTCCAACTTCTCAGGCCTGATTTATAATGTGAGTAGATGGGGCAGTTGGTTGGTGCTCCTCTAGCTTGGAGGGGTCTGGAGCCAGTTTGCTTACAGTCCGTTTGCTTAGTCTGACACATGTCTGCGATCAGCACAAAGTTTCCTGTAAAAAAAGATCTATGTAGAGTAAACGTTGAGAGAGTGAGTTGAAGAGAGACTTTTCACAAGATTTTCACAGCCCCTTTCCACTCTAGCTGATGATGTAACCCACTCTAGTTTTGAACATTTTTGGCAAAACTTGACCTCAAACAAAGTTGAAGATTTAGAAAAGTTTGAATGGGACTTGAAAAGTTGAATGATATCCTGAATCCCTGAAAGATGTGGAACATTTTGATGTTTGAATGGACTGTAGCTGAAAGTATGAATGAATGGTGAAGAGCTGAAAAATGTATGAAAAAGTGTGTGAAAATGGGAAGATTTTGAAGATTCTGTCCATTCATTTGAATGGGAAAAAATTCCTGAAAAAATTCCGTCCAGTGTCTCAAGGAACATGAATGTTAGAATGACTTGGTGGAGTGGATTCATTTAGGCTAACAAATTCTTCCTGACCTAGCCTAGGTCTCAGTAAGGCAGAATAGGTCTATATCAGAGTCTGATATCAAATCATTTATCAGAACAGCCTTAGAGGCCAGAGATCTGATGTTTAAGAGGCCACACTTAATTTTATGCTGCTGCTGCTGAGTTGCTACAACAGTTGTGTTGAATTTTTATTAGATTTTTCTGAATAACTCCCCTTTTTGGTTTTAAGAGTTTAAATGGTCCCTGGGCAGACACAGTTTCTATTCTATATTGGGTGTGCAAGCTGCTCTAATGGAGGTGCAGAGAAGCGTGAAAGACTGCAACTCTGCTTACTGGTCGCAACTCTTGGTATGTCATGAATTAGGACTAATAAAACTTTCTATATTTCTAGGCAGGTACAGCTGCTCCAGCCAAAGTGGGATGGATAGCATCTCTCCTAATCAGGCCAGATCTCCCCCAAAAAAGGCTGCAAATTATTAATAAAGCCCACGCCGTTTGCCGGACACCACCTCGTTAACCATGATGAGCGTGTGTGGAGAGTTTGACAAATGATATGCCTATTTCTCCCTTCACACAAACACCCCTGAAAACACTTCTTGTCACATCTTAAATACAAAAGATATGACGTCATTGTCTCAATGAAGGCTGTAGGTAGAGCAGCACAAATAAAGAAAGAAAACCTAAACTTTTCATTGCTTGAAATCAGAAAAAAATGCCATTTATCAGTAAATTGTTAAGATGCAATGTTGTGCAACGCAGGACGACATGAATAAATCATCTGGGCCCTTTCACAACATTGTTTCTTTCCACATTGCTGCTGTGATAAGGATAGAAATGACAGAGGAAGCGGTCATATACTTTCTGCACATCCTGGGAAATTTGGTCTCCTGCGCATTTGCCAGTTCCAGCTAGTATGCTAAACCAAATTGCATTCTAATTTGGCTTTATTTACTTTGCACAAACGTTTGTCATATCAAGTGCTGGATGCTGATATCCCTGCCAAAAACACACAATAGAAATGCACAAGGCAGCCAAAATGTATGCAAAGGATAGTACAGTAGCTTCCTATGTGAGGATATGTTTGCCTTCAATCTTGCAGAAAATCGTCCAGACCTATGGTATGTGGTTCTTAGATTGTATGTATTACTCTGAGTCAAGAATCAAATTAGTGCGATGAAAGTAAACACAGACTGTCCCAATTTTCATTGTCTCATACTTCATCAAAACCAACATCAACAAGATAATATAAAAATACTAGAACTACATCACCAATTATATAAAGGAAAATGCAAAACAAGGTCAAACATAATCAAACTATTATAGTAAGAGACAATACAACAGTCTATTTATCTAAAAGTAGAATGGATTACTATAAACATCTTTCATTGTGACATACCATTCCATGCATGCTGTGAGGGCCTTAGAATGTTGTGGTGGCATCCAAAAGATCTTAGTTTTTGACAACTGAAATGCAGACACGTTAATATGATTAGATAACATGTCTTCTGCTGAAGGAAAGATCCTCACAAGAACATTTGACAAAACCCCATGGTTTGACTTGCTGGCATTACTAGGGTCAGAAGGCTGTAAGTCAAAGAGATAGTTGTTATCCAAAGAGACTAAAGGAAAAGCAGCAAAGGCAAGACTCAAACATAGGCCTCCTGCAAATTGTGTGCAAATAAGCATTAAAATTGATATTTGTCTTGACTTAGAAAGCATTCACTATTTGTCAGCTGCATTTGTTGTTCCAGTATTTTGCAATTCCTAACTGAATCCTCTCATTTAACATTATGTTAATGGTTCTTGTCTAAAACTTGACTTTCATACACTTTACTTGCCAACAGGGGGCAGAGGAAGCTGTTTGTTGCACATGACAGCAGGCTGGATTGAACAAAAATAGTTTCTCAACCATGATGAGTGTGTGTGGTGAGTCTGACAAAGGATATGCCTTTTTTTCCCTTTCACACAGACACCCCTGAAAACACTTGTCACATCTTAAATACAAAAGATATTTGTATCTCATTGTCTTAATCAAGGCTGTAGCTAGAGCAGCACAAATAAAGAAAGAAACCTAAACTTTTCATTGCTTGAAATCAGAAAAAATGCCATTTATCAGTAAATTGTTAAGATGCAAATGTTGTGCAACTCAGGACGACATGAATAAATCATCTGGGCCCTTTCACAACATTGTTTCTTTCCACATTGCTGCTGTGATAAGGATAGAAATGACAGAAGGAAGCGGTCATATACTTTCTGCACATCCTGGGAAACTTGGTCTCCTGCGCATTTGCCAGTTCCAGCTAGTATGCTAAACCAAATTGCATTCTAATTTGGCTTTATTTACTTTGCAGAAACTTTTGTCATATCAACTTTAACAAGCAAAAATAGGTGAAAAATGCTTGAAAAAATATTAATTGTGCATGTCTGCGAAACTAAGTTCCCCCAAAAACAAAGCTATGCTGCAGAATGAATACCAGTTCTTCTTTGCTGTGGGCAGGGAAGCTGCTGGTACTGCCCAGTGCTGGATGCTGATATCCCTGCCAAAACACACACAGTAGAAATGCACAAAGGCAGCCAAAATGTATGCAAAGGATAGTACAGTAGCTTCCATATGTGAGGATATGTTTGCCTTCAATCTTGCAGAAAATCGTCCAGACCTATGGTATGTGGTTCTTAGATTGTATGTATTACTCTGAGTCAAGAATCAAATTAGTGCGATGAAAGTAAACACAGACTGTCCCAATTTTCATTGTCTCATACTTCATCAAAACCAACATCAACAAGATAATATAAAAATACTAGAACTACATCACCAATTATATAAAGGGAAAATGCAAAACAAGGTCAAACATAATCAAACTATTATAGTAAGAGACAATACAACAGTCTATTTATCTAAAAGTAGAATGGATTACTATAAACATCTTTCATTGTGACATACCATTCCATGCATGCATGCTGTGAGGGCCTTAGAATGTTGTGGTGGCATCCAAGAGATCTTAGTTGACAACTGAAATGCAGACACGTTAATATGATTAGATAACATGTCTTCTTCTGCTGAAGGCAAGATCCTCACAAGAACATTCAGCAAAACCCCATGGTTTGACTTGCTGGCATTACTAGGGTCAGAAGGCCCTAGATAGTCATCAAATTTCAAATTTCAAATTTCAAATTTATTTATTTAGAGCCCAAAATCACAAACATTGTTTGCCTCGGAGGGCTTTACAATCTGCACAGTTGTGACACCCTCTGTCCTTAGACCCTCGAACCGAGTCAGGAAAAACTTCAAAAAACCCTTTATGGGAAAAAGAAGAAACCTGAGGAAGAGCCACAGATGAGGGATCCCTCTCCCTGGGACGGACAGACGTGCAATAGATGCCACATGTACAGAGAACATCATCAATCATATTATGGAATTATACATGAGTCGTAATAAGCTGTAGCTATACTGAGTTCATTGGTTTAGTCCATGTGTGAAGGTATCACAGGTAATGGAAATGAGTCTGTGAGTCCAGGTGCATCTCTAGATGTCCTCATATGGAGCTCTGGGCCACTCGACCTTCTCTCCACAAGCACAGACACAGATCATGTCCCCACCAGGCCAGTGAACCTCAGACAGATGGACCACAACCAGAATCAGTGAGGAACCTGCAAGACTGGAGAGAACAAAGAGGACCGGGGCTCTACGGCAGTAACATGCACTTTACAGGACATAAAGAGTATTCACATTAACCGCTTTGACACTTTAGCCAATTTAACTACTTTAACCAGTTTAGCCACTTTAACCAGTTTCTAAAAGTGACTCCAGTTTGCACTACTACCATAATAATATGAGTAAAGGAAGCAGAGGAAGAGGGAGAGGTGCCCTGGATGCATCATGGGAGCCCCCCGGCAGTCTAAACCTATAGCAGCATAACTAAGGGCGAGCCTGTGCCCACCCTAACTATAAGCTTTATCAAAAAGGAAGGTTTTAAGTCTATTCTTAAACACTGACACTGTGTCTGCCTCTCGGACCCAGACTGGGAGCTGGTTCCAGAGAACAGGGGCCTGATAGCTGAAGGCTCTGCCCCCTAGACTACTTCTGGAAACCCTGGGAACTACAAGTAAGCCTGCGTTTGTGTTTTGGGAGCGCAGCGCTCTAGTCGGTTGATAAGGAGTTATCAATTCATTAAGATATGATGGTGCCAGACCATGTATGCAGAGCCTTATATGTGAGGAGAAGGATTTTAAAATCCACTCTAAATTTTACAGGGAGCCAATGCAGAGAAGCCAATACTGGAGTAATATGGTCTCTTTTCCTGGTTTTAGTCAGCACCCGAGCAGCGGCATTCTGGACCAGCTGTAGAGTCTTTAACGACTTGTTTGGGCAGCCTGATAAAAGTGAATTACAATAATCCAGCCTGGAAGAGACAAATGCATGGACTAATTTTTCAGCATCGCTTTGGGACAAAAAGTGCCGAATTTTTGCGATGATGTTGCGCAGGTGGTAAAAAGCAGACCTTGAAATATGCTTAATATGGGTGTCAAAGGACATATCCTGATCAAATAAAACCCCGAGGTTCCTTACAGTGGTGCCGGAGGCCCAGTTAATGCCATCCAACAAGGCTATCATAGGAGAAAGCGTGTTCCTCAGGTGTTTCGGACCTAATAGGATCACTTCAGTTTTATCTGAGTTTCAACAACAGGAAATTTCTGGTCATCCAAGCCTTTATATCTTTAAGGCAGGCATGGAGTTTCAGGAGCTGATCAGTTTTGTGTGGCTCCACTGATAAATATAATTGGGTGTCATCAGCATAACAATGGAAATCTATGGAGTGCCTCCTGATGATATTGCCAAGGGGCAGCATATACAAAATAAACAGAATTGGACCAAGCACTGAACCTTGTGGAACTCCATGACAGACTTTAGTATGCACAGAGGATTCATTATTAATATGGACAAACTGAGACCGATCTGATAAGTATGATCTGAACCAGTTTAATGCAGACCCTTTAATACCAAGCAGTTTTTCCATTCTCAGCAACAGGATGTGATGGTCAACTGTATCAAAGGCAGCACTAAGGTCTAACAGGACAAGTACAGACAGAAGCCCTCTATCTGATGCTGTCAACAGGTCATTGGTGACTTTCACAAGTGCTGTTTCTGTGCTATGGTGAGCTCTAAATCCTGACTGAAAAACTTCAAAAAGACTATTACTGTGGAGATAATTACATAACTGGCTGGCAACGGCTTTCTCTAGAATCTTAGACAAAAAGGGGAGGTTGGATATTGGTCTATAATTGGCTAACACATCTGCATCAAGTGTAGGTTTTTTGATCAATGGTTTAATTACAGCTACTTTAAAAGACTTGGGTACAAAGCCTGACACCAGAGACAGATTAATAATATGCAGCAGTGATGTGCCAATAAATGGGAAAACTTCCTTAAGCAGCGTAGTAGTTGGGATGGGGTCTAGGAGACAAGTTGTTGCTTTCGATGCTGAAACTAACGAGGATAATTCGGGAAGGCCAATTGGAATAAAACTGTCTAAGCAATTGTCAGGTTTTAATGTATCTGCTCCTAAATTTCCTGAGTCTGAAGGATCGGAGTCTAACGAGGGCAGATCCTGACAAATTTTGTCCCTAATATTCAGAATCTTGTCATTAAAGAAGCTCATGAAATCATTACTACTTAAACTTAAGGGGAATGCAGGGTTCAATAGAGCTATGGCTCTGTGTCAGCCTGGCTACAGTGCTGAAAAGAAACCTAGGGCAGTTCTTATTTTTCTCTATTAATTCTGAATAGTAGGCTGCTCTGGCATTACACAGGGCTTTCCTATATGTTTTGAGACTCTCTTTCCAGGCTAGGCGAGAGTCCTCCTCTTTGGTGGAGCGCCATATCCTTTCCAATTGTCGTGTTGTTTGTTTTAACTTGAGAGTTGCAGAGTTAAACCATGGTGCCAGTCTCTTCTGTTTTATAATCTTTCTTTTTAGGGGCGCAACAGAGTCCAGAGTGCCTCTGAGTGAGTCCATAGTGTTTCTAACAAGTTGGTCAATTTGGGGGGAGCTCAAAAAATGAGAGTCGTCAGAGATACTAGGAAATCTAACTGACTTTAATGCTGTCGGAATTGCTTCCTTAAATTTAGTCCTAGTACAATCGGGTAACCATCTAGTGAACACTAATTTTTTTCTAGAGGTGCATAGTCCAGTAATAGGAATTCAAATGATACTAAGTAGTGGTCTGATAACACAGGATTTTGGGGGGAGACTATTAAGTGCTCAATATCAATACCATAGGTGAGGACCAAATCAAGGGTGTGATTGTGACAGTGAGTTGGAGAATTTACCTCTCTGAGAAAACCCAATGGAGTCCAATAATGAGATGAATGCTGTGCTAAGACTGTCACTATCCATGTCCACATGAATATTAAAATCACCTACAATAATTACCTTGTCATTTTCAAGGACTAAATTTGACAAGAACTCTGAAAATTCAGATAAGAATTCAGAGTATGGGCCTGGGGGGCGGTACACTACAGCAACTAGTATTGGCTTTGTGCTCTTCCAGGCTGGAGATGAAAGAGTAATAAGTAAGGTTTTCAAAATGAGCTGTAGCCCTCTTTAGGCCGAGAATTTATTAATAGGGCTGAATTAAAAATGGCTGCAACTCCACCTCCTCGTCCAGTGTCTCGAGGAACATGAACGTTAGAATGACTCGGTGGAGTGGATTCATTTAGGCTAACATATTCTTCCTGACCTAGCCAGGTCTCAGTAAGGCAGAACAGGTCTATATCAGAGTCAGATATCAAATCATTTATCAGAACAGCCTTAGAGGCCAGAGATCTGATGTTTAAGAGGCCACACTTAATTTTCTTATTATGCTGTTGCTGAGTTGAGTTGCTACAGCAGTTGTGTTAATTTTTATTAGATTTTTATGAATAACTCCCCTTTTTCGGTTTTAAGAGTTTAAATGGTCGCTGGGCAGACACAGTTTCTATTCTATATTGGGTGCAGTGCAGCTGCTCTAATGGAGGCGCAGAGAAGCGTGTAAGACTGCAACTCTGCTTACTGGTCCCAACTCTGGTATGTCATGAATTAGGACTAATAAAACTTTCTATATTTCTAGACAGGAGAGTTGCAGGAGAGCGGCTCCAGCCAAAGTGGGATGGATACCATCTCTCCTAATCAGGCCAGATCTCCCCCAAAAAGGCTGCCAATTATTAATAAAGCCCACGCCGTTTGCCGGACACCACCTCGTTAACCACCGGTGGAATGACGACATGCGGCTGTACATGTCGTCACTGGTCAGATTAGGAAGGGGTCCAGAGAAAACTACGGAGTCCGACACATCGCTTTTGCAAACTTACACACCGACTCCACATTAATTCTGGTGACTTCCGATTGGCGTAATCGGGCGTCATTAATGCCGACATGAATTACAATTTTACCATATTTACGTTTACGCTTATCCTTTGCCAGCAGTTTCAAATTTGACTCGATGTCGCCCGCTCTGGCCCCAGGGATGCATTTGACTATGTTCCCCGGTGTTGCTAACTTCACGTGTCGGACTATGGAGCTGCCAATAACCAGAGTTGGTTTGTCAGCGGGTGTGTCGCTGAGGGGGAGAATTTATTGGACACGGAAGTGCTTGGTGGTGAACCTTGGTGGACTTTTTTGAGCTATGCCTCCTTCGAACAGTCACCCAGCCGCCCGGCTGCTCGGGGTCTGCCGGGGGAGTGCTAGGTGATGCTAACACTGCACTCGATCGGCTCGCACTGGCTACTGGGGACTGGCTAACTACGCCTAGCATAACTGCTAACATTGGTGCCAAGCCCTTCTCTAATTCTGTCAGCCTCGCCTCCAAAACTACATATAAGCTACATTTATTACAGGTACCATTTACACTAAAGGAGGCAGAGGAGTAGCTGAACATCTGACACACCGAGCAGGAGAGAGGAGAGAGAGGAGGGAGAGGGAGAAGCCATTGCTAATAAGAGATAGCAAAGGAGCTAACCACTGAACCAAATTAATTAAAGAGTTTTACGCAAAAGTTAAGCTTTTGGACAGCTAAAAAGTCGCTAGCGGTGGTTACTCAGTTAGTCACCCTAACCCTACACAATTTAGAGAGTATTTAAGACAATTATGCTCTGGAGTCTCAAGACTATTCACACAGCTCCTAGCGCAAGGAGAACAGGAAATGACGCAATACGCTCACCGTAGCACGTAGAACGTCAGGTGATCCACTTCCAAAGCCATATAGATAGTTGTTATCCAAAGAGACTAAAGGAAAAGCAGCAAAGGACAAGATTCAAACATAGGCCTCCTGCAAATTGTGTGTGTGCAAATAGCATTAAAATTGATATTTGTCTTGACTTAGAAAGCATTCACTATTTGTCAGCTGCATTTGTTGTTCCAGTATTTTGCAATTCCTACCTGAATCCTCTCATTTAACATTATGATGATTTCTTATCTAAAACTTGACTTTCATACACTGTACTTGCCAACAGGGGGAAGAGGAAGCTTTTTGTTATGAGAAATATTTGGTACCTCACCATTATGCCCTTGTTCAGTTAGAACATGACAAAACAGATCTATAAAGGGAAAATGCAAAACAACTTCAAACACAATCAAACTATTATAATAAGAGAAAATACAACAGTCTATTTATCTCTAAAAGTAGAATGGATTACTTGCCTTCTGCTGAAGGAAAGATCCTGACAAGAACATTTGGAAAAAACCCATGGCTTGACCTGCTGGTATTACTGTGGTCAGAAGGCTGTAAGTCACATAGATAGTTGTTATCCAAAGAGACTAAAGGAAAAGCAGCAAAGGCAAGACTCAAACATAGGCCTCCTGCAAATTGTGTAGAAATAGCATTAAAATCTGATATTTGTCTTGACTTAGAAAGCATTCACTATTTGTCAGCTGCATTTGTTGTTCCAGTATTTGTGCAATTCACAGCCGAATCCTCTCATTTAACATTATGATGATTTCTTGTCTAAAACTTACCTATTTTTCGGGCTCCCTCTCTGGAGAGAGGCAGAGAACAGTACACTGCCCTGGTTTGTAGCTTCAAAGAAACACATGCCCTCTCCTTAGCAAGGTTTCACTGAAAAATCTAATAAAACTGTATTATCCTTTCATTCCCAATCCTGTAATACTTTACCATACCAAATCGGATGGTTACTATTTAGACATCCACATTTTATCTATGAATTTTATGCAAGGTGATTATAGTTAGTTCCAGTTTATGGAAATGGAACATTAAAAAGTTAATTATTTAATTTCCAGTTGTCTGTAGTCATTTTTGCAGCCAAACAGCCAAATTCAACTGAAAGTTAAGCAGATTATTCAGGAGGACAGTTGTATGAAGTGCAGAATGGTAATGTTTAGCTGTACTGTGCTTTGTGCTCTGCTCCCTGAAGAAATATGGAGAATTCAGTCAAGATGCAAGACCATATAGTATTTGATCTGTTTTCCTGTCTACTGAATTTCAACTGAAGTATATTAGCATATAAAAAAGTTTTTATATTCATGATTTGAAATCGTCCAATCCAGTCTGTAAATGTTAAGATGAGGTCTGTGAACCCCTCACACTACTGGATCATTTAGCACATAACCAGTCTGAGCAGCCTTGATTGGGAAACCCCTGTAAAGTGACAGTCGGGAGGAGCAGATCTCTAGTGTGGTACCTCTTCAAATCAATCACCACAGATGCAGATGCTGTTGTGTTTAGACTTTAATCACTTTCAAACACACCGAAAAACATCGCTTGATATAAGGTATTATCTTGGCATACTATAAGCTTCATGTCCCAACCAAACCAATTCATTGCTTAATTAAGCATGCAGTGATCTTTATATAATCAAATCTGAATTTATCATTTTGTTTTTAAATTAACTAGTGATAAAATGAGTATTGTGTGAGTTGGTGTGTATAATCACCAACTCAGCTGGTTCCTGCATCTCTAGTGTACATTTTCCTGCCGATTTTTTGGTTTTGGGCTATGTAACACAATTAAGTTAATCAGGAAAGCCACTTGGGTGAAGTATGTTGTCATATGCCTCAAATGTGTGAGTCAGCAGGTTAAATGGCTCTCTGGTGACAGGGCTGTATGCATGTATGGAATTATAGATTAGCGGCCTAGCAAAGAAAGATAGAGAAACAAATAATAGTCATATTCAGTGATCAAGTCTTATTTATATATCTCTCTCTGAGATATCTCTTTTTTTTCCTTATGCCATCCTGTCAGGCTGTCAGGCAATATGCTAAATGGTCACAGCATGCCACAACAAAATCACCATTCCTGACAGTAAGTTTTTTCTTTGCTTAACTATGAACAGTCACAGATAAGATCACCAGATCACCACTTCAGCAACGTTTCAACCACACTGCTCTCTCGGGAACTATGGCAGGATTTGAACGAAGATTCAAGGATGTGCAGGACTCCAAGGAGTTATTATTTTTTTAAATCAATTGATGCAGCTTCAAGTATCAGCAACAAATTCAAACACCACAGAAAAACAAGTAAAATTACTTAAAAGTCTAAAGGAAAATGTGCATTCTATCATTATTCTGACATTTTGCAAAAAATAAATGTCTTCTGATTAATTTACTTGTACAGTCATGCTTTTCTGAATGACAGAAAAACAGGTCATAATTGAGAAAAATCATTGAGATTTTTTGTGAATACAGTAAAAATGGTCACACCAGCTCTGTGTGTAATAATTTGATTAAGTTAGTCTTTCTGCAGCTTGCAGTGTGTTGTGGTGTTACATTTTAAAGATTAACAGTGCTCCTACTGATCATAAAGCCTACAATGGGTGCACAGTTTGACAGTCGCAGTCCTTCATTGCATCTGTGGAGAAATTCCTTCCATCTCCATTGAACTGAGGTCAAAGGTCATAGCTCTGAAGTGCTCTGACAGGCATCAATGATCAGAGGCCAATTCTTCCAAACTGCGTTAATAAAGGCTGAAAAAAAGGGAAAATGACACAATGATGTTGTCTTAGTTTCAGGTAAACAGCCAGCAAACTAGAGAGAAACTCAATATCACAATAAAGTTCATACTTTTGTTGAGTTGAGTAATGCATATAAACCTTCCAGTGAACAGTGGTTACATATCCAAACCAGCGAAACGTAAACAGCAATCTGGTGACTTAAGGAAACTTAAGAAGGTGAAGTTCCCATGCCAAATTCTTCTTAACTTTTACAGAGGACCAACAGATGTTGACTGGAAACACTTATGCTGCTATAGGCTCAGATTGCTGGGAGGCTCCCATGATGCATCGGGCACCTCTCCCCCTTTCTGTGCTTCCTCTACTCTTATTTCAAAGCCAAAGTCAAAGTCTGCATTATTGACAATTTTGCTGCATGTGCAGGATATACATAAGATTGAAAGTACGTTTCTCTAAAACCCTTTTGTGCAAACAACAAAAATAAGCAAAATACAACAAAATAAGCATAATAAAGAATATACAACTAAATTAAGACATGGCAATAAAACAAAGACATGGCAAAATCACAGAGAGTGCAAATAGATATGGTAATAGTGCAAAATGGAGTCAGCCGTATAGACTGTTTGAAGTGGTTTAAGTGGTTAAAGTGAATACACTTATGTCTTCTGTGAAGTGCATGTGTTACTGCCGGAGCCCCGGTCCTCCCTGTTCTCTCCAGTCTTGCAGGTTTCTCACTGATTTCTGGTTGTGGTCCATCTGTCTGAGTTTCACTGGCCTGGTGGGGACATGATCTGTGTCTGTGTTGTGGAGAGAAGGTCGAGTGGACCAGAGCTCCATATGAGGACATCTAGAGATGCACCTGGACTTTCCTGTTACTTGTGACACCTTCACACATGCACTAAACCCATGAACTCAGTATAGCTACAGTTTATTATGACCCATGTTTAATTCCATATATGATTGATGATGATGTTCTCTGTACATGTGGCATCTATTGCACGTCTGTCCGTCCCAGAGAGAGGGATCCCTCATCTGTGGCTCTTCCTCAGGTTTCTTCTTTTTTCCTTTTTCACATAAAGGGTTTTTTTTGAAGTTTTTCCTGACCCAGTTCGAGGGTCTAAGGACAGAGGGTGTCACAACTGTACAGATTGTAAAGCCCTCCGAGGCAAACAATCTTTTGTGATTTTGGGCTTTAAATAAATAAATTTGAAATTTGAAATAAAAAACAGCATGAGATGTGCAATGAGATGGGCCTAGGATAAGAGGGCTCTGTCCAAAACATCATCGGCACCCATCTACTGATATCGGTGAAGTGAGGTATCTGCAAAGAGACCAAAGCTTACTAAACCACAGCCATAGCCTGTTCACTCTACTGCAATCTGTCAAACAGATACTTCTGTATAAGTACCTGTTGCCATACCACCATATTTTAGATTAAACATGATACATATGTTTTTTTTTGTGTGATGCACAAGGGACTAGATATTACATTTAGTTATACAACACCAGACTGTATAATGATAAATAAATGAATGGTACATAATAAGTAAATTTGGAGCTTGGAGCCATGGTTGAATGCTGAACAAAGAGAGTTCATTTTTCACTCACCTACAGCTGCTCCCTCCCTCATTTTGATTTGCACCTTAAAACTACAGTTGGTAGGTTTGAGAAGAGAGTGGACTTGGCTTGAAAACTTTTGGCTTTTCAGTTTTCTCATTACTTACAGTGGAGGAACAGAAATAGAGTCAGACAATGGTGATTAAATTTATATTATTATAATCAGCAATATATCCTACTATATTTTATTTACAGTATTCACTGTGTAATACTGATACTGATAATGATTTGCTGATACACATGGCACCATGTGCATGAACAATACTGTAGATTCACTAAAATAAATTGTACCCAAAAATGAGCATGAGCATACAGACCTGTGACTTGCATTGCCTTTGGTGATATTCATATTGTTGTTGATGACTCCTTCTGCCATCTGCAGAGGGCGCTGGCATGTGGCCTGGCTGGCATTGGCAATCTCACTCTCTACAGAAAAAGGGTCCGATAGGTTTCCAAAAAGACTGCTCTGTCTCTGTGTTAGAGAAGACAGAACAGACATTGTGGACTGTATTCATGGTTGACACATTTAGTACGTAACATATGCCAATATAAGTAAATACAAAAACATCAGTGTTGAGACTGTCAGTAATATAATTACATCCTTATTGCATTATATTTTTGCTCATCCTCTTGTTTTTTTATTTATCCAGAATCCCCATTCCTCGCTTAACTAAGGCTGAAAAAAATATTCTACATAGCCAGAAAAAAAGATGACCTTGACTGGCATGAAGTTGTGATAGCACATGCCTTTTTAAAGCCCAATTAAAGATTAAAGAAAGTTGTTTCCTACCATGGTGTGTGCATCACTCCTTTATTCCCTCACACTGTAGTGCACAACGGTGCCACCAACTTCCTAATTTTGTTTTCATGATGTTTTGAAACAACACAATACACAGTTGAATTTTTAAAAATCAACAGCTGGGAGTTCTATTAGATGCTGAGAGAGGATTTTCTGATTTTCTCTCTTAGACTACTGAATAAATAAAGATAGGGAAGGTTGTCATTCCTCCACACTTCCTTCCCCTCCATCAGCCCTCCCATCCATTCATCTTTCTATCCTGTCCTGTTACCCTAAAGATTCCCTCTGCAGCTTCATCTGTAACTCTGTCAATCTCTTCTTCAGTCACAAGGTCTCCAGAGATGGCCCTATGGAGCTCTGGCGCAGCCTCTTCCTCAATATTCCTCAATCCTGCCTGATGGGCACAGAGAAATATAGAAGAAGACAAGAGACACAGGTCAATGGTGCATATATGCATATTTAGCTGTGTTTCCACCCAAAGTACCTGGAACTTTTAGTCCCAATAACCATTCATGGAACTAAAGAGGTTTCTGGAGCTCATTGTTGTCTGTGTTTCCAACATGGGCCAAAGGCCCAGGAGGATTTGCCACATTAGTCCGCTCTTGCAATGGCCGTTTTCACAGGTCATTTTTGCACACAAAGACCTGACAACTGTTCCACTCCAGTCAAATATGTTTCATGGTTTAGAAACCTGTTGTAACACTCATGTAAAATGACTTTTTATGAAAAAATACTGTCATAGCTGCATAACTGTTGTTTTAAATTATTTAACACATCACCTGTAACAGATACTATACAAACACACATTTGGTTCCATCTACAATTATTTATTGATCAAAAATACAAATGTGCAATACATACAGATATTTAACCCTAGAACACTAACGTCGGGTGATTTTCACCCACGCGATTGTAGTCTTTATAGTTTTTATAGGGTCCCCCATGATACCTTTTTTTTTATCAGACGTTGCATAGGGGAAAACAATGTATGTATTGTGGAATATATTTTGATGAGAAGTATTTATTATATCGGGTAAAATATACCCAACGTTAGAGATGGTCAGTAACTGATACGTTAGTGTTCTAGGGTTAAAAAAATGGGGTTGGGGGGGGGGGGGGTGTAGGATGCAGTCTTTAGTCCAGTACTCTCCAGTACCAGTTCCTGGACCTGCTAAGAGGGCGATGAGATCTCATCATGTCTCTTGGCAGGTCCAGGAAGTCCCAACATCCCATTTTCCTCTTTTTTAAGTTGAACAATAACACCAAAACACACTGCAGTAAATAAATATGTTCCTAGGCAACAATGGCATATTGTGAGTTTTCTACTTTAACATGCATAGTAAGAAAAACTATTAAAACAGAACAGTACTAAGGCAAGTTAGAACATATTTTTTTCTATGATCAATTTAGCCAACGCTTGCCTTACAAATACCACAATTCCACCCCAGTTTCTCAGCGGTTATCATTAATGCTGCTGTTGGCTGAAATAAAATGCTGGGAATATGCAACCAATGTTCTGTGCTGCAGGACCCACCCCCAAAGTTCCTGTTCCTTTGGAAAGTATTAACCCCCAGCAGGGCGTTTTTATGGGGGTAAAATAATGATCTCGAAATTTCAGTTAGACCCTGTTCCGCCATAGGCTCAGTTTCTGGGGAAATTTCCTACGGTGGTAACATGGCTTTTCAGACCATGGCTCATGTTGCAGGGCTAAAATAGTGGAGTGGGATATGGAATTGATAAGTTCATCTATCCTGCTTCCTCTTATCCAGAACCAGGTCATAGGGGCAAAATCAGGGGGCAAAAGGTTGGGCAAGGTAGTAGTGATTTAAGGGATGGCATTTAACTTTGGTTAAGTTAACTGGCATACCAGATGCACTTTTTTATCCAATCATGATCGTTTCCTAAACCTAAGAAAGACTCTCCTCCTTTATTCCCTCACACTGTAGTGCACAACGGTGCCACCAACTTCCTAATTTTGTTTTCATGATGTTTTGAAACAACAAAATACACAGTTGAATTTTTAAAAATCAACAGCTGGGAGTTTTATTAGATGCTGAGAGAGGATTTTCTGATTTTCTCTCTTAGACTACTGAATAAATAAAGATAGGGAAGGTTGTCATTCCTCCACACTTCCTTCCCCTCCATCAGCCCTCCCATCCATTCATCTTTCTATCCTGTCCTGTTACCCTAAAGATTCCCTCTGCAGCTTCATCTGTAACTCTGTCAATCTCTTCTTCAGTCACAAGGTCTCCAGAGATGGCCCTATGGAGCTCTGGCTCTGGTTGCATATTCCCAGCATTTTTCATGCATAAACCTAACCAAACTGACTAAGCTCACCTTGCTGTTGTTACCATGACAACAAAGGTCACTTGACATAGAAAGGGTAAAAGATGTCTGTGACAAAATGGAATCTGACAGTAAAAAAGGTATCAAAGTGCGGGAGAGCTTGCAGGGATAGATAATCAATAAGGTTGACTGGGGAGAGTGTAAAGTACTTTGGTCTAGTTGAATGTATATATGTTGAATTTTTTTGTGTAATAGTAAGGATTATGAGTATTGTGTAGGTGTATAATGTATTGTGTGCAATGGATTTTCAGTATTTCAATTCTGTAATTACTTAAACATTCAAGTGTAAAAAGCAAATGTTACATTCTCTGAAATCCAAGACACTGACTCCTCCACCCTTGAGGAGTAAGTCTGAAGTCCCTCCACCAGGCTGAATTATTATATGACATACTGAAATAAATGTTATTCTTCTGTAAAAAGAAAGAAAAATGACCTATGTTTTAATATTTTTTCCCAAATAGTAGACACATTACATTAAAATATATATTTTTCAATCACAGGGCTATTACGTCATCTAAATTCCCTGGCTAATACTGTTCAACACTTGATTAGAATTCACCACTGTTAGGAGAGATGCCTGCAAACACACTGTGGTGAGTAGAACATGGGTAACCATGCTGGAACGTAAACATGTGGTGAGAGTAAGCCACACTCTGCTAAGTGTGCAGAGTTGATGAATTTCTCTTAGGTGACTTTTACTAATGAAGGGGTATGTATGAAGTGTTAGATCAATGATCAACCAGTGAGGAGATGCAGAAAGACTGCACTGTAATGCACCATAGGGTGTACAGTTACAATGTACAGTTCTGCCTAAGGGTTGTTTCAATAGTCTGTCAACAAATTACAGTACAGTACACAAGAGTAAATGTACAAATGTGAATCCTGTCTGGTCTCCCACATACAATAATGTGTAACATTGTGCTGTTGAAATTCATTAATGCCATATATGTTAGCTCAAGTGCAGCCTTGTGCATATTTACTGTTCACTGTCATCAATTCTTGGTTTATATCAGATACAGAGTACTGTTATACTTATAAAGGACACTTTTATACTTACAGAGGACACTGTTATGCTTAGAGAGTATTCTTTTATACTTACATATTACACAGTTACACGTACGGCGGACACTATTACACTAAAGGGGACACAGCGATAGAGAGAACACTGTTAATTTGACAACATGGCTAAGCATTCTGATTATCTTGTTGTTATCTTAAATCTGACTGAGACCTGGCTTAAACCTGGTGAGTGTCCCCCCTAGTGGCGCTCTGCCCACCCAGTTATAATTTTCTGAAACAGGTCATTGCATCTATATTTCAAAATTAGCTGTTTTCTTGGTTCTTTTAACATTTCGGAAACATTACCTTTTAAAATTGTGTGTGATTTCCCACTGTGTTCATTTATTGACCCCAATTTAAATAAGTGTGTTTAATTCTGTGAACATTCTCAATTCTCAACATCCACTCTTGTACTTAAATTTGATAGGGCCATTATTGCTAGTGACTTTAACATTCATATTCATAATTCTGCTAACTCATTTGCCACTGATTTTTAAAATTCTTCTAAATCTTTTAAACTCGTGCAGCACGTCTCTGGCCCCACACATAAGTGTGGGCTCACCCTTAACTTGGTTTTTACTCTGGACTTGTTTCTTAATTCCTTGAATAGGACTAATTTTGTCTCTGACCATTAATATATGAGCAGTGATGCATTGCTGCCCACTGCAATAATCCAGAAACATAATATCTACCCTTTCATCTTTCATTATCAGTCTTCAGCTATTTCTTCCAGCTACTTTTCTAATCTGGCCAATTGCCCCCCTCACTTTATCAATATTAATGATCAAGTTATTAAGTTTCATGATGTTTGTACATCAGGCCTTGATTTTTCTGCTACATATACTTCTAGGGCTGTCCTTATTAACACAAACCCTAGAATGAATGACAACATCAGACAACAAAGAAGAAAATACAGAAAATCTAAACTTGAAGTTCACCACCTCCATATGTAGGAGCTTTTGCTTAAATGAAATCAGATGCGCAAGCTCCCTACTTTTCTGTCTTGACTAAAGGTAATAAACACAGCCCTTGGTTTTTGTTTAGGACTATTAATCAGCGTGTTAATCCCTGTCCTCCTTCCATTCTAGTTTTTTCCTCCAGTGACTAAAAAATTCTTATCATTCTTTGCTGGCAAGATCGATGGTCTAAGGTCTAACTTTCCCTATCTGATTTAACCTCAATCCCATTCAGCTGTCCAATTTTACTATCTGAATTTGCTCCCATCTCCCTGCCCATCCTTTTAGACAGTGTAGCTCATGTGTGTTTCTCCTCCAGTCTCTGTGATACAGCTGAGGGTCACAAAATCTTAATTTTCTGACAATTTTCAGTCTGCCTTTTTCCACAAGCATGACACTGAAATTGCATTACTTAAGAGTGACCAAGGATATTTTTAAGCATGCAGACAAAGGTGAATATTCTATTCTCATCCTTCTTGATTTGACTGCTGCCTTTGATACCATTGATCATGTTATTTTACTTGATAGGTTGCATAACTCGGTTGGCATTTCTGTTACAGCATTTAATAGGTATCACTCCTATTTGACGAATATTTTAATGTTTGTATTTTAATATAACCACCAGGCTATTGACTAGAACTAGTCTTCGGTCCCACATTACAATACTCCTTGCATCCTTCCATTGGTTTCCTGTAAAATTCTGAATAAATTACAAGATCCTGCTGATCTCCTCCTTCCTCATTCCACTTGTCCACCACTCTGATCCTCAAATCTTGGCCTTTTTTCCATCCCCCTAAAAACTCATCTTTATAGGCAAGCCTTTTTATAGGCTAACCATCCCCTTCTTATCTTTTGGTACATTAGTTTGATCTGTTTTTCATTGTGGTGTGTTTTATATTGTAATCAAAATTCATTTTCATGTATCGTTTCTTTTTTTTTTTTTTAAACCTTTGTTTATTAGATTTTCTTTTTTGCATGACAAATCAGTAACAACAGTGTAGAGAACATCAAACTCAGAGAAATTGTCACAGTAAAAAAAAAAAAGGTTGTAAATGAAAATCAAGGATAAAAGGCCACAAGTTAAACAACAAAACAACAACAAAAAAACAAAAAAAAAAACAAATAGTAAATAGTAAAGTACATACACATCAGACCAGTTAAGTTAGAGATTGCAGGACCAAACACCCCCATCACTTAAATGCATAGTAAAGAAAGGAAGAGAAAATAAAGTTCCAGCCTATGTTACATCAGCCAACCAACTCACTATGAGAGAGTTTAATCTTTTTAAAAAATTGAAAGAAGGGGCCCCAAATTTCATAAAAATTGGAGGACAAACTGCTACGAGAAAGTCGTCTGATCTTTTCCAATTTTGAAAAGTAGAGAACATCCCTCAACCAGCGAGTATGAGAGGGAGGTGTCCTGGATTTCCAATTTATTAGAATTAAGCGTCTGGCCAAAAGAGTAGTAAAAGCTATCATGTCTTTTCTGGATTTATGGAGATATGGAAGTGATGGAGTAATACCAAATAAGGCACTTAGACCATTCATTTCGATTTTTTCCCCAGTAACCTCAGACAGGGTGTTAAAGACATCTGTCCAAAATTTACATAGCCTGAGGGCAGAGCCAAAATGAGTGAATAAGGCTAGGCTAGCTGTCGCCTGTTGACATCTGTCATAGATCGGGGAAATATTTTCATACATTTTTGCCAGACGGGCCTTAGTGAAGTAGGTCCGGTGTATAATCTTACACTGAATAAGAGCATGTTTTACACAGATCAAGGATTTGTGGACCCTCTTTAAAATCTCTGACCAAAGCTCATCTGTGATCTCAACACCTACATCCTCTGCCCAAAGATCCTTTAAGGGGTTTACTGGTTCCCAGCGCAGGGAGTGAATTTGTTTATATAACAACGACATGGAACCTTTCAAGGTCGGCAAAGGTTTGAGGAAAATATCCAAGGGTGTTTCATTGGGCAGGTTAGGGAACCCAGGAAAATTAGCGTGGACAAAACTACGAACTTGTAAATACCGGAAAGAAGTGATTTTTAGGAAGTGAAAACGACACTAAAAGCTGCTGAAAGGATGCAAAGACATTATTAATATAAAGATCTTTAAAGGTTTTGATGCCAAGATTAGACCAGGCTACAAAAGCTCTATCCACTAAAGACGGCTGAAATATATATAAATTAGACACCAGTGGAGCATTAACCGAAAAGATTCTGAAACCCAAAGTGCCTCTTAAATTGAAACCAAATCCTACATAGGGCCCTAGCAAACACATTTTTTGTAAAGGGAGATATGGATGAGGCAATAGGAGCATGTGCCAGAGCTTTAAGAGAAATTTGGCTTACAGAGTTAGCTTCTAGGATCAGCCATAAAGGAGGGAAATCTAAGGTGTCGTAGTCTAGCCAGTATTTTAAGATCCTAATATTAGCAGCAGCCCAATAATAGAACCTAAAGTTCGGCAGTGCCATCCCCCCTAAAGATTTAGGTCTTTCTAGATATAGCTTACAAAGCCTGGGAACCCTCTTGTTCCAAATAAAATCCAATATCACACTATCCAGTTTCCGAAAAAAACTCTGAGGGAGAAAGATCGGCAAACATTGAAAAAAATAGGAAAAACGTGGAAGGATATTCATTTTCACTGCATTAATTCTTGCAGCCAGAGATAAATTAAGAATAGACCATCTGTCACTGTCCTCTCGTGTACGTGTGAGGATTGGAAGAAAATTGGCCTTAAATAAATCTGTGTAACTGTGGGTAACCTGAACACCTAAATACCTTTTGTTCAGATTCAGTTTATAACCTGATATTAGGCCGAAGGACTTGAGGGTATCAAGAACAGCTGGAATCGAGACTGGCAAATTGGAGATATATAACAGTAAATCGTCTGCATAAAGTGAGACCTTCAGTTCAACGTGATACCTATATATACCAGTGATGCAAGGGTTAGATCGTAGTGCTATTGAAAGGGGCTCAATTGCAATTGCGAATAATAAAGGGCTTAAGGGACAACCTTGTCTAGTGGAACGATGAAGATGAAAGTAATCAGAATGAACATTATTGGTGTTAACTGAGGCCTGAGGCGATGAGTAGAGCAACTTAACCCAGGAAATAAAATTATGTTTAAAGCCAAACCTTCCCAAAGTATGGAAGAGATAAGCCCATTCCACTCTATCGAAGGCTTTCTCTGCATCCAGAGAAATCAAAGCTTCATGGGTGACAGAGGTGGAGGGATTGTAGATTGTGTCAAATACCCGTCTAAGGTTACAGAAGGAATGTCTATTTCGAATGAAACCGGTCTGGTCTGGTGAAATAATAAAAGGTAAGACAGATTCTAAACGTAAGGCTAATATTTTAGATAGTATTTTTAAGTCAACATTAAGCAGGCTTATTGGACGATAGGAAGTACAAGCAAGGGGGTCTTTACCTTTTTTCAAGAGGACAAAAATAGAGGCTTGTGTGAGTGTCTGGGGAAGTAGTCCGGTAATAAAAGAGTCATTATACATATCTAACAAAAGGGGAGCTAATTTATGTTGAAATTTCTTATAGAATTCAGATGGATACCCGTCCGGTCCTGGGCTCTTCCCACCTTGTAATGACGCAATTGCGATATTTAGCTCCTCGATAGTGATTGGTTCTTCCAATTTTCTTGCCACATCATGATTGATTAGGGGGATATCAAGCCCGTCAAAAAAGTTCGTAAAATCAGGAGTGGTACTGTCATGATCTGATGAGTATAAAGCAGCATAAAAGTCCCTAAATACTTTGTTAATTTCCAGTGGGTCCGTAATTAAGGTTGACCCAGTTCGAATTTGGGGAATTTGATGAGAGGATGAGGTTTGCCATAACTTGTGTGCCAGAAGCTTGCTGGCTCTGTCACCATGTTCAAAAGTTTGGGACCTGGTTTGAAGCAGAAGCTCAATTGAACGATGTGTCATGAGAATATCGAATTCTGTCTGACGCAATAGTCGTTCCTTATACACCAGGGGGCACTGAGAAGTAGCATAGATATTGTCAAGTTCAGAAATTTGTTTTGTCAGTGTTCTGAGTTTTTCTGTCCTCAGTTTGTTCTCAAAGCCTGTGTATGAAATGATCTCTCCCCGAATATAAGCTTTTAGTGTTTCCCATAAGAGAGAAGCTGATACCTCGGGATCTCTGTTTAAAGTTACAAAATTGTCAATTTGTTGAGAGACAAAGCCAGCAAAATTCTCATTTGTGAGCAAACGTGTATTCAGGCGCCATCTGGGTCGAGCGGTGTTTATGTTTTTAAAATTAATGCTCAAAGAAACAGGGGCATGGTCAGATAAAACGATGGTGTCATATTTACAGTCAGTTACAGATGGGAGCAATCTGTCATCAACTAAAAAATAATCAATACGAGTATAGTGTGTGATGAACACTGGAAAAAAAGGAATATTCTCTTTTTAAAGGATTAAAGGAACGCCAGACATCGGAAACAGCAAAGTCCTGCATAAACAGTTTTATTACCCTGGCAGACTTAGAGGGACGAGAGATGGTAGAGGATGATCGGTCCAGGTGTGGGTCAAGCCAACAGTTAAAGTCCCCTCCTAATAGTAGGTAATGGGAAGACAAATCAGGTAATGTTGAGAAGAGGCGTCTAAAAAATGGCATCATCGTCCCAATTAGGGGCATAAATGTTGGCCAAAACCAGGCGAGTATTGTAGATGTGACCAGTGACTACAGTAAATCTACCGTTAGGATCTGAGATGGTCTTTGAGTGCACAAACGGAAGAGATTTATGCAATAAAATAGCTGCACCTCTTCACTTATTCTGAAATGAGGAATAAAATACTTGTCCCACCCATCTACACTTCAATTTTAAATGATCTGGTGCTTTAAGATGGGTTTCTTGTAAATAAATGATTTGTGCCCCTAAGAGGTGGAGGTGGTGAAGTACCTTGCTTCGTTTAATGGGATTATTAAGGCCTTTACAATTGAAACTAATAAATTTAATATCCCCCTTGACAATGAAGATGTTGGATTAAGATGGATCATAAGAGGACAAAATATATGTATATAAGAATGGAGGTGGTGGCCTGCAACAATATTCAAAACAAATCTTAGTCTGATGTGGAAAAAACAACTGCATACAAAAAACAAACAAAAAACAGAAGAAACAGTAACCTCCCCCCTCCCTCATCGGCAGAAGCATTCCCCCAAATGGAACGCGCACGACCTATCCCCATAATACAGAAAAAAACACGCAACCGCCCTATGGTAGCAACAATGACCACCATTGACGCGTCCAAGGAAATGTGACTAATGGCAAAAGAACACTGGAAGAACTTGTTGTAGTGAGACAGAACCCAAAAATATTATAAAAAATATAAAATAAAAAGTAAATAATTATATAAAATATAAAACTAGGCAGAGAGTAGAATTTGTGTTGCACAGTCATATAGACTAGAGCAAATATGGGCAAGTCAGCAACAATATATTATATTTTAATAAACAACTCTTCAAAGTACAGAGCCGGATATCCAACTAAACTAGTGTAAATATTAGCGGGGCAATGCCAAAATGGCATTGGCAGCTCAGAAATTCAGTGAAGATAAGTAAATAGAAAAAAAATATTGGACACCTTTAACTTGGGGAAGACATATCTAACCGAAACTCAAATCTGCCTTCGTAGCAACACATTAGAAAAGAAATATGCAAAAATAACAGTGAGGCCATGGAGAATTGGCCAAACAGCCTTATAAGATACATTACCATAGATACCATAAGGCCTCACTAATTTAACAATAACCCACAGGCTCACCTAATTAAGGTTAAAGTGCAACCAAATTTACAGACGGCAAAGTTGAGCCTGCAGGGAAGGATATAATCACGACTTTACCTGAATGAAATGCCCCTGTACAGTCAGTGCAGATCTCACAACCCGGCACAGTGGCCTGGGCTAATTGGCCCGCTAGCAGACCATGCTAGATGTCATCTGGAGTGACTACTTTTTTTATATTGTTTTTAATAAAGTCAGATGCCAACGTCGGGTCATCAAAGCGGTGTGTTTGACCATCGGGCAGAGTTATTCGAAACGTCGCCGGGAAAATTAAACCATACTTCACGTTGGGGCAGGAATGAAGCTCCCTCTTCACCAGAGGTAAAGGCGGCCCTCTTCTTTGCCACCGTCGATGTAAAGTCCGGGAAGATGGAGATCCTGTTGCCATTGTGGTGGAGAGGAGACAGCTCACCCGCCCCGGCGTAAGATTTGGTTTCGGACCTGGAAAAGATTCACTCTGATCACGAAGGGCCGCGGAGGTTCCCCGTCTCTCGGTCTGGTACGCAGGGAACGATGAGCCCGATCCAAAACTGGCTCGCTGTCCAGCTTGAGTAGGTCGCGTAGGAACCTGGCCATGAACTCTGTAGGGCGCGGACCCTCGGAGCCCTCGGGTAAGCCCAGCAGTCTCACGTTGTTCCATCTGGAGCGCCCCTCCAGGTCTTCACATTTTTTCGTGAGGAAGTCCACTTGAGTAGTTAGCAGTGTGGCTTTAGCCTGGAGCTCGGTTAACTGGACAGTGTGGTCATTTGCTGAGCGTTCAAGGTCCGCCACAGTATCACCCTGTGCAGACAGCTTGTTTTTCATGGGCTCCAAAGCAGCCGACACCTCCCTCTTGACAGTCTCCGAGATGACTGTTTCGAATTTACTGATGATATCGCAACGCATCTCCTCCATCATGTCTCTGATGCTTGCTAGCAGGGCCTCGTTAGTATCCGGCGGTGTCGGCGGCTCAGGTGAGGCATGTGGTTTCGCTCCGGCCCGTTTTCCCCGTGTCAGATTTGACCAGACATCCTAATGTTTGCACCCAAGCAACACATGCATAAGCTGTTACAAAGCCCAAAAATAAGAAAGTCTTCCGTTAAGTTACAAAGGAGTATAATATATAAAAGTCACATTTCCGAGGAGCCACCACGAAACACGTCCCTACACCATCTCTGCTCCGCAGCGCCCCCCCATGTATCGTTTCTTTTGTGGTCTTTTCTTTCATTATTTTGCCAACACGTTTTCATTTTTCATGTATGTGTTTGTGAAACACTTTGTAACTGTGTGTTTTAAACAGTGCTATATGAGTAAAGCTTTACTTACTTACATACACATACATTGCTGTGCAACACTGACATCCTCCTCTGTACAAGATTTACAACTATGAACGAGTGTGCTGTTATTCTGACCTTTCTGTAGTTCTCAATCTGCTCTAAATTGGTTTTCTTTACTTGACCATCCTCAAGGCATAATAATACCAGTCCACTAAGCCTTCCCATCCCACCATAACCAGTCCAATATCTGAGATTGCCTGAGATCAAAGAATAATAAAAAATACCATTAATGACTTACTTGTATCTCATGGGAAGCACTTTTCTTGGTGGGCCGGTAGCCATAATACTCTTCCTGTCGTTTCTTCAGTTTTCTGAAATAATCCTGGATTAGGAACGTGGCATAGAACTTTCCCACTGTCACCTCATCATCTGTTAAATCACAGAAACAAAGGGAAAGTACAGAAAAGCCATTCTCTTACATTTACAAATTGTTAATGTCCTGTACAGTTGTCATTTTAGAACTCATCAGACTCTATGTGTAAAGAAAGTAACATGATTTTTAAACATTGTACAATTTCTTTAAATGATAATGTTAATACACGCAAATTGGCTGTAGGTGCACAAACAAATGAGACGTTTGCACAAGCTGAACATTTTCCAATTTCAAATTCAAATCAAATTTATTTATTTAAAGCCCAAAATCACAAACATTGTTTGCCTCTGAGGGCTTTACAATCTGTACAGTTGTGACACCCTCTGTCCTTAGACCCTCGAACCGAGTCAGGAAAAACTTCAAAAAACCCTTTATGGGAAAAAAGAAGAAACCTGAGGAAGAGCCACAGATGAGGGATCCCTCTCCCTGGGATGGACAGATGTGCAATAGATGCCACATGTACAGAGAACATCATCATCAATCATATATGGAATTAAACATGGGTCATAATAAACTGTAGCTAAACTGAGTTCATGGGTTTGGTCCATGTGTGAAGGTAACTTAAATATTTACACCTTTCCCAACATGTTATCAGTGTTTTATCAATGTTCATCAGCACTGGTCAAACTGAAATCCACTCCAAAAATAACATCTCAATGCAAAACTGCTATTGTGGTTCATGTAGGTGCAGTGATACTAAGTGTAAAAGGGATAGGTTAAGTGGTAAAGACCAGTCAGTGTGTGATAAAGCATGCTCAGTCATTCCTTTTGCCTGTCTCATACTTATCTGTATAGTCTGCATGGACCTCAGGTTACTGAGAAAAACTCTCTGGTCAAAATATTGTCAGGTCCATATAGACTTAAAAAATAAGTGGACTGCAAGACAGCAGTATGTTTTTTATTTATTTATTTTTTTACGGTTATCACCACCTGCAAAAATTAATAGTTTTTAGTTTAGTTTTTCTCCTGATGAAAGCTGACCTCCTATAGGTGGGATGACTTGATCCAGGAGTTTCATACTGGTGCGCTTCCATATCTTCTTGATAATTCCCCTCAGCTCCTCGTTGGCTTGTTCAAAATTACCTGCCCAATGGATGAAGCATAACAATGAGGAAAATGACATGATAACTTAATGGAAATGATAACAAAATCACTGAAATCCAAGACAATCAAAATAGACATAAGAATTTCTCAAATCCCTCACTAATCAGTCCTCGGGAGTAGCATCACTAAATGTAGCAATGCTGTTTACATAACTATATTTTTCTAGCAGCAGCCATGTAGCATAACTACTTTAAAGGAAGCTCAGTGGCAGTACATATTTATGATAGTTTACAGTAATGTGAATTTAAAAACAGTAGAACCATATGTGGTTCTCCACCAAAAGCTTGGTGTGCTTATTTAGATGCAAAGAGAAATGGAGGACTTCATTGCATAATAAAAAAATACAGAAAGTAATTTTCAGTTTGAAAATGAGAAACTGAAAAAAACAACAAGATACTTACTGAACTTACTGGGTATACTGGGATACTAACTGGGTTACTGAAGTTACTACTGTGAGCAGCTGGCTTTATCTTGTTCTTTTTTTTAAGGCCCATTAAATTATACAATAAACATCAGAGCTAGAATGTGAGCTTGTTCACTAATTTGGTACAGTAGGTCTTACAAATGTTACGATGGCACAAGGCAGGCAGACCCAAATGCAGGACGTATGCACAAACCAGGCAAAGTGAGATTTGGAATGCACTTTAATTGAGCGAGATCTTTCTGGTATCTTTACATGAAGAGCGTGATCTTGACATGGCAAAGGTTGAGAACGATCTGGCAACAAGACAGGGGAGACGCAGACAATATATACAAGAGGTAATGGGAAACAGGTGGAAACAATCAGGGCAAGGGATAGACAATCACAATGGCGGGAAACACACAATGAGGGGAAGTCAAGGGACCTGAAACGAGAGGAGAGTTAGGGTTTCAAAATAAAAGGACATGCCAGGACAGGAAACAGAAAACATGACAGACAAAACTCAACAGATCTGACAAGACATTACAGTACCCCCCCCCTTAGGGCCGACTCCCAACGGCCCAGGTTGCTCAGGATGGCGCTGGTAAGAGTCATCAATGAGCCTCCTATCCACAATGAAACTGGCCGGGACCCAGGACCGTTCTTCCGGACCATACCCCGTCCAGTCGACCAAAAACTGGTGACCCCGGCCTCTTTTTCTGACCGCCAGCAGCTTCTTGACAGCATAAACCGGACCACCGTCGATCAGCTTGGGCGGTGATGGGGGCTTGGTGGGTGGAACCAGTAGGCTCTCTTTAACCGGTTTAATTTTGCTGACATGGAATGAGGGATGAAACCGGAGTGACCTGGGGAGCTGCAACTTCACAGAGACAGGGTTAATAATTTTTGAGATGATGGAAATGGGCCTACAAACCTGGGCGCCAGTTTTCTGGAATGGACGTGTAATGGAAGGTCTTTTGTAGAAAGCCACACTTTCTGGCCTGGTTGATATGCTGGAGCCGGCCGGCCATGGCCACGGTCGGCGGCGTGCCTTCATTCGAAAGCCTGTCCTTTCTGCAACATGTCCCGTGCAGCTTCCCAAATCTTGTGACTTCTCCTGACCAGAGCATGAGCCGATGGAACGGTAACCTCTTGTTCGCAAGCCGAAAACACTGGTGGCTGATATCCATGGACGACATGAAAAGGCGAGAGTCCCGTGGCTGCTGTGGGAAGGGTGTTGTGCGCGTACTCTATCCAGGTCAGGTGTTGGCTCCATGTTGTCTGGTTCTGGGCTACAAGGCATCGCAGGCAGGTCTCCAGCTCCTGGTTCATGCGCTCCGTCTGGCCGTTGGATTCGGGTGATATCCAGAGGACAGGCTGACGGTGGCGCCAAGGAGACGGCAGAACTCCTTCCAAAAAACAGAGACAAACAAACTGCGGGACCTCTGTCCGAGACAATGTCAATAGGCAGTCAGTAGGCATTCCATGAATGCGAAATACATGATTAATCATAACTTGAGCTGTCTCTTTAGCAGAAGGTAACTTGGGCAAGGGGAATGAAATGAGCCATTTTGGAAAATCGGTCTACCACCGTCAGCACTGTAGTGTTACCTTTAGACGGAGGCAGACCCGTGATGAAATCCAGCGTCAAGTGTGACCATGGACGTTTGTGGCACCGGTAGCGGCTGGAGAAGTCCCATCCGGGCCTGCCTCGACGCCTTACCCCTGGCACAGACGGAGCACGCCGCGACGTAATCAGCCACATCTTTTTTCATAGCCGGCCACCAGAAACGCTGCTGGATAAAAAACAGAGATCTCCTAACCCCAGGATGACATGTGAGCAGAGAGGTATGAGCCCAGTGGATAACCTGAGATCGCAACGCTTCCGGTACAAACAACCGGTTGCGTGGACAATCCTCAGGAGTTGTTTTACCACGACCCGCTCGCTGCACCTCCTTTTCTATCGGCCAAGAGACCAACCCTATCACACGGTCAGGTGATAGGATGGTTTCAGGTTCCCTCGGCCGTTGGTTCCGGTTCATACAGTCGGGACAGGACGTCGGGACTTGGACGTTCTGAGATCCGGGCCTGTACGATAGGGTGAACCGGAACCGGCTAAAGAAAAGTGCCCACCTTGCTTGACGAGAGTTGAGTCTTTTCGCTGACTTCAGGTACTCCAGATTTTTATGATCCGTCCAGACAATGAATGGCTGCTCTGCCCCCTCCAACCAGTGCCGCCACTCCTCCAGCGCTACCTTTACTGCCAGCAGTTCCTTATTTCCCACGTCGTAGTTTCTCTCCGCAGCTGACAATTTGCGGGAGAGGAAGGCGCATGGGTGAATGCGATTATCTGCTGGGAGTCGCTGGGAAAGAACTGCTCCTATGCCCTCATTAGAAGCGTCCACTTCCACCACAAACTGAAGGGCTGGGTCTGGTACCGTGAGAATGGGGGCCGTAGTGAATTTCTGTTTTAGCTTATTGAAGGCCTCCTCTGCTTTGTCATTCCACTGGAACATGGACTTGGAAGAGGTTAAGGCATGCAACGGGGCAGCAATCGCACTAAAATTTCTGATAAATTTACGATAGAATTGCTGTACCTTTTTCTTGGAGGTCAGAGGAGGCCAGTTGGTAACCGCGTCCACTTTGGCAGGGTCCATGGAGATGTGATTGGCTGTGATGACGTAACCCAAGAAAAGACACTGAGGATAAGCATGGAAGTCACATTTTTCAGCCTTCACATATAATTGATTTTCCAGCAGAGGCGTATCAGGACCTGGCGAACATGGCGTTGGTGAGTATTTAAATCGGGGGAGAAAATAAGTATGTCATCAAGGTATACAAACACAAAGTCATTCAAATATTCCCTCAAGATTTCGTTCACAAACGACTGAAACACTGCTGGGGCGTTGGTAAGACCAAACGGCATGACTAAGTATTCATAGTGGCCACTTGGAGTATTGAATCCCGTCTTCCACTCATCACCCTCACGTATCCTTACTAGGTGATAGGCATTACGTAGGTCCAGTTTGGTGAAAACCTTGGCCTGTTGGAGGAGCTCAAAAGCAGATGATATGAGAGGTAATGGATAGCGGTTTTTAATAGTGATTTGATTCAGAAGACTATAGTCAATACAGGGCCGGAGGGTTCCGTCCTTCTTACCCACGAAGAAGAATCCTGTCCCAGCAGCCGAGGAGGAGGGACGGATGATGCCTGACCCCAGCGACGCTGTGATATATTCTTCCATGGCCTTTCTCTCAGGACCGGAGAGGGAATACAGTCGCGCCTTAGGGATGGGAGCACCAGGCAGGAGTTCAATGGCGCAATCCCACTCACGGTGGGGGGGCAGAGACGTAGCCTTGGTCTTATTGAATACTTCTTTTAAGTCATAGTAACAAGGTGGGACTTTGGAGAGGTCTGGGTTGTCGCTGTGGTCTGGGATAGGGTCGCAGGTGGTGTCGGGGGACCTGGGAACAGAATGTGGGACAGACAAACAGGAAGCATGGCAATCCGACCCCCACTGTTTAACCCTCCCCTGTTCCCCAGTCAATGTGTGGGTTGTGTTTGATTAACCAAGGGAACCCCAAAATGAGGGGATGGGTTGCACAACTGAATAAATGAAATCGGATTTCCTCACAATGATCTGAGTCGATAGTTAGTCTTAGCGGCAGGGTTTGATCTGTGACATAATTCAATAATTTGCCATCTAGTGACCTGGCTGTAACAGGACTGTGGAGTGGTTCAAAGTTTACCGAGAGAGGAGGCAAGAGCCTTGTCCATCAAACTCTCATCGGCACCTGAGTCAATCAAAGCTTGCAGGGGAACAGTTTTACCTTTGATGGAGAGAGTGACGACTGGAGTGAGGGAACGAGGAGGATTATTCTTAATTTGGCTCACCAGGACCCTCCTTAACCCTGATGAGCCTTCTCTTTTGCTGGACAGCAGTTGACCTGGTGACCTGATTTCCCGCAATAGAAAAGGCAGGCGCCCTCCTTGAGCCTTCTCTGTCGGCTCTTCCGGGGCTAATTTGGTCCTGCCCAGCTGCATAGGTTCCTCTGCTCCAGCAGGGGGCGAGGGAGACTCTGGTACTGGGGTGCAGACAGGTGGCTCGATCTGCGAAACTCACGGAAGGAGTGCGGCGCCCCCTTGGAACCCCGAAGACTTCATGCGACCCGGCCGACGTCTCTCTCTCTCCCTCTCACAGAGGTGATTGTCGATGCGAGAGGCTATTTCGACTAGGCTTTCTAAGTCCCTTGAGATGTCCAACGGAGCCAGAAAGTCCTTTACTTCCTCCGCGAGACCGTCCATGAAAGCGCCGATGATGGAAGTCTTCGTTCCATTCCGCTATCCGCCGCCAGCGTGCGGAATTCCAAGGGCATAATCCACCACCCTCCGGCGTCCCTGTTGGATCTTGAGCAGAGCAGAAGACGCTTCCCGTGCGGGAGACGTCTGGTCAAAAACACGGAGCAAAGCTTGAGAAAAGTCTTGAGCTGTTTGGCAAACCTGGGGCCCGAGACCACTCCCGTAGCCAGTAGCCCAGGCAGCCGCTTCTTCCGGTCATGTGAGACACCATAAACGCAACTTTCGAAGAGCTTGCTCCGAATCGAAGGCGTTTGGGTCCATGGAAAAATGCAGGTCACATTGTATGAGAAAGGGACGACACTCACCGGACTCACCGGAAAACTTCGGCTTCGGAGGTGAGGCCAGGCGGACCGGAGCGGAGGAGACAGGCACCGAAGATGGCGCCGGAGGCGGCTGAAGAGGCGCAGCAGCAGCAGCAGGCGGCGCAGCTGGTGGAGCCGGAGCGGCCGGCGGGGATGGCGAAGCGGCTGTGAAGCCCTCCAGTCGGCATATCAATGACTGCATCTGATCGGTAAGTTGATTTACCTTTGTGGCGACGGAGACTTGTAAGTCGGCTTGGCTGTCCGTGAGCTGCTTCACCTCTGCAACTATGTCGCTCAGCTGAGCGTCATGATGATTCAGCCAGGAAGCCTGAGCATTTAAGGCTGTCTTGATTGTGTTAGCATCCGCTGGGTCCATTTCTGGCCAGATCGTAATGTTACGATGGCACAAGGCAGGCAGACCCAAATGCAGGACGTATGCACAAACCAGGCAAAGTGAGATTTGGAATGCACTTTAATTGAGCGAGATCTTTCTGGTATCTTTACATGAAGAGCGTGATCTTGACATGGCAAAGGTTGAGAACGATCTGGCAACAAGACAGGGGAGACGCAGACAATATATACAAGATGTAATGGGAAACAGGTGGAAACAATTGGGAAGGGGATAAACAATCACACCGGCGGGAAGGAACACACAATGAGGGGAAGTTCAAGGGACCTGAAACGAGAGGAGAGTTAGGGCTTTCAAAATAAAAGGACATGCCAGGACAGGAAACAGAAAACATGACAGACAAAACTCAACAGATCTGACGAGACATTACAACAAATTTGGATTTATAAGAGTTATAAGTTATAAGAGAGTCTGGCTCTTTGAACACAACAATTTCTAACAGCTCTGGAATCAGGCTGAGCCATTACTTTGCTTCTTTCCTCCTTGTTGCTTAACAACTGCAGTTTTCGGTGAGAACTGGTTGGCAAGGTGTCAAAATGAAATAATCAAGATACTTCACTGCACCTAAACCAGGTTCTCCATCAGTTTTATGCCATTGTAATAAACAAGTAAGGTGAGCCTCATGGTTTCATTCAGTAATTATGTTGGCCTACATGCTGGGCTAAACAGATGGCACATCAGTGATCCACTGATCAGCCAATCCTGGGGTCTGTTGAAACATGAGTTCACAATTAGCTACACTGTTTTTTTGGGGGTAAAAACTCAGAAACTCAGTCAGAAAATCAAGCACTCTAAGGAACAAAAAAATTAAAAAAGAAAGAAATCAGTGAAAGTTCAAGATTCAGGATAGCCTTTATTAGTCCCACAGCGGGGAAATTCCGTTGTAACAGCAGCAGTGCAGCGAGTCACACAGTGGAAATACATAATAATCGGAAAATGCAAAGCAAAGACACAGAATAAGATAAAAACAAGCTAGCAACATAAAAATCTAAAAGATAAATAATTATAATTGTACCTGTACATAGTACAGAGAGGATATGTCTGAGAATATACATATAATAAGTATATAATATATATCTCAAGTAGAAGCAGTGAAAACAGTGAAGGCAGTTAAGGGTATTGCACATGAGTCCAGTTATTTGTCAGTTTTTGTGTCTGCATACTAGCGGGCATTTTGTTTATTGTACAATCTAACAGCAGCAGGCTGGAAGGACCTGTGGTACCTCTCCTTCACACACTGTGGATGGAGCAGCTGGTCACTGAAATAGTTGCCCAGTGCTGTCAAAGTGTCCTGTAGAGGGTGGAACATGTTGTCTGACAAGAATTCCCACCACCTCCACTGAGTCCAGGGGCCATCCCAGGACAGAGAACTTGTAGGATTTCACAATGTCAATGTTCATTCCCTGGATGTTCAGCAGTGCTGGCGGAGAGTGGCTATGGAGGTGGTTCTGCAGACACCAGTCCACAAATTCCTGAATAAGTCCTCTGTACTCTCTGTTGTCCCCTGTCTGTGATGAGGCCAACAACAGCAGAGTCACCAGAGAACTTCTGGAGATGGCAGGATATAGTTTTGTGTGAACCTGGACTCACAGACTCATTTCCATTACCTGTGATATCTTCATACATGGACTAAACCACCAATGAACTCAGTATAGCTACAGCTTATTACGACTCATGTATAATTCCATAATATGATTGATGATGCTGTTCTCTGTACATGTGGCATCTATTGCACGTCTGTCCGTCCCAGGGAGAGGGATCCCTCATCTGTGGCTCTTCCTCAGGTTTCTTCTTTTTCCCATAAAGGGTTTTTTGAAGTTTTTCCTGACTCGGTTCAAGGGTCTAAGGACAGAGGGTGTCACAACTGTACTGTGCATGCGGATTGTAAAGCCCTCCGAGGCAAACAATGTTTGTGATTTTGGGCTCTAAATAAATAAATTTGATGAATTTGATTTTGAATTTGAACCCACCCCCTGTCTGCCCTGGGGAAAGCAGACCACAATCTAGTCCTGCTCAAAGCCTGCTCAGGAGGCTTTTGGAGTGCAGGGACCACTCCTGAGGACCTTTTATGACTCTGTGGTGGCATCAGCCATCTTTTATGGGATAGTCTGCTGGGCCAGCAGCATCACAGACAGGGACAGGAGGAGAATGGACAGACTGGTGAGGAGAGCCAGCTCTGTCCTGGGATGCCCCCTGGACTCAGTGGAGGTGGTGGGAAACGGGAGGATGATGGCTAAGCTGTTGTCCCTGTTAAACAACACGCCCCACCCTCTACAGGACACTCTGACAGCTCTGGGCAGCTCCTTTCAGTGAGCGGCTGCTCCATCCACGCTGTGTGAAGGAGAGGTACCGCAGGTCCTTCCTGCCTGCTGCTGTCAGACTACACAACAAACAAAATGCCCTGCTAGTCTGCAGATAATAGACAATAAACAAATAAACAACAAAAAACTGACTTATAACTGGTCTCTGTGCAACAATAACACTACACTTCTGTTCATTATTCATCAGTATTTCACTGTTTTTGCACTCCCTGAGATATTATATATTTATTATATGTATATTCTCAGGCACACTCCCTCTGTACTATATACAGGTTTACTTACAGTTATAGTTATAATTATTTATCTTGGATTATTTTATTATTTTATCTTTTATTTCATTTTATTTTATTTTATTTTATTTTATGTCTTACATTTCTTACTGTCTATTTTCCACTGTGTGTTTTCGCTGCTGTTGCGCCTGTGAATTTCCCCGCTGTGGGACTAATAAAGGAATCTGAATCTGAATGCCCTTATGTTTCCACCTTTCAAGCAGCTGGAACTGAACTGTGAATTTCTCTTGGAGATTAATAAAGTATCTATCTATCTATCTATCTATTCATCTATCTATCTATCTATCTATCTATTCATCTATCTAGCTAGCTAGCTAGCTAGCTAGCTAGTTATCTATCTATCTACCTTTGGTTTTTAACTGGGTGCAGGGAATGCAGGCTGCAGGCAAGAAACTTCAGCAGTTTCATAAAAAATAATAAGAGGGACATATTCACAGAGACTCAAGGCTGTAATTGCTGCTAAAGGTACTAAATACTGACTTTGGAGGGGGTGAATACAATATAACACATACAATGTATACATATGTACTTTACATTTTATATTTCTAATTAATTTCTAAAGTCACTTTGTAGAGATCTGTTTACATTTTTTTCAGAGTCAAAAAAGTGTTAAATGTACTTTAATTTAATGTTGTAAGACAAATAAACAGGAAAATGTTCAACTGAGTGTGGCCCACAGTCTCAATTACCCCATAACAACATTACACTTTTTGTTTACCCAGTACATGTGATGGGGATTTTGGGAGGGATGCAGTTATTTCATTTTTGTCTGAGGAGGGCCTACAGTGTTAGAAAGTCTCTGCAATTCAAGCCTTAAGGTATAACAATTCAACTCGTATGCAAAATTCTACGGCAAGTCATCCAGTGAAATAACTGACTGTTTTTGGTTCTGAACGAACAGACCCGAAATGAGCAGGAATATCGCCACCAGCTTGCAAAGTCTGAAGAGACACTGAGCCTCGCGTTGTGCACACGCCACCATCTTGTCATTCAAGATTAGTTAGGGGTCCCACGTTTGGTGCCTCTCTCAATCTGAAGACCTATGACCCTTCTAAAATGTGAACCATATGTTTTGTCAAATCTTCACAAAAACAACTAACCTATCTAAGCAGATAGTTAGAGATGATATTCAGAGGAGATTCTTATTGGACTTCGATTCCTCTCACAGGCAATCATGATGCTTGTTTTGATGCTGTACTTCTTTGTAATAAACCTGTCTTATATACAAGTAAGACAGTGTCAGCGGAGTCTCATTCATCGCCAACACATCATCGCTATTTAATAAACAACAACAACAACACATACATTGTTGAAAAAACCAACCTTCTGTCTTTATTTTCAGTGCAGTTCGAACCAGGGCAAACAGTGTGGCATTGAAGGTGACTGTTCCATCACTGTTGAGAGGCATGTTCATTGAGACCAACCTCTGCAGAATCAAAACAAAATGCACAAATACACGTGGGTCAAATAAAATGCCAAGCCTAATTGTTACTGTCACACACCAAAGCAATGTTAGAATTTCATTATTGTTGAACAGTTGGTCGAATGTCCTAGAGAAATTGTGTATGTATTGTGTAAAAATGAGCTCTTCCCTGAGTTTCTTAGTTTACTGTAACACCCTGTATAGGCATATGATTTCTATGTAAAGAATTCTTTTGCTTAGGTGTACCTGGGTGCCTTTTCTCTCTTCAGCCAAAGGTGTGCAACACTAGCTTGTTAGCTATAACACTACTCTTCATATTTATGTTAATTACGGCTGTAGTAAGTTGAGTCTGCTAAGCTAACAAACAAATCAACAAATAGCTGGCACACACCATAACACAGACTCACAACTCGACATATGTGGTACATCTTATTGATAATATTCCCTTTAGTTTCCTAACATTATTATCCAGCTCATGTAGCTCTGCTGATGTCACTGAACATGCCTGTCAATCACATGTTTCATGTGTGCCAGTCACTGCTGACACAGGCACGAGCAACAGAATGCTAACTGCAGTTGACTTGACAGTTACAGGTGTCATTGCTAACAATATTTTTAAAGATACATACAGGTCTTTTAAACTTTAGAATGTAATTTATTAGCATAAAGAATAGATTAAAATGATATAAACACTTAACTGTGCAAACATGGTCTTGTTTAAAATATATTTTACAATAGAGGGATATATTGAATAAGGTGACCAGATTTTTTAAATCAAAACCAGGGACATTTCCAGTTCAGCTGTCAATATGTCAATAAAATATCCAATGTTATTGTCTATTAAATAAAAAGAGGGAAAATACTGGTGTCATTTGATCATGGTGCAGGTTTACTAATAAAATTGGGAAGACTGCTAACTGAGTAACAGTGTCAGAAAATCTTAGTACAGTATCTTACAGTAGCATGGTGAGTGAAGCTATGGTAATCTATGGAACACTCAGTAAAGAAAATGGTCAAATTGCAATGTTTGAATACAATGTATTCAGTGATCTATACTTACAAGACAGAGAAGACAGATAAGCAACACTACCAGACTTAACAATATCAGACATAGGTGCAGTAAAAATAGTATTATCACAGTGTAGATATACTCTATAAGTAAAAGTACCAAAAGTAAAAGTACTCATAATATGGAATGGTTCATTTCAGAAAAGTAAATGTTATAGCATTTAATTGAATTTCTTGTCGCACTAATATGTACATATGGAATAATAAATTGGCAGGCTCTGTAATCATATCTACACCTTCACTCTTCACTCCAGTCTTCCTCCCCTCCCTCCAACCTGACTTGACATTTGAGGTGGACTCACTTGACACTCTTGGCTGTCTGAACAAGTAGTTAGTAGTAGAGAAGTGGTATAAACTGCTGTTGCGAGCACCCTCTGTTGGCTAAAACAAGCACTGTGACTAAGACATCAACCCAGTAGGTTCTGCTAGTTTTACTGTCTGTTTTTAATGCAGTTAAAAATGGGGACATTTCCAGGGACAGACTCCAGCCGGGGACACACCACTGAAAAAATAGGACATCTGGTCTGCCCAAATATTGAATATCATCTAAATGTAACTTTACAAACAGGCTTTTTTTGTCTTAACAAAACAGTACATGTACAGTACAGTGTAGTACAAGTAACTTATCAAACTTACTGACATGCAAACCAACAACTGCATACTGACTGGCATTTGTCACTTGAATTACCGCTGTGTGATAGGCAGTTAGATTGATCACTGACCTGAGCAGTCAAAAATACTCTAACTTTATCATTGTTATCAATCTTAAATTTGATCACAATCCTGAATCGTAATCTTTTTATCGTCCCACCCTAGTTTAAGTTTGTTATTTATTACCATTAGATTGCTTACATTACTAGTAACTGAACAGCTCCTCAATAGTACCATTTATAAAAGACTAAAATAATTACTCTTAAAAAAGAGCATAGTCTCTGTCCCTTTGAAATATGAAGGCCTGCCTACACAGGCAGAAAACAAGACTTTGGAGTATTGAACTGAAAATTCACTACAAGTGACTCAACTGGAAGAACTATGTGGAGATAGTTAGGACTTGCCATCCTTTAACTGAAGAGCAAAATACTTGATTACATTGCATGTGACACCAGACATCAGGCTAAACATTTATCTTACCTTACAGGCAATCCGATGAGGACAGAACTTGCCAAAACCCAGAGGAGGAGGTATTCTCCGTAGGAGTGTCACCACATCAAGATGCTTAATACGCCCACTTACAACAACACAAAGAATAAAAGGAAAGGATTTTATACAACTCTGGAGGATCGTTCTGTAATTAAATAAAAATACACTGGGTATTTTTTCCACTTCCTTTAATGTAATAGTGAACACAGACAAACATACTAACAGAACCCAAAATCTGGACTTTGATTGACCAAGGGTTTCATTCTATCCTATTTCATCAGCAGTGCTGAATTACTTATACAAGGTATTATGGCTTGTTTAAACCAGTATTTAACCCTTGTATGGTATTTGAAAAAAATTCTATACTATAATAATATATATTTTATCACTATTTGTTGTGAGATTTTTTTATCAACTTAAATTATTGTGAACATTACAAGTTTTGAATTTCTATTTGTTATTCATGGCCTGTATGCCTCATTGATCTGAGCTTATACATCTTGAATTTGAGTTCTAAAAAACATAATTTCTGGATTATTTTGACTTTAAAAGAAATAATCAGATGAAACATAGAATACTGTTTATCACAGACTACTTTGGGTCAAAGTTACCAATGACATTTGTTTTGAAACCATTTAAAATTTTTAAACAGTCACATAAAGTAACACCTTTTGTGTTCCTGGTCAAAAGTGACCGGGAAGATTTTATTTGTGTACAAAGGAAATTATCCCAACACTACACTTGAAAATGTCACAATATTCCAAGATCAATATCTTAATACATTAAAGAACAACTGTTGTAATATGAGCACTATAAAATGGTTTAATACTTATAATCTACTAGAGGATAGCTGTTTGTAAGAGATGCTTTTTCCCTGGGGTTTTCCCTCTCGCGTGTTGTTTTGCCTCCGTGTTTCACATTTTGAGCAGTGTAAGCCTCGGTGTACAAGAGAATGCCTTTTGCAAGTTATAGATAAAGCTCATATGAGCAACAGCAAGTTGTCGAGTGGTCTTTTTCAAAGCCGAAGTTACCACAACAACTAACAACGAACGATGACATTACAACGACATTACAATGTTCATCAGTGTATCAGATGTGTTTTTGTCTGATAACAGAAAAAAACTGATAGCATTTATGGCACGTTACCCTTGTTTTTACATCAGTTATTTCTTGCTCTGGATTATATTCTGTCATTCTTCAGCTTCTGACACTTCCTCCTCTAATCCATCCTCACTGCAAGTTTCCTGAAATCCTCTTTGTGGACAAAGTCATGGAATCTAAGGTCAGTCTGATCAAATTAAGTACAATTTTTCAGAGATAAAACTTTTAAATCGGTCAAATTTGACCAGAACACAACATGAGGGTTAAATTATTTATTGTTTGCCTCGGAGGGCTTTACAAAGTCTGTACAGTTGTGACACCCTCTGTCCTTAGACCCTCGAACCTGGGTCAGGAAAAACTTCAAAAAACCCTTTATGGGAAAAAGGAGAAACCTGAGGAAGAGCCACAGATGGGGGAATTAAACATATCTTTATATTGTTTGAAATTGAGATAAAGACAATGTTAATAGTTTATTAACTAAAATTTTATTTCAGAATTGTTTTTAAAAGCTCAAATATGTCCCAGGTCAGTTTGATCCAAGGGATACCAGAGGGTCCCAAAAGTGAAGACAATACACTCATCCCATACATTTGAGCCTACCTGGCAATAAAGCTGATGCTAAAGCTGATATACACTGTTGTATACAGTGTAATAATTAAAAAGGGGAATCCTATTCTCATCTAGAACTAAATTACTTAAGTATGTTATAACACTGAGCGCAGGACAGGTGAACCCAAATGCAAAACACTACATGGTGGCAGATGATTTAAGAAGGTTTTATTAATAATGCTAAATCTAGAGTTGTAGGCTTGGCTTGGCATGACATGACATCAGACACACGGTCACAATGACAAGACATACAAGAGGGTCTGGTAACAAGACAGGGGAAGACACATAGACTATACATATATATACATATATATATATATATATATATATATATATATATATATATATATATATATATATATATACACACACACATATATACACACACACACATATATATGAGGAAATGGGGAACAGGTGGAAACAATCAGGGCGAGGCAGACACACCGATGGGAATACACAGAAGGGCAGGAAGTCAAGGTACCTTGAAATGAGAGGACGGTTAATATTTCAAAATAAAACAGGAAGTGTCAGACAAAAACAAGACTAGTGAAGACAGACAGACATGACAAGACATAACATATGTAAAATAATAACCCTCACTGTTACATGAAAAAGAGGAGCCAAAGCTCTGGGGGAGAAAATGAGGGAGAGTCTGAAGAAACCAGTGTTTTCTCAGCCTTCTTCCACACAAGAGGGCATCTCTGTCATCGGCACTCTTGGAATTCTCCTGTAAGCCTGGGCTATCAACACTATTACCAGGAGTGGCATAGAAGCTAACTACTGCTCACACTAACCTACAGCCTGTCTTGTCTACTAGCCTCAGTCCACCACAACCCCAATCAGAGGCCTGGCTGACACCTGTTCCTGCTGAGTCTCCTGTTTTTAGCTGCAGCTTGCTGCACTGCCAAGGCCATGTGTTCCCTGAATCCATCCTCCTCAGATTGTATCTTAGTCATGTGCTCAGGGTTGGTTCATCTTTTCCTGTGGTTCTGTGCCCCTGTTCTCATTAATGTATGTGTTTTAGTATTAACTACATTTCCCTTCATGTCTGTGTTTTCACTATGTGTCTTGATATCTTTTGCATTTCTCTTCATTAAAACCTTGGCCACGTCTATGTGTTTTCCCTTCCTTGCATTCCCAGTGTTCCCCTGTTTATGTTGTCAGTCTTGCAGTGCTTGGATCCCAGTTCCCTGTTCAACTGTCCTTTAGTTCCCAGGACATTTCTTCCCTCATAATGTCCATCTTTTCACTATTGTTTTATGTGCTTTTTTGCATTTATCTTAAAGATAGATACTTTATTGATCTCCAAGAGAAATTCACATAAAGATGCAGTAGGTAACTCTTTAAAAGACTTTTAGTCATATTCACACATACTGTCCCTATTTCCTGAAAGTAGTATATGAGACAGGTCATTTGCCTCTAACATCATTTGTGTGGCCGGAGGTCCCTTTCCTCCATGCCACTATATGGCACTGTGCTGCCCCTATGGAAGGGCGGCGCCGAGCAGGTATTTAAATCCAGGTGGAGCGCACCTTGCTCTCTCTCTTTTCCCTGGCCTTTCTGGCGGTGGCTGCAGCTGGCGTGACAGCACGGCTCAATTGGCGTGGCGGCCTTTGTGTCACAAAAAATCTTGAAATAGGTAAGAAGCGCTGTCATCTCCTCATCCATTCATGCGCACAATATGCGGACTGCTTATCTGTCCTCCTCACTGCAGTGCGGCTGATCGCTCGTGTGGGAGGAGTGATTGCGTCACGGGCCTCTCATGTGTGGCACTCCAACTGCATGGTGAGTCCGCCTTGTCCATAATTCTTTTGCATGTAATGTGGCTCCCTGCTAATTTTTATGTTATGCTGCAGAGGGGTTGTGTTGCTTGGCCCTTGACCCACCGTTTGGGTATGTATGGGTTTCACTTTTAGATTATGCAATTATCAATCGGCATATTTTATAATAATTAAATTTATTTGCTCACATTTTAGCTGCCCTGGGTAATTGCCAACCCTCCTGTGGGATTATTAATCCCTGGCCAGCTCAGCTGTTTTGGCTCTGCGGGGGCTTGTTACTGCTCTCCCGGCTTGGACCTTGTGGGGCTAGTGCGGTTCTGTCGAGCTCCCTTGTATTGGCTCTGCGGGCTTGTGCGGCCCTACTGTGCCCTCCGGTTCTGGCGTTACGGAGTTGTTCAGGCTCTCTTCGGAGGCGTTTTGGCCCTAGTCTACGGGGCTCGTTCTAGCTCTGCGGAGCTTTCCTGTTTTGGGCTCCTTAGGGCTCTTTCCTTTTTGTATACTTATTTTGTTCTGTTAATGGTATTTTGATTGTTTTTGGTTTCTTTTATTATATTTAGTAGGTCATCTTGTTTCATTATTGTTGTATTGTTTTATGCACTGGATTGTTGGTTTGTGGCTTGATTTTTAACACATTTTGTGTGCAGGTACCGTGGGCCCGAGACAGCAACCTTTCTTAGATACCTTTAACTACATGCTGCTCGCCGTCTTGCCACATTTGCAAAAAACCAAGAGCAGTGTCAGTCACTATTCATGCACACGCCACAGGCGTGCTGGTCAAAGGGGTGCACTCTCAGTCAGGATCCTTTGTGTCGGCTTCAGGAGCTTTTGTTTACACAACTGTGGAGAGACCACCAGAGAAAAAACTGCCCATCTATAATCTGACAACCACTGCTTACACTTCAGAAAGAAGAAAATAGAAGACCAGTGAAGTAAAGGAGCTAAAAGGAAAAAGTATTTGACTGAGCCTGAGATAAAACAATGGGAATACCTTAGGCTTTGAGAGGTGGAGAGAGCTGAGAGTTGGACACATTTCTGCTGGACTAATTACCACTGCTTGATGTTGTCAATGATTACAGTAACAGTCCACAATGAATCTCATGTTACTGTGATGTGGAAATTGTGCTAACATTAGCTTGTTTACGATGGTAAAGTGTTAAGAGCTAATAGTTAGCTTTGTTTTATGTGAAAGTAGTTAAAAATGTCTATTATGATTATAACATGATAACTGCCAGCTGACATGTTAGGACAACATATCTTTGGTTAGATTTACTTCTATTATATAAAATTTGTCTGAAGTTACTTTTATATGTTGGGAGTTACCAAACCAGCAGTCAGTGATGAAAACATGCCCAGTATTCAGAAAGCAAAGACTTTGTGTGTCTGAATAATAGGTGAGTCATTATTGAATCACCAGACCAGTGAAGATTCACTTATGTGGGATACAGACAAGTTATTATTTAAAGTGTTTATTTTTCATATACACTGTTGCCCATAAAGTTGGAATAAAATATTTTTTACCTCTTCTCATGAAATGATTGTGACAATGTGATTTATTCTTGAAAAAAATTGTAATGTTTAGTTTTCATATTCTTGTCCAGTTTCTAATTTCAGATACTACAAACTCAGTGATGTCCCAGATCTTCAAAGGGCAATAATAAGGAAACAGGTCTTTGACCGTGGTTCACCTCAACTAACAACCGTGAGGCCCACATCAACATGGAGTGCATTCTGATGCCGACTCCAACCACTCAGAAGCTATTGGAGACACAAGTCAGCAAGGGAAGAACTTATAATTGTGTAGGTAAATTGTTGTATCACTTGAGAAAAATTATTGTTAACGGTATACATTTTAGACTGTGGGCAGTTGTGGTTGAACTATCATAGCTAGATACTTCCTTAGATACTGTTACTCAAGGCTGTAGAAGGCACAATGATGAATTTAAAAACAGGCCTCATTTTGCAAGGACAATTTTAATTAGAAGAATCAAGAACCGTGTCTTCAGCACTAATCAAAGTTTATGTTGACCAAAAATAATTGATACCTATTTACTATTTTAAATCTACAATAACTTACTTTTTTATTCCTATGCAACATAAAGCTTGACAATATTTATGAAATTGTATTTATTTCTTTATAAGCCTCTGAGGAATTACTTTTAAGACATTGGATGCCTGGTGCTGACGTTGTGATTTGAATTGAAATTGCAAACTTTTATTTTTTACATTGGTCCAAAAAAGTATTTCATTAATACAGTGTACTATAGCAAAGTTACATTTATGCAATTAGAATTTATTCACTGTAGAAAACACACTTATTGGATTCTAGATAATTATGTTACATAAATATGTTAAATACACATTTTTTGCAATAATGCACAGCACTCAAGCACAGTTGTCCTTAGAATCTCAGCCTCCTCTGACCCTCTCCACGGCTCCATCATACACCCTCCTCAACAACACACACACACAAACACTTACGTGGCCTCAGGATCATATTCTGCCCAGATTTTCTTGAACTCATCCAAGTGCTGGGGGCCAAGAATGGACCAATCACGTGTCAAATAGTCAAAGTTATCCATGATGACAGCCACAAAAAGGTTGATGATCTGTGAAAGATAGAGGCAATATATGCTTACTGTATTTTTGTGTAAGGGTGATTGTGGCAATTAACTCAAGTTCTCAGAAGGATGTACTACATGCCATGACTGTCCTGTTTGAAAAATTTACGATTAATAGCTGCTAGCGCTTTCTAATTTTCATAAAACATCTTTTTCATAACATTTTGAAGATTATTATCCTAAGATTATTACAAATGTCTTTTTACTCATCCATTAAAGTGGTACATGGTAAGCGTTTGCCATTGTCAACACAAAAGATGCAACATCAAAAACTCTGTTACTGTTAATACTGTTACTTACTGTTAATACTCATATACTTAGTTGCACTCTTACCACTGTGATGTTGTCACAATAGTGCAATATGTTTTCCAGCTTTTGAGTTTTTCAGGTGCACAGGAATCATAGATTATAGTTTTTAGACAAAGTAATAGAAAGATTAGCCAGAATAAATTAACCTTCTGAAGTTTTAAATTAAAGTCCTCCATTTGCATACACATTTAGCACCACATAATCATGGCGGTACTCTGTAAACTCCATGTCAATCAAGTTAACAAATAATTTCATGTTGTGGTTGGTGGTGCACTGTGTAAGTGCTGTTCATAAGTCTTATGGCCCGGTGGATGAGGCTGTCTCTGAGCATGGCGGTGCAAGCCTGGATGCTGCAATATACAGTGGTGTGAAAAAGTGTTTACCCCCTTTATTTTTTTTTTGCATGTTTGTCACACTTAAATGTTTCAGATCATCAAACAAATTTAAATATTAGTCAAAGACAACACAAGTAAACACAAAATGCAGTTTTTAAATTGAAGGTTTTTATTATTAAGGGAGAAAAAAAATCCAAACCTACATGGCCCTGTGTGAAAAAGTGATTGTTAAAACATAACTTAACTGTGGTTTATCACACCTGAGTTCAATTTCTCTAGCCACACCCAGGCCTGATTACTGCCACACCTGTTCTCAATCAAGAAATCACTTAAATAGGACCTGCCTGACAAAGTGAAGTAGATGAAAAGATCCTCAAAAGCTAGACATCATGCATCTGAGATCCAAAGAAATTCAGGAACAAATGAGAAAGAAAGTAATTGAGATCTATCAGTCTGGAAAAGGTTATAAAGCCATTTCTAAAGCTTTGGGACTCCAGCAAACCACAGTGAGAGCCATTATCCACAAATGGCAAAAACATGGAACAGTGGTGAACCTTCCCAGGAGTGGCCGGCCGACCAAAATTACCCCAAGAGCGCAGCAGGACGACTCATCCAAGAGGTCACAAAAGACCCCACAACAACATCCAAGAACTGCAGGCCTCACTTGCCTCAGTTAAGGTCAGTGTTCATGACTCCACCATAAGAAAGAGAGTGGGCAAAAATGGCCTGCATGGCAGAGTTCCAAGATGAAAACCACTGCTGAGCAAAAAGAACATTAAGGCTCGTCTCAATTTTGCCAGAAAACATCTTGTTGATCCCCAAGACTTTTGGGAAAATACTCTGTGGACTGACGAGACAAAAGTTGGAACTTTTTGGAAGGTGAGTGTCCACCATTACATCTGGCGTAAAAGTAACACCTCATTTCAGAAAAAAAACATCATACCAATAGTAAAATATGGTGGTGGTAGTGTGATTGTCCGGGACTGTTTTTCTGCTTCAGGACCTGTAAGACTTGCTGTGATAAATGGAACCATGAATTCTGCTGTCTACCAAAAAATCCTGAAGGAGGATGTCCATCCGGCCATCTGTTCGTGACCTCAAGCTGAAACGAACTTGGGTTCTGCAGCAGGACAATGATCCAAAACACACCAGCAAGTCCACCTCTGAATGGCTGAAGAAAAACAAAATGAAGACTTTGGAGCAGTGGCCTAGTCAAAGTCCTGACCTGAATCCTATTGAGATGCTGTGGCATGACCTTAAAAAGGCGGTTCATGCTCGAAAACCCTCCAATGTGGCTGAATTACAACAATTCTGCAAAGATGAGTGGGCCAAAATTCCTCCACAGTGCTGTAAAAGACCTCATTGCAAGTTATCGCAAATGCTTGATTGCAGTTGTTGCTAAAGGTGGCCCAACCAGTTATTAGGTTTAGGGAGCAATCACTTTTTCTCACAGGGCCATGTAGGTTTGTATTTTCCTCCCTTAATAATAAACCTTCATTTAAAAACTGCATTTGTGTTTACTTGCTTATTGTGGACTTTAGGAGGAGGCAGAGAGAGGAACACACACCCCTCTCCATCAACGGGACTACGGTGGAGAGAGTCAGCAGCTTCAGGTTCCTCGGGGTTCACATCAGTGAGGACCTCACCTGGACTCATCACACTGACTTTATCACAAAGTCAGCCAGACAGTGGCTCTTCTTCTTCCGCAGGCTGAAGAGACTCAACATGGACTCAAGGATCCTCTGCAGCTTCTACAGGTGCAGCGTAGAGTATCCTGCCTGGCTGCATCACTGCCTGGTACAGCAGCTGCATCGCCCTCAACCGTAAGGCTCTACAGAGGATGGTGAAAGCTGCTCAGCACATCACCAGGATGGAGCTGCCATCCATGTAGGACCTCTACACCCAGCAGTGTAGGAGTAAGGCCACCAAAATCATTGTGTTTACTTGCTTATTGTGGACTTTAGGAGGAGGTGACCCCAGTCACCCCAGCTGCAAGCAACTGTTCTGCCTGCTGCCGTCTGGCCTGGGACGGTTCCGCAGCATTCGAGCCCGAAACCACCAGGCTCAGGGACAGCTTCATACCACAAGCCATAAGACCGTGTATGTTCAGCCACAGGCTGAAGGACAAGCTCTACGGAGTTATCGACAGGACAGAGACCTCACGGCCAGTGTATTTTGGCTGGGGATTTTAACAGTGCCAACCTGAGAAGTCCTGCTGCGGAACTACAAACACATCAGCTGTCCTGGTGAGAACACACTCAACCATGCTTCCACTCCTTCTCGGGACGCATACAAGGCCCTCCCTCACCCTCCATTCAGCAAATCAGACCACATCTAAGCTATGTGTTTTTTAAGACAACATAAACACGTGCACAGACGTGGCCACTGGCTACAATGGCAAGCATTATACCTAGGATTACTGAGAGGACATACCAAAAATTAGAAGACACAGTAAGTCTTAATCATGTATCTCTCTTCAAATAAAAATAAGACTAGCTTTCTTAGGTAGTTTTGTATTTTCGTTTTTTAGTTTTGTGCAGGATATGTAAAGCAGGGTAGTGTTGAAATTAAAAACAGCTTGGTTAGATTTGATAGTGATTGAATACTCTGAATGAATCAATGTTCAGTCACTTAGTCTCCTATTGCAGGCAAAGAACAACTCTTAAAGCATCAAGATCTCAGTGATCTTACTGCACCAGTTGGTAGTGTAATCTTACCGCACCAGTCAGTAAGATTAAGAAAATGTACACTTATTTTTAAAAGGATTATATTTTCCAGCTCTGTTCCCCTCTCGTACCACCTTGCCTCACTGTAATTTCCCATCTTGGGATCAATAAAGTCTATCAATATATATCGTTGCGCGCTCTAAGTCTTTCTTCTTCATTGCTCTTCTTCTTACTCACCTTTCGTGTAAACTGTTTTCTCATTGCTTGGTCATTCAGTACTGGTTATCCACCACATGAGTTAGCAGAACATGTCCAGGAGCAGCAATTACGTTTGCTTCACAATCTATTCTGATTGTTGTTTTGACCTGGGTTTAGAAGATTCTTGTCAAATGGCCTTAGAGACAGCAGGTGGAGCCAAAGGAACCCTTTTTTTTTTTTCCCACAGATTATATTCATGTCTTTCTTCCACTACACTGACAGTTTAAGCAAGCATGACTAAAAGTAATTTTAAATAAGTTACATACTTTGAAGTATATACATAAGTAACATGTGAGTCATTACGTAGCTGTTGCAGACAACTGAATTTTTGAACATGAAGACAGTGTATTCAAACTTAAACAAGTGTTAAATTGCTCTTTAATGTGTGTTGCAAATGTGTATGCGTGTTTTACCAGAAAGGCACAGAGCATGTAGAAACTCATGAAGTAGATGATGGCAAAGTTGGATCCACAGGTGTTCTCTTCCCCAGGCAGGTAGTCAGACTTGGGGTCACACTTCTTCCCATACATACAAGCCAACATCACTTCATGCCATGCCTCCCCTGTAGCACACCTGCCCAACAGAGAGATCATGTTCAATCACACCCTGAACCTGATACAATGACAAGGTTATTTGTGACTGCTCGTTTATTCAGTCTGACATTGCCTGGTTGCTAACTGTTTTCACTGGAGAAGTGATTTAATTTTTTATTTAATTTTAGACATAAAAATAAAAATTAATTTGGGGAAATCAGGCACAGACATAAAACAGTCAAACACATCAAATGATATCTTCTCAAGACATGTCCAACTCCACTTCACTGTGCACCTAACCTAAAAGAACGACACGACCAGACATGGACCCAGCGGACACCGTAGGAGCCCGGGAACATGGGAGAGATCATTTCGGATGATCCAGATCTTCGATCGCCGTATGTACCCGCGCTTGGACCCCGTGAGACCGGCGGATAGGTATGGAGGCGGTAATTGATCGCTTGGCTCGCGACTCGTGGCTGTTGAGAAAAGTGCCGGGCTTGTTTGAGGAACTGCTGACTGCTCTGGACACTCTACCAGCCAAGCTCCAGTTGTTTCATCTGCCACAGTCTCTCGAGCCCATGGCTACCCCAGAGCCAAAGCCTCACCTCCAGCCCTCCAAGCCTTCCAAGCCAAGTGGGTTTCCAGCCTGCCTCCAAACCGGCGGGTTTCCAGCCTGCACCCCCAACCTCAGAGCCCTCAAGCCTGCGGCCCAGCTCCCAGTCTTCAGCTCCCGAGCCCTCAACCTGCGGCCCAGCTCCCAGTCTTCAGCTCCCAGGCCAAGCCTTCAGCCTCTGCCCCCCTTGCTCCAGTCTTCAGCTTTCCAGCCTCAGCCTGCTGGCCCAGCTTCTGAGTCCGCAGCCTGGCCTAGTGCAGCCCGGCAGTCCAGCCATGGCCGCTTGCAGCCAGGTTCCCAGCAGAGTGCCCCAGAGACTGAGCTCAGGCGTCCCAGTAAGTCCCAGCTTGGGCGTCCCAGTGCCCCAGTGCCCCGAGACTGAGCGTCCCAGTGGCGTCCCAGTGAGCGTCCCAGTGCCCCCAGAGACTGAGCTTGAGCGTCCCAGTGAGCCTCCCAGTGCCCCAGAGCTTGAGGCGTGCCCCCAGATTGCCCGTCCCAGTGAGACTGAGCCCAGGCGTCCCAGTGAGCCTCCCAGTGCCCCACTGAGAGCGTCCCAGTGAGCGTCCCAGTGCCCCCAGACAGCTTGGCGTCCCAGAAACTTGAGCGCCCCAGCCTCCCAGTGAGCCTCCCAGTGCCCCAGCTTGCTCAGGCGTCCCAGTTAGCCTAGGAGTGCCCCAGAGGCCCCGTCCCAGCCCTGAGCAGGGCCCAGGATCCCCAGCTTGAGCAGCCGAGCCCCAGTGAGCCTCCCAGTGCCCCAGAGCCCCTGAGTGAGCGTCCCAGTGCCTCCCTCCCAGTCAGACCCCTCCAGAGCTTGAGCTGAGCGTGCCCCAGTGAGCCTCCCAGTGAGCTGCAGAGCTTGAGCGTCCAGTGCCTCCCAGAGTGCCCCAGTGCCCCAGAGACTGAGCTTCGAGCTCCCCAGTGAGCCTGCCCCCCAGTGCCCCAGCCCCAGTGCCCCAGTGCCCCGAGACTGAGCTCCCAGTGAGCGTCCCAGTGAGCCTCCCAGTGCCCCTGGGAGAGCTGAGCCCCAGTGCCCCTCCAGAGCCTCCCAGTGCCCCAGAGACTGAGTGCCCCAGCCTGCCCCTGAGCTGAGCCCCAGTGAGCCTCCCAGTGCCCCTGAGCCTCCCAGAGCTCCCTCCCAGTGAGCGCCTCCCAGTGCCCCCTGAGCTCCCAGAGTCCCAGTGAGCCCCCAGTGCCCCCGAGACTGAGCCCTGAGTGAGCCCCTGAGCTCCCAGCCCTCGAGCTCCCACTGAGCCTCCCAGTGAGTCCCAGTGAGCCTCCCAGCCTCCCAGTGCCCCCCGAGACTGAGCTCGAGCCTCCCAGTGAGCCTCCCAGCCCCCGAGTGCCCCCTCCCAGTGAGCCTCCCAGTGAGTGCCCCTCCCAGTGAGCCCCTCCCAGTGAGCGTCCCTGAGCCCCAGTGACCTCCCAGTGAGGCCCCAGTGCCCCCGAGACTGAGCTCGAGTGTCCCAGTGCCCCGTGTGACGGACGGAGCCCTTTCCATCGGCCTTCCCCACTTGCCGACACCTCTCCTGATCTGATTCGCCGTCACCGGCCGCCTGAAGGGTTCAGCCTCCACCACCGGCCGCCAGAGGGTCTCTGTCTTCGCCGTTCGCCGGCCTTGCCGCCCGAAGGGTTCAGCCTCGCCGCCATCGGCCTCTGGAGGGTCTACGCCTTCCGCCCTCCATGTCAGTCTCCCCTGGGTTCCCGCCTTCGGCTTCGCCTCCACCGTCGCCGCCACCAGAAGGTTCTGGAAGCTTCCGTCTTCGTCACCACCGCCGTCGGCCTCTGGAGGGTCTGCACGCCTTTGCTTCCGCCGTCGGCCTCCCGAAGGGGTTCCGCCTCCGCCGTCGGCTTCCCGGAGGGTCTTCGTCTTCACCTTCGCTTCAGTCACCACCGGCCACCAGAGTTCTGGTTCGGGCTTCGCCTTCACCGCCGTCCGGCCTCCCGAAGGGTTCTGCCTCCGCCGTCAGCCGCCGGAGGTTCCTGCCTCACGTCTTCGGCACCGCCGTGCCTTCGGCCACCGGAGGGTCCCAGTCTTCGCCCATGCCACCGCTCAGAGGGTCCCGGCCTCCCGAAGGGTTCTGGTTCCGCCGTCGGCCTACCGAGGGTTCCGGCCTTCATCTTCGCTTCTTGGTCGTCCGGCCGCCAGAGGGCTCCTGGCTTAGCGCCTGCGCATCCGCCGTCACCGCCGGCAAGGGCCCAATCCCTCCTCCAGACCCCCTCCACCCATCCCGAATCCCTCCTCCGCACGCCTCCACCCTCCCTGCTTAGCCTTGTTGGACTCTCTGGGGGATGTCTGGAAGCCATCCCTTGAGGGGGGGGTACTGTTATGTGTGTATGTTACCTGTTGTGTATTTCCTGTTTTATTTTGTAGTCTCGTCTTTACTCACTGGTTTTGCACTTTACTTCCTGCCCTTTGTGTTTCCCTCCTTTTTTGATTGCCTGCTCCGCCTTCCAATTGGTTTCACCTGTCCCCATTAGTCTCCTCACCTGTTTCCACTTCCCTTTCCTCCTGTGTATTTAAGTCAGTCCTTCTCCTTTGTTCTTTGTCGTGTCGTCTGTGTTGATCAGTTTTGTCTTTCTTGTGCTTCCCCTTTGTGCTTCTTTGTGCAGCCTTCTTGTGCTTTCTTTCGTGCCTTCTTGTGCTTCTCTGTGCTTCCCTGTGCCACCCATGTTCCTGCCTGCCCTCGTCCCTGTGTTCCCGTGTTTACCGTGAATAAAGAGTCAAACGTCTATCTGCCTCCTGCCCTGCCTGCCGTCTGCATCTGGGTCCAACTCCACTTCACTGTGCACCTAACCTAACATAAAGCGCACACAACAAAAACATATAACCTAGATTGCGACTGTTCACGGCGCTTCTTACGTTGGAATACATCACATGGTTTTCTTGCGTGATAGTATCCGCTGCACTACCTGTGACTGGAAGTGATGTCATTTTTCTGGGATTTGTATTTTTCTGTGGTAAAAACTTCTCTAGCTTGCAGTTGCACTCTCATTTTATCTCTTGCTCTTACACAAAAACATACAGCCTGATTACAGCGTTTCTGTAATGGCATTTCTGTTCATTCATTTGGTCCTAGTACTGCCGGCAGTGAAGATGAAGCTGACGTAATCAAAGGAATAGATCTTTTCCATGACATACATGTATGTATATATTCATGAAATATTGTGCTGAAAGAATTTCGCATCAAATAAGCGTCATTATTATATTACACTTGTGCTGAACAGATCTAACACACCGTGTAACTTCTGTGTGCAGTGTCCTCCTCCTGAACAGTGATGATGTTCAGGAGGAGGAAACTGTGCTCTCCTGCTCCCCTGAGGCACACTGTACCCTGGAGGGAGGCAGAGAGAGAGGAAGGAGTCGGCCTCCAGCAAACAGAGGCTGCAGCAATTGCTCCACTGGCAAGCACTTCAGGTCAGAGACACCCTCTGGTGATGTAGCTGGCTGGAAAAGTACAAAGGAGCCTGACAACTTGCCACACCCCCATTTCCTGCCCAAAAGAAGGCCAGGTGTGTAGCCACTTCTATGTGGACAATCCATCTCCATCTGACCTATTCAGGATGTACTTTGACCCAGCTGTGTGCCAACACAAATAAAGATGCAGCAAGCAAAAATATTGCTGCAGGCAAAAAATTCAAGTGGACTGAGCTCATAGGGGCTATTTAGTTAGTCTGGACATAAGGCCATATATATGATTAAAATTTGGGAAGTTAGGGTTGTGTTGATGTATAGCAAATTAAAATGCTCCAAAAAATGTAGAAATATGCTCTGGCCGACTTGTTCTATGGTAGGTCATGAAGGGTTAAATTAACAAACACGGACAAAAAATAAATCAAAAAACAGTTTGCTGCACACAACTCTTTTTGCTCATATCAGGTAAGGCCCGACCTCTTGGAGCAATCACCAGTCCCATCATCTCATGAACAATGTCAGACCATATAATTCTCCCCTGCTTCTGCTCTTAATGTGCCTTATGCATGTCTGTGTATGGCGTTTGTCTATTCACAACAGATATGCTCTTTGAATGGAATGTGGTATAACAGAGTGAGTACTGTTTTATGGATTTTTGGTAGCCTGAACAGAAGAAGACGAACCACCAACCTGAATAACAGCAGCACAGCCTGGGGGAATGTCTGGAAGTTGTTGTTCCTGTTGATGTATGTACCATCAACCAAAGCAATTTTACCAAATATCTGCAGAAAAAAGAAGGTTATGTCAGGTATAATACCCATGTTGGGTGACCCACTTTGTGCCAGATGGTTCTTAGCTCCTACAGGTGTAACATTCAGGACACTTTTGGAATAAACTAAATAAAGTATAAACTTATTTAACATTGATTAAAAATCTGTTGTTAATTTGTGTGTAAAACTAATTTTCATCTCACTTTTCTGAAAATTTTCAGTTGCCATGGTTTAATTATCAGAAAATGGTCAGTCTGCGTATGTGTAAGTACCTGCATTCCAACCACAGCATATATAAAGAACAGCATGAGAATTAGCAGGGCCACATAGGGAAGGGCCTGCAACAAAATGACCAATGATACTGTCAGGCAGACACAATATTTATATACCACAGGGTGAATTACTTTGAGTGATGACACTGACTTGAAGGGATTTAATGAAGGTCCACAGAAGATTCCGGATACCCTCAGAGCGATTCAATAGTTTGACCAGGCGCATGACACGGAACAGTCTGAAGAATGTGACTGACACACTCATGTTCTCAGAAGACTTTTCAGAGAGAGAGGGCAGATGGACATTACATGATGCCAACTGCCATAAAACTCATTTTCAAGATGAGGTAAAGCAACTCACCGCAATTGCTTGCATGGGATCCACTGCCTGCAAAAAGAATATTTTTTTCTACTGCTGTCCAGTGACAACTGATTTTAACAAACACACCTTTTGCTATGTACAAATATTGTTATGAAGTAAACTGCATTCAGAGCAGAACAAAGCTTTTACGTGAGACTGTTCAATCAAAAAATGTTTAACAAGCAGGTAAATATTAGTGCTGAGCAAAGGTTAGAAAAAATGAGATAATTGTCAGTGTTCAGTCAATTGAAGGATTACACAGTTGTATCAATTTACCAAATTTGCTTGATATTGATTGTTTTCATTATCAACACAGCCACTCATCATGGTTCATGGTTGATATGAAAGGTAATTCCAAAGTAGGTTGATTTGTAAACTTGTGGGTTTATGTATGGATGAAATTTTCTTTCATCTTCTACAGTTGTGATCTCCAACCCTGTTCCTGAAGATCTACTCCCCTGCATGTTTAAGGTATCTCCCAACTTCGACACACCTGACTGTAATTACTAGCAGTAGATCTCCAGAAACAGGGCTAGTGATTCTTGGGAAATAAATAAAAAAAGCCAGGGATCAACATTCCCTTTTCTCATATATATATATATATATATATATATATATATATATATATATATATATATATATATATATATACACACACACACACACACACACACACACACACACACACACACATATATATATATTTATTCGTCACCAAGACTAAGAATAATGAAGCTTTTAATGAGACGGAATAACACAGCAAAATACCAGGTCTCAGCAGATTCAGCAAACAGATAATCGAACAGGGCCCCATTTCACGAACAAGCTTAGAAGTTGAGTGTTTTCAGTCATCATTACCGAATTACCCTGCTCTATTGCAGGGGATGAAAGGGACACCTGAAAGCTGTTACAGGTGTCAGGCAGTTAGCATGGTGTCAAGGACAGTGGTGGGATTTGTATGGGAGGAGAAAGAAGAAATAAATTCATCCAGCCACACTATCTTTACTTCTGTGTCATTCTCTCCCTTGCTCCAGTGAGAGAGAGAGAGAGTTTACAGATGTTACAAAAAAAAAAAGCTTTATGACTTGAATGTATAAGATGGGAATAAATTAATCAATATGTTAATTTTTAATTTATCCTTTATCTTTATTTATGCCACACATAACTTAGCAATTATATTTAACAATAATTCGAATGTAGAAAGAACATTTTGTCATTGGGAGGGCCAGTGTTTACATCAGAGCCTACTCGTTACAATATTGATTGAGACAAGCCCCTGACAGGTTCGTAAAATGGATTTTAATCAGCTTATTTGTTCTTTTGGGAAAGGGGGCCCTATCTTTCAAAAAAAAAAACTTTGTGCAGACAAGTTTCATGCATTTGGCGAATGTCATGCAAAATTAAAGCAAGTAAATAGTTACAGCGCAGCCATGGAGACAGTAAAGTCCTCCAGAGGAGGCCAGTGCTGCCTATGGAAGGGAAACAAAATTCAAGACATGACATCAGAGAGGAAAGAGAGCTGTAAAGGCGTGGCAAATGTAAGTCACACTGAAAGATGAAGACATGAAAACAGAAAGCAGAGAAGAAAACGATTAATGTCACCATTACTAAAACAAAAGATGAACACGTATGCACCATTTATTTCATATATTGAATACACAAGCAGGCCTGTTTCCCTCTGTAACTGCATTTTTGCTTTCTCTACTTGGATACTAATCATAAAGAACTCTGTTCATAAAATGGACAAGATTTAATTACATAAATACCAACACATAAACGAACAGTTTTGAATATTAAAATGCAGGTTACTTTACTTCCAGATCCAAAGATGCCTGATCCTGAAGATTTTGGTAATCCAGTCCTACTTTCAACCTGGACAAATGATGCATTTAGGCAGTTCAAATTTTAAGACAGACTTCTGGATTAATTTGATGTCAAAATTCAATATTATCTGGATCCATCTCAGAGGTGGATTTGACTTTAACTGACAAATAGCCTAGGCTTCACATGGCATTTAAATTTGAAATTGAAGTGTTTTAGTTTTAACAGAAACAACCAAGTAAAGAAATGTACAGCATTACAAAATTACTCTGAAAAAATACCTGGAAAAACAGTTTAAATACAAGTCTAACAAATACCAACAACACATTTCTGAGTCTTATTTCACTTCAACATTGTAATCAAATCATCCAACAAATGTTTTTGTTTGTGATCAAACTAGTAAACTAGCAGAGACAACAGGGCTCTGTCCCAAAACAAGTTTAGTCAAGAGTTTGTTGAGTTTGTTAACCCTGAGATGAGGGGAACTCTGGGGTTTCCATCCCAGAGAGAGGTAAACTCAGTCACTCAATTACAGTGCAACCTAAACCAGATTTTCTTTTACAAACCTAGAGTTTCTCCCTGTCAGTTCTCATATCAGAGTAATTCTTTGTGGTGCTTTTTTTTCATTGCCAATGGGAATTTCCTTTATAACACAACAACTTTTTGTAGAACTGTAAGAAAAGTGTTCCTTATCCTTAAATGCCTCCTGCACAGTAGGAAGGAAAAGAGGAATTCCACATGTTAATATATTAATGTATTTTATTATGTTTTTGGTACCAAAAAAGTCCATATGAGTCCACATGTCTCTGTCTATGTTTTATTCATAAACAAGATGGGCGATATGACAACTCCCCAAAAATGAAGCCAAAACATTTCAATCACACCCTGGTGGCTGGCTCCCACCCCGTCATGTTAGCAGATGAGACATGGGCTAAAAAAAAAAAGCCACTAGTGCAAGATGGCAACACTGGTATCTGGGATATTTTGTCTTCACTTTTGTACAATGGGAAGAAATCCATCCTTCTTTACCTGGCTTGAAGATAAATTTTCCCTCGGGCACAATTAAGTTAAAGTGGAAGTTGAGATTGCATTAGAAATAACTTGAAATTGACAATATTTTAAATGATGTTCTTTTAATTATATTCTGCTAAGGGATCAGTAATTACTTTATATTTTGCACTAAATGATGTTTATCATATTTGTTTAATATGCCAAACATAATTCAAACTAAAGTGAGACATAATGATAAGCCAATAGGCCTGAGAGAAATATGCCACTGAACTGTATGTTTTCATGTTTTTGTTTTCAGCTGTTTCAAAGTGGGCTTTCAGCCCATTGGATGGCACCTATATGACAATAAAATTTTAATCAATAACTTTCCACCTCGTTTTCAGTTGTAAGATTAAAAGAAAATGTGCTCAAATTGACCTCTGCATTCAAACCTAAGCATGACTGGGACAGCAAGTCTCTCTCCTTTGCCGTTGGGTTGATATTTTCTAAAAATGTTCTCATACTCTTCCTCAACTTGTATTAGAATTTCTAACTCCAGTGAGGTTATGTAGGTTATTGTCTCATGTGTTGCCAGATGCCAGAGTGGTTGTTTAGTTTAGTGTTCGTAGAAAAATGCTAATGTAGCCCTGGCTAAAATACATTAGACATCAGGATGTAAGTAGTAGTTTTCAGGATGTAAAAGTTAGTTTTCTAAATGGCAAACAAAGCAAGCGTTCCATCACAACTTGATTTGATTTATTGGTGCAGAGAGGGTGTAGATGTAGATCATACACTCTTAATGTGTGGACTGCTGGAAAACAGTAGAGGCCATAGAAGAAATAGCAGGGGCTATCAAGCCTCATGTGATTACTCATCTGTGTTTCTCTTGTGTCAGTTATGAGTCATGTGTCTCAGTGCCTTGGTGTTTTCTCAGGAGAACCATCCTCAGCTACCAGCAGCTTCCACGGATTGTGCCATGAAACAGTGCACCATATCACACACGGACACTGGCAGCTCAGATCATTTCACAGAGAAGTAAACCTCTGTAGAATAAGGAAACAACAATGGATGACATCTAGGGTTATGCACCTCTAATATAGGATAGAGAGATCATTCAGCTTCCGGCGCGAGTGGCAGCCTCTCTAGCAGCTCCATGTGTTCTCGCACTTTTGTCTCTTTTTTTTTCCTTTGTTCCTCTTCTCTTTCCTGGTTTCTTGGAAACGTATTATTCTATCCTATGGATATGGATTCCTCAACGCCAAGACTTCGTTTACTCGAGCAACTTTTTACTTTACACGCTCTGAGAGCAAAGTCCCGCATCGGTGTGGTTCCGTGTTTACCTGTGGGCGTAAGGAAGCCGTGCATTACCGGGCTGCAGTGCCGGCGCTTATGCATGCTAAAAGCTAAGCGTTGCTAGCAAAGAAGTGGAGATTCAAGCACCCAGTACCGTCAATGATCATGGGAAACGTGAACTCACTACCGAATAAGATCGACGAACTGGCTGCGCTGACAAAGAACCTTAAGACCTTCAGGGAGTGCAGTTTACTGTGTCTTACTGAAACGTGGCTAACAGCTAGCATCCCACATGCTAACGTGGAGCTACCGGACTTCAGCACAGTCAGAGCGGCCAGAGACACAAGAGCCTGTGGGAAGCGCAAAGGAGGAGGACTCGCACTGTATGTGAACAAACGGTGCGGTGCAATCCTGGGCATGTGAACATTAAGATCTCCACCTGCTACAGGGTTATTGAACTCCTGGCTGTAAGTTTACGTCCCTATTACTTGCCCAGGGAGTTCAGCCACGCCATTGTTCTCATTGTTTACATTCCCCCACGTGCCGAAGACGTGGAGGCTGCGCGTGACATCATCCACAGCGCTGTGGCTAAACTACAAAAACATCCTGAGGCTCTTGTGCTAATCTCTGGGGACTTTAATCATGCCACCCTGGACAATACACTGGCTGCTTTTCACCAGTACGTGGACTGTAACACCAGGGGGAAGAGGACTTTAGACCTGATGTATGCAAACGTGAAGGATGCATACAGAGCCACCCCCCTGCCTGCCCTGGGGAAAGCAGACCACAATCTGGTCCTGCTCAAACCTCACTACACACCAAGAGTGAGGAGACTACCAACAACCACACCAACTCATTCAGGAAGTGGTCTCCTGAAGCCGAGCAGGCTCTGAAAGACTGCTTCGAGACCATGGACTTGGGAAGCATTGCAGGGGTCTCACAATGAGAACATGGAGGAGATGGTTGACTGCACCACGGACTATATTAACTTCTGTATGGACGCTGTTGTTCCAGTAAGATCTGTACGCTGCTTTGCTAACAACAAGCCCTGGGTAACGAGTGACATCAAAGGCCTTCTGAACCAGAAGAAGAAGGCCTTTAAAGAGTCCAGCTCAGGGAGGCGAAGGAGCAGTACAGAAGGAAAATAGAACAAAGGATGCAAAACAACAACATAAGGGAGGTGTGGGAAGGGGATGAAGACCATCACTGGCTGCAGCTCCAAGAGAGGTGCCCCCATTGAGGGGGATGTGGGAAGGGCAAACCAGCTAAACCACTTCTTTAACAGGTTTGATCACCCCAACCCATTCACACCTCTGAACACAGCAGCCCCCACCCTCCTACTCCCACAAGCCGTCACCACCAGCAAAAGAGAGGACACCTCCCCCCCTCACACCACCTGTACCCACGACGATCACAGCTGCTTAGGTCTGTGGAGAGCTGAGGAGGCTGCGCCCCAGCAAAGCTGCAGGTCCAGATGGAGTATCGCACCGTGACTACTGAAGGCCTGTGTGAGGGAGCTGGGACACCCCCTCCAGCGCATATTCAACCTGAGCTTGGGACAGGGGAGGGTTCCCCAGCTGTGGAAGACATCCTGCATCATTCCAGTCCCCAAGAAACCGAAACCACATCCTGGTGAGCTGAATGACTTCAGGCCCGGTCGCCCTGACGTCGCACGTGATGAAGACCATGGAATGGCTGCTGCTCCAACACCTGAGGCCACAGACCCACCACACTCTTGACCCTTTGCAGTTTGCGTTACCGGGAGAAGACGGGAGTGGAAGGATGCCATCATCTTCTTGCTCCACCGATCTCTCTCTCACCTGGACAGAGGCAAGTGGTGCTGTGAGGATTACATTTTTGGACTTCTCCAGCGCCTTTAACACCATCCAGCCACTGCTCCTCAGGGACAAACTGACAGAGATGGGAGTTGGATCACACCTGGTGGCATGGATCACAGACTACCTGACTGGCAGACCTCAGTATGTTAGGCTGGGGGACTGTAGGACCTCCGACACTGTGGCCAGCAGCACAGGAGCACCACAGAGAACTGTGCTCTCTCCGGTCCTGTTCACCCTGTACACGTCCGACTTTCAGTACAAGTCAGAGCTCCTCCTCTCCTCTCTCTTGCTCGGTGTGTCAGATGTTTAGCTACTCCTCTGCCTCCTTTAGCGGAAATGGTACCTGTAATAAATGTAGTTTTGGAGGCGAGGCTGACAGAGTTAGAGAAGCGGCTCGGCACCAATGTTAGCAGTTATGCTAGCGTGAAGTTAGCCAGTCCCCAGTAGTAGGTGCGAGCCGACCGAGTGCAGGGTCAGCATCAGCTAGCACTCTGCCGGCAGACCCCGAGCAGCCGGGCAGCTGGGTAACTGTTCGAAGGAGGCATAGCTCAAAAAAGTCCACCAAGGTTCACCACCTAAGCACTTCACGTGTCTAATAAATTTTCTCCCCCTCAGCGACACACCCGCTGACAAACCAACTCTGGTTATTGGCAGCTCCATAGTCCGACACGTGAAGTTAGCAACACCGGGGAACATAGTCAAATGCATCCCTGGGGCCAGAGCGGGCGACATCGAGTCAAATTTGAAACTGCTGGCAAAGGATAAGCGTAAATATGATAAAATTGTAATTCATGTCAGCATTAATGACACCCGATTATTACGCCAATCGGAAGTCACCAGAATTAATGTGGAGTCGGTGTGTAAATTTGCAAAAACGATGATGTCGGACTCCGTAGTTTTCTCTGGACCCCTTCCTAATCTGACCAGTGATGACATGTACAGCCGCATGTCTTCATTCCACCGGTGGTTAACGAGGTGGTGTCCGGCAAAAATGGCGTGGGCTTCATTAACAATTGGCAGCCTTTTTGCTTTTGGGGAGATCTGGCCTGATTAGGAGAGATGCGGTATCCATCCCACTTTGGCTGGAGCCGCTCTCCTGTCTAGAAATATAGAAAGTTTTATTAGTCCTAATTCATGACATACCAGAGTTGGGACCAGTAAGCAGAGTGCTGCAGTCTTACACGCTTCTCTGCGCCTACATTAGAAAGCAAAAAGGGGAGTTATTCAGAAAAATCTAGTAAAAATGAACACAACTGCTGTAGCAACTCAGCAACAGCACCATAAGAAAATTAAGTGTGGCCTCTTAAACATCAGATCTCTGGCCTCTAAGGCTGTTCTGATAAATGACTTGATATCAGACTCTGATATAGACCTGTTCTGCCTTACTGAGACCTGGCTAGGTCAGGAAGAATTTGTTAGCCTAAATGAATCCACTCCACCGAGTCACTGTAACATTCATGTTCCTCGAGACACTGGATCGAGGAGGTGGAGTTGCAGCCATTTTTAATTCAGCCCTATTAATAAATTCTCGGCCTAAAGAGGGCTACAGCTCATTTGAAAGCCTTACTATTACTCTTTCATCTCCAGCCTGGAGGAGCACAAAGCCAATCTTAGTTGCTGTAGTGTACCGCCCCCCAGGCCCATACTCTGAATTCTTATCTGAATTTTCAGAGTTCTTGTCAAATTTAGTCCTTGAAAATGACAAGGTAATTATTGTAGGTGATTTTAATATTCATGTGGACATGGATAGTGACAGTCTTAGCACAGCATTCATCTCATTATTGGACTCCATTGGGTTTTCTCAGAGGGTAAATTCTCCAACTCACTGTCACAATCACACCCTTGATTTGGTCCTCACCTATGGTATTGTATTGATATTGAGCACTTAATAGTCTCCCCCCAAAATCCTATATTATCAGACCACTACTTAGTATCATTTGAATTCCTATTTTCAATTTAAGTAACATGAGATCACAGTTTGAACCTCTAATAAGCTGCTAAATATTGGCTTTTTTTTTTAGCTCCACTTACTGTTAAGCCACCTCCATGCACCACTTTGAGGGGTGACTATTTTTCAAAGGAATCCTGACAAACAGCCTCACCAGGCTGCTGTTGGAGGGCCCTGAAGGTAAAGTTTAGGTCTTTCCCTTACTCTGTAGGACAGAAGGGGGCTTGTATGTACCTCATTGGACTAGCCTCAGGATCAGGCATACACACAGCCTGATAGGTAGGTAGGTAGGTGAGGAAGGCAGGCTCTGTCGTTGGCACAGAGCTGGACAGCCTGACATCTGTGGCAGAGCGACGGACGCTGAACAGGCTCCTGTCCATCATAGACAATCCAAGTCATCCACTGCACAGCGCGCCATCTCCAGGCAGAGGAGCAGCTTCAATGACAGACTGTTGTCACTGTCCTGCTCCACCACAGACAGACTGAGGAGATCGTTCCTCCCCCATGCCATACGGCTCTACAACACCTCTCAGGGGGAGCGATAACACAAAACAAGCTCCGGACTCACCACACACTCACACCACGCACCTTGGACACACGCACTTTATCACACACACACACACACATCTATATGTGGACTCAAGTGTGTACAAACCGACTGTTGCACACTGTATGTCACACACTGCCATTTTGCACAACTGCACCTTTGTACAAGAACTGCCAGATGCTTATTTCATATTTCATATTTTTATAATTTCATATTTTTTTTAATTTTATATTGTTATTGTTATTTTACATTGTATTTTTACCTTCTATTTTATTATAGTTTCTTTTTGCATCTTTACTGTATTTACTTGCATGCCCTTGCTTTCTTTTAAGTTTTTTTTTTTTTTCCACCTTTCAAGCTGCTGGAAATGTGATTTTCTCTTGGAGATCAATAAAGTACCTACCTACCTACCTACCTATCAGGCTGTGTGTATGCCTGATCCTGAGGCTAGTCCAATGAGGTACATACAAGCCCCCTTCTGTCCTACAGAGTAAGGGAAAGACCTAAACTTTACCTTCAGGGCCCTCCAACAGCAGCCTGGTAAGGCTGTTTGTCAGGATTCCTTTGAAAAATAGTCACCCCTCAAAGTGGTGCATGGAGGTGGCTTAACAGTAAGTGGAGCTAAAAAAAAGCCAATATTTAGCAGCTTATTAGAGGTTCAAACTGTGATCTCATGTTACTTAAATTGAAAATTTTGGGGCAGAGAGATGATCCTGCTACATTGCTGAGCCTGCTGCAAGAGATTTGTGAAGAAGAAGCCTGTAAGTCTGCCAGACAAAACCTAGGAGCACCTGTACATTGTCTGATGTGCACATAGTACAAGCAGAGAAAGACATAGAACCTGAGTTGGCCCACCAGAGTGAGCTTAAAACCCAGATTTATGAACTTAAAGATGAGACAATAAATAAGGACACAGTATCCACTGCCATCTGATTCTCCCTCAACTGATGCAAAGGAAAGGAAAAACAGAAAACTGAACCACACAATGTTTAGATATGCCAGCACACACAGTCACCTACTACATTCATACAACTGCACATACAACATACAAAAAACTGGATACTGGCTGATGCAGTAACGGATGGAAGCAAGGCTACCAGTCAATATCTGTTTTGGTATAATCACCTGATGTAGAGGGTGATACCTTACCAGCAATACATTGCTCAAATGAGGAAAGATCTACAGAATGCCTAAAAACTTGCATCTGAGGCAGCTACAAAGAGTCATCTGAGAAAGAAGTCACAGCATGACCAACATGTAACGGATGAGCCTTGGGAAGAAGGTGACAGAATCCTTCTTTGGAACTAGAAAGCATAACCTGCAAGACCAATTAAAGTCAGTCCCTTATGTTGTGATGGAGAAGTTGCAGAACATGCCAGTACAAACCAGAACATGGCACTGGTGTTGTCCAAACCCTGCATAAGGACCATCTGATGCCCAGTTATGATGTCAGGCCCTCCCCACGAAACAGGATCTGGTAAGAGAAAACCTGTCACAAGATCACAATGGCAACTAGGCCAGCTGGTCCAATATTTGAAAGTGGAATCCCTGAAGGCACTACACTTTCTGGACTGGAATCTGATGCAGAAGAAAGAAATTATGCTGCTGCTCAAGAATCAGATTTAGAAAGGGGAGTAAGCTCAGCCCCTAACATCCCTGCTAGGAGCGAAGACACTCCTACTATACGAAAGTCCCAGAAAGAGGAAAAACCATTCATCTGCTAAACTTATGACCAACCTGGCAACCCATCCAAGGAGACTGTTACCATCAAGCATCATGATATGGTCATTTAGTTCAATCCCAATTCACCAAACAAAGATGTCAGAGATCCTTTGTAAAAGTACAAATCATTTAGTAAGCTGTCCAATGATAATAACAAGAAGCATCCTTCCAAGTTGAAAAAAAAGTTAATAAATAAATAAAAGCCAAAACAAAGGTGCCAAATGAGGATATCTAGATTGTTAGGCTGGCTAAAAGTCCTTGAGCCATCAGGATGTAAATAGTTTTCTAAAGAGTTAAAAATGTCTAAATATATAAATATGGTTTAAAAATATGTAGGATGGATAAAATGCATAACATGTAAGAGAAATAATTTTTACAGGTCAATGGTCAAAAAGTCTGAATTTATGTAAATGAGCATAGTTTGACAGATATTTTCAGCACTGATAATAATGTTTTGGTAATACTGGAATACAAAAGTATATCAAGTTAAAACATTTGATGAAATTTAAAGGAAACTTATACCTTATTAATGTTACTGTAGGCACCAATAGTTGATTGTTATTTTAGAGTAAGGGAAGAAAGGTTGTAACAGTTGTTGATAATTTAAATTTAATTACATTTTTAAAATGCACCCAGGCCCCGCGGGGCTAGTTCTATTTCACATTGTAGATTAGATTAATCTTATATTCCTCCATGGGATGGGTGTTAATACCACCTCCATGGGATGGGTGTTACACAAATTACCACACCCATCAATAGGAGGGTTTTAAGTGTAAAAAACTAGATAGCAATGATAAAATCATCTAGCCATTGAACAACCCCATTCATCCATCCATCCATCCATCTTCATCCAACCGCTTGATCCGGGGCTGGGTCACGGAGGCAGCAGTCTGAGCAGAGATGCCCAGACTTCCCTCACCCCAGACACTTCCTCCAGCTCTTCCCAGGCCAGCTGAGAGACATAGTTTCTCCAGCGTGTCCTGGGTCTTCCCCTGGGCCTCCTCCCGGTGGGACATGCCTGGAACACCTCCCTAGGGCAGGCGTCCATGGGGCATCCAAAACAGATGCCCAAGCCAACCTCAGCTGACTCCTCTCGATGTGAAGGAGCAGCGGCTCTACTCCGAGCTCCTCCCGAAAGTGACTGAGCTTCTCACCCTTATTTCTAAGGGAGCGCCCAGCCACCCTGCGGAGGAAACTCATTTCGGCCGCTTGTATCCTGCGATCTTGTCCTTTCGGTCATTACCCACGCCACGACTGTTGACGACCTTGTTGTTCTTTTATCCATGATGAGCTTCTTGAACCGCTCTTAGTCTGTCCCGTCACCTAGGACCTGTTTGCCATGGGAGACCCTACCTACCAGGGCGTAATGCCCCTGACAACATAGCTCCTAGGATCATTCGGGCACACAAACCCATCCACCACGGTAAGGTGGCGGTTCAATTGAGGGGAGACAGACAACCAGGAGAGAGAAAACTGACCATCTCTTCTCTGACAACTACCGCTTATGCTTCAAAGAGAAGTAAACAGAAGGTGACCAATGAAGTCAAGAAGCTAAATGAAAGACTATTTAAAGAGTTTGAAATAAAACAAGTAAGTAAACATCGGCGTCTTTGAGTGGTGGAGCGGTACACCAGCAGCTAGCGAAAGCTTAACTCCTGCACACATGCACTCCAACACATACACACTGAGTGAGTCGACAGCATTTGCAGAAAGGTTGCATTAAACATAGTTCAAATCAAGCTAAGGTCAGGTTGTAGAAAAGATTTTTTAAAAAAAGTGCGTGTATTTCTCATTTGATGTTGATAAAATTATAAATTCAAATGTGCATTCTTATTCTAAGAGGTAAATCAGTTTGGACAGATTATTATTTAAAATTTAGAAATGTGTTAAAGTAACCATTTCAAGAATATATAGACCAGTACCTAACCCTAACCCTTTTATTTAATTTCTCATTTGACAAATTATTTTTGTAAATACCACTGAGCCTAATGTTTACAGCTGTGAAAAAAGGATCCAATTTAGTAATGCATCTGGTCTATCAATTGGATATAATTGCAAAAATGTAAAAACACTTAAGTGATGCAAAGAAGCTATGGATAAAGCCATTGCTGCACATGATGCTGTCTGTTGTTTTACTGTTAAGAAAGATTTGATATTTGAAGGTTGAATTGTTTCTTTGCCTGCCAGACACTGCATTTTTTGTGTTTGTTCTTCTTCGGCACAGACAGTGAGGGTTGCAGCAGAGGAGACTGGGCCTGGGTGGAGGGGCGGATGCCTGATCAAATCTGTTGAAGAATAGGTTCAGGTCATTTGCCCACCTCTGGTCTCCCACAGGCTGAGACTTGGGTTCCTTGAAACCCGAGATGGTTTCGAGATGGAAGTCCCTTTCAGACACCACTGGTGTTGTCCATCTTCCTCTTGTGGCTGTTTTTCCCATCTCTGATCCTCCTCCTCACCTCCCTCTGCACAGAATTCAGCTCCTCCTTATTCCCAGACATAAAAGCTCTCCTCTTCTTCTACAGGTGAGCCTTTATGTCCAGGGTAATCCAGGGCTTGTTGTTGGAGAAACACAGTACAGTCCTGGTGGGTACGGTGTTCTCCACACAAGAAGTTTAATGTAGTCCCGTCAGGCAGTGGGTGAGACTGTCGATATCCTCCCCATGAGCATCACTGAAAACTTCTCATAGAATCTCATAGAATAGAAAAGATGAGATGGGTATGCAAAACATGCTATGAATCAGAAAGAAATTTCAGGCTGAAACATGGACTTGTTGGCTCTAGCCAGTCAGTTCCTTGTCTATACACAGATTTCCCTTGTTCTTTTATAACATTTTCTTCCCTTCAAACCCATTTGTCCAGACAAAGGATGTTCTTTCATTTAGCTGTTTACTGTGCAGCACGAGTTGGTTTAATTAAGAAAAGCAATATTTTGAGTATCTTGGTGGCCATTTGAAGAAGTTTGAAATAGATGCTTGTGTATTTCAAAACTACAGCTTCAGCACGCACAAACATATATTCAACATTTTGTACTCATAGACACATGAAGAATGCTCCAAAAAAAAACCCCGCTGATCCCACTGTTGCTCAGGATGATTCACTTCTTGCGGAGGATGAAGATGATCTTGAGCATTTGGTTGAGAACACTGAAGATTTATTGGAAGTCATAAAGGAGATGTTTGGCCACCTTTTACTAAAGCTGGAGAGCACGTTCAATGTGCTAAACAGGAGTATCGACGAACTTGTGGGTGAGCTTCAGTTCATACCCTGCTCTGCATCTGGTCCAATTTTAAAAGACATTGAGTCCACTTTAAAGACAGTTTATAACTGCTATTTGGATCCAGCTGTAATTTCTGATAAGGTTAAAAACATCTGTGAGTCAAACCCTGTCACTTCAGCTTTGGTAAAAGATGGTCCTTTTACAACTTCATACAAGAGAAGAGAGTTTTTTAAGAAGCACTTCTCAGTTGTTGAAACAGTGGAGTATGTACACTGGTCCACTGGAAGAGAGGGAAAAACATTCCAGCAGGTGCCGATATTGCAGTCTTTGTTGCAGGTTTTAGGCAATAAGAATATCCAAGAGAAAGCGCTAGGTAGTGCAAGAAATTCTCAAAGAGCTTCTAAATATCTGTCTTTTCTTGATGGATTTCACCATCAGAACAATGATTTTTTCTCTGAAGAGGACAGAATTAGTCTCATTCTGTACATTGATGACTTTAAGGTGTAATCCTCCTCCCTAACCCTCCTTCCTGTAAAAAAAAAAAAATACAAAATAACAGCTGTGTGTTGGGTGCTGTGGGAAATGTCCCAACTCTGTCATGATCAATATTATTGTCCATTTATTCGGCTGTGTAAGGTAGATGACACTAAGCATTTTGAATTTCAGAGAGTGCTAGAATTACTGTTAACAGATCTGAAAACCTTGTGAGAAAGATGGCCTTTTTGTTCCAGGTTAAGGAAGGGGGCTGAAGTGAGTGTGGTGGCAGATCATTTGGGGGCCCATTCTTTGGCAGGATTCATTGAAAGCTTTTCAAGTTCTCATGTCTACCGGTTTTGTCTTGGGGAGTGGTCTGAATTTCAGTCTAAAGAAGTAAGATCTGGATTTTTTAAACGGAGAACCAAAGAGCAGCATGCACAGCATGTACAGACAGCTTGCTATGGTGTGAAAAAAATCGGAAAAACATAATTTCCATGTACATCTGGTTATCTTCCAAATTACCTTCTTAAGGGCATTTCCCCAATGGAACTGGCACTTTCATTTGATATGTTAATCGAGAACAAATACTTTTCTCTCATGGAACTTAATGATGCCATTCTTCAGTTCCCATACAAGTGGAGCAATAAAACAAAATGCCCTCATAATGTTCCTGGCAGTGCTGGGAGGCAGTGCACACGAAAACTGGTGTTTGTTACATGTGCTGCCTCTGATAATAGGTTAGGATAAGTACCTGAACATGAATCACCTGATGACTTTGAAAGATACTGTGGATCTTGCGATATCCCCAGTATATACAGAGGAAAGCATTTGCTACCTTGACCGAGTTTGATTTCTGAGCAATTATGCAGATTTATTGAAGCTTTTCCACAACAAAAGCTCATTCCTTTAGCGCCACTTCCTTGAGCATTATCCTCAGCTCATTCAGGAATTTGGCCCTATGACTGCCCTGTGGACAATGAGATCTGAAGCTAAACACAGCTTTTTTAGGAATATTGTCAGACAGCTGGGATGTTTTAAGAATATCTTGCTGTTCCTTGCAAGCAAGCATTAGCTCATGATTGCATACCATCTGCATGAATCAAATGCAGTCACACCATCGCTATCTGTGACAAAGTCAACAGAGGTCTCTGTAGATGTACTTAAAGATGATAATAATCACACAGGTTGACACACACAGGTTTAACTGGCTATTAGGGGTAAGTGTCTACCTGTTTGACTTGTTTAATTGTAATCAGTATCTGTGTGTAAAGTGTATAAATACTCTGGAGATCTGGAGAGAGCCCTGCACATTTCATTCAGAACTGCACAGATTTTCTGGATACAGAGCCATGTGGAAAGCAAAAGAACTGTCTAAGGACCTGCAAGAAATGGTAGGTGAACTTTATAAATCAGGAAAAGGACATAAAAACATATCCAAGGACTTGAAAATACCTCAGGTCAGTAGTGTTCAAACTCTGATAAAGAAGCGGAAAATTAGTGGTTCCGTTGATACCAAGCCATGGTCAGGCATCTCTGCCCCACCCCCCCAACGGCACCCCCCGCACCCCTTACAGGTCAAGTAAGTCGTACTGCTACTGTATCGCACACACACAGGTGATGTTGCATCGCATCGTATACTCACCATGCCTGTATATACAACTAAACAGAGCTATACAATAAAATATACAATAGAAAGTCATGGTGTTATTATAAAGTGGTGGTGCTGTGAACAGAGTCTTATTGCCTGCCAGTTGAAGCTGTCCCTGAGCCTGGAAGTGTGGGCTCGAATGCTGCAGAACCATTGGCCAGACGGCAGCAGACAGAACAGTTTATGGCTGGGGTGACTGGGGTCTTTGATGATCTTGGTAGCCTTGTTCCTACATCGCTGGGTGTAGAGGTCCTCCATGGCAGGTCCACCCTGGTGATGTGTTGAGCACCACCCTCTGTAGAGCCTTACGGTTGTGGCTGCTATACCAAGCGGTGATGCAGCCAGTCAGGATACTCTCTATCATACACCTGTAGAAGCTGCAGGGTACCCTTGAGTCCATGTGGAGCCTCCGCAGCCTGCAAAGGAAGAAGAGCCACTGTCTGGCTGACTTTGTGATGAAGTTAGTGTGGTGAGTCTAGGCCAGTTCCCCACTGATATGAACCCTGAGGAACCTGAAGTTTCTAACTCTCTTCACTGTAGTCCTGTTGATGAAGAGGGGGGTGTGTTCTTCTACCTGCCTCTTCCTAAAGTCCACGATTAGCTCCTTTGTTTTGCTGATGTTGAGATGGAGGTTGTTATCTTGGCACCAATATGTCAGGGCTCTGACCCCCTCTCTGTAGGCCATCTCATCGTCGTTGACAGTGATCAGGCCAATGACGGTTGTGTCATCAGCAAATTTGATGATGGTGTTAGAGCTGTGGGTGGCCACGCAGTCATGCAGTCATGCACATACAGGGAGTACAGGAGGGGGCTGAGCACACAGCCCTGGGGGTCGCTGGTGTTAAAAGACAGGGTGGAGGGTGTGTTGCTACCTCTCTGCACAGCCTGGGGTCTGCCTGAGTCAGGAAGTTCAGGATCCAGTCACAGAGGATTGATTGAGTCTGAGGTCTCTGAGCTTGGTGACTAGCTTGGAGGGCACGATGGTGTGGAATGCTGAACTGCAGTGAACACCATTGACCTATTGGGCCTGTAGGAAAACTGAAGTGGGTCCAGTCTGGGTCTGGGAGGGAGGAGGTGATTAATGATTTGACTAACCGCTCAAAGCACTTCATGGTGGTGGAGGTAAGTGCTACTGTGCAGTAGTCGTTCAGGGAGAAGATTTGGGGTTTCTTGGGGACATGGACAATGATGGTCTCCTTGAAGCATGTGGGGACTACAGACTGGAGCAGTGACATGTCGTTGTGCGCAAAGATGTCTGCCAACTGATTTGCACACACCTTGAGAGCTCGCCAGGGATGCCAAGAGGTGTTAATCTGTTTTAATGTCCTACACAATTCAGCCCCTCCTGAGCCTTTTGCACCTCTACAGCTGGGGAGTTTTTCTCAGAGCACACATAAAAAGTGTACAGTTCATCCGGGAGAGATGCAGACATTACCTCAACACTGCCTTTTGTAATCTGTTATATTATATTATAATTCAGGCCACATACTCCTGGTGTTGGAGCCCTGATAGTGAGACAACAACTTTGTCCCTGTAATGTCTCTTTGCATTGCTGATGGCTCTCCAGGGTACGTACCTGGACTTCCTGTACTCCTTCAAATCACCTGAGTGGTAGGCGTTAATCCGTGCTTTTAGTTTGGACTTTTCCGTTAACCCAGGGCTTCTGATTCTGGAAAGTCCGTACAGTAATCCATGGTACGACATCATCGGTTTTGCCTGATCACTCATGTGTTCTTTAAAGAATGGTGCACATCTTACAAATTCTGCCATGGTATGTACATTTATGAGGACAACTGTATATTAGCTGTCAAATACGAGTATAAAAGTGTTCTCACACTATTTTAGGACTTATTTAAAATGGATTCAGTTTTAATTCATGTCATTTTTATGCATATTCCCCTGTTGAGATGGCTACCCCAGCAAAGCTCAGAATCATTTTTGAAGATACTGACATCCGCAAACTGATTCTACCTTCAGGCATCCCCAATATTTTGTCCAGAGCTCTGGACAGATAAGCTGGAAGTGAAATCACTGAAAAGATGGAGGTCACAACAAAAGGTGTAATCAAAGGCATCAAAAGGCCTAAAAGATTAAGTTAACTACCTGCCACCACTGCCATTTGAGAGAGAGAGAGTAGACTTGCTAAATGAAATAACAAAGAAAAATAATAATATAGATAATTCATGAGGAAATAGAAAGGTCTTTTGCCCATCAAAGAACTTGGCTGATACAGCTCCAAACTGCAGGAAATATTAAAGACAAAGTTGCAGGCACAGAAATAAGACCGATGCTGGATTCACTCAGTCAGGTAAAGAGAGGGAAAGAGAGGGAGATTACAAATGAATTAATGGCAGGTAAACATAAGGCAACCATCCATGGTCTTCCTTAGACTTAATACAAGTCACTGGGGACAGGCCACCTGTTCCCCATTACCTCATGTATATATAGTCTGCGTCTTCCCCTGTCTCGTTGCCAGATCATTAAACTTCACTCGTCATGTCATGTCTGCGTGTCTTCAAGTCCTCAAGTCAACTGTAAGATCTAGCTTTTTATTAAATCTCTCAAAACCTGTTTCTGAGTCTGTTGTCCTGCATGTGGGTTTACCTGTTAGTGCCAACGTTACAAACATATAGAGGGGAGACATGAGATCATCACCTGCTGCTTGATGGAGTTTGTTGGGGAGCCTGCAGAGACACTGATCAAAGACTACAAGGTACATTTTGACAGATTTTACTGTAATCCATGTACTAATCATTTCAGTTTTTATTTACTTACTTACTGGTGTAAAGGCAATCTTTTATAAACCAAGCTACTGTCATACTTGGAGAGAGAACGAGTGAATCAAATTCCTAACATAGTAACTTGCTTGCTTCGTCTTAATCTGCGCAAGTCTGATAAATCAATAGTTACTTTAATGTTTAGTCCTCATTTAACCAAATAATTATTCTGAGCAGAGCCAGCTGGCCCATTAGGCAATATAGGCAAATGCTAAGGGTGCCGTGGTCTCCAGGGGGTGGGAAAAATGTCAGGGAAAAATGGAGAAAGAAAGAGGTAAAGATACAGTAATGAAATGAAGCATCAGTTGTACTGCATCAGTTATCTAGCACAGTGTACTGTTAAGTTGATATCTTGCTTCTGAGCAATTAGCCTCAACATGGTATGCTAATCAGTAAATAACCAGTTTTATATTTTTGTAGCTGGGCGGCATGAAGGGGCTCTTTACTTTATTGTTATGGATCATTTGTAAAGATTAAACCTACTCAGTAGGTGTCTGCATTGGCCTAATCTACATTTTTATTATTTCTTATATTTGCATCTGGCTAGCTAACGTTTTTTCTGCTTTTAATGGTCAATCAAAATGTTATTCCCTTTTCACCCCTTTATATATCAGATTTTTAACCCAAGTTGTTCGTTGTGTTACAGTTGATGCATGTTAATTGTTGTAAACTTTACATCAGTGTTAAAGTACACTGTACAGTATATATATATATATATATATATATATATATATATATAAATATTATGTATATCGATATTATTATTTTGTAAACATATGTAAATCGCTGATGGAGGGGGGCGCCATATAAAATCTTGCCTAGGGTGCCACATTGGGTAGGGCCAGCTCTGATTCTGAGTGTCTTATTTTTCTTGTATTATTTCTTATGTGGAGTCAATTAAATAGCTGCTTTAAATAAGTGAATCACTTCTTGCATTGACAGGGACGTTAAAGAATATAGAGCAAAAATTCCCGTGTTTTGACAGGATGTCAGCAAAGAAACTGCCAAAGAGGAGTTAGCTGAGCACCTAATGAAAATCTGTGTGTTCCGTGGAACGCATGAGGACGCCATCCTCAAATGTGCAAACGCAAATGTGTGTATTGTCATCGTTACATTTACCATATGTATTGTATTTAGTTAATTTTGTTATCGTGATTAACATATTTCATGGTTATGTTTAAGCATTTGCAATACTTTCACAAGAAAATTGTAATTCTTAAAATTTAAGTCTATATGATTTCATGGTGTGCTTGACACGGGGGCTTGTCCACAGACTAACGTTCTTGCTAAAGTGAAAGGACAAAATGAAAAAAATTACCAGTGATGTATTATAGCATTTATCCTGAGTGAATGCACTCAGTTAATTTTCACTTGTTCCATGTCCCTATATTGTTAATATGTTACATGTGCATCAGCAGTAAGCTAACACTTTAAACATTGGCCTAATCCTGACCCTAACCCTAACCCACCAGACTGTTTGTTTTATAGTGGTGAAGGACAGTAAAGTTTATATGTTTAAAAGCATCTGTTGTTTCATGTTTTGTGTAACTTTATTTTGATACAGTTTTATTGAATGAAAGTAAATGCTTAAAAACAACTGCAACAATGTTTTAAAGGAAGATGGGTACTAAATAAATATTCCTTAAATATTTCTTAAATAAGAGTAAAGATAAGCTACTGAAAAGTTAACCATTTTTATTGTGATGATTTGTAAGTAAGTTCTAAGGTTGACTACATAAAATGTACTTATTATGGAGTAATATACTTGAGCCCTGTGCATAAAGTTTACTTGAGATTAAGTAAAATTTACTAGGGTTTTATGTGTGGAAATTGTTACCTCAGTTTTTCTAAGTAAATACCACTCCATGTTTTTCTCTGTGTAGGATTTATCAAGATTCTTTCAATTAGTTTTGAATACCTCCCAAAAATATTCTTTCCTTCTTTAATACCCCCCCCAAAATGTTCTTTCCTATGTTTCCGGCTGTATAGTTTAAGACAAAAATTGCTTACTTAAGCAATTAAGTCAGGAAAATCAGAAATACAAAACAGTTGTAGTAGTCATTATTGATCAGTCAGATATTTAAACATTCAGGATTTGCTAAATCATAGACACACTGTATGATTAATTTAGCAAGGCATAGTACTCACATCAATTTCGCTCAGCATCACATCCACAACACTTCCAATGACGATGACAAAGTCAAAGACATTCCAGGGGTCTCCAAAATAACCCTTTTAGAAAATAAGATAAGGTTGGATGCATGTCTTCATATTTTACTCAGCATGGTTCATGTATGCATGCATATTCATTTTCTGTACCTCTTTTCTCATAAAAGTATGTAGAGTTTATTTGCAAAAACAGTCTAAAATGAATAAACCAGTAGTTTGATTGGTATTCCCTTGAGTGGGAATAAAAATAACCAGATTTCAAAGTGATCTATCTGATAGGGGTATAGCTGCATGTTACCACAGAATGCGGTACCACATAACCATCTGCTAGTTCAGCTGCTTGTTTTTTACTGCTCAAGTAAATTTATGTTTTTAATTCTTTGGTAACTTCAGCTACCATTATTAAGCTACTAGTTTTCCCGTTTCCTCCACAAATGCCGGTATGATTCTCCATAATTTCACAAAACCTCTTTCAGCAGATTTATGTAACACTATCTGTCCCCAGTGATACATTTAGAGTCTAAATCTGTGTGACTGTGTTGTGCTGCAGCAGCTCTCTGAGCTTTTGCAGTCTGAACCTAAAAAAGCCCTTTAACTTTATGCCACTTATTTTCCATTGCTATTTTCTCAAGCATTTAAAAAACACATATTTTTCATTAAAAGGTGAGTAGAATGCCAGCCTTAGCTGGCCACTACATTGTTCTGACTTGGGCCCTATACAGAGCTTTGTCATTTTCTCTATTGGCTTTTTCCCTTTCTTTCTCTTGCTGGAGGTTGCAATAACCTCCTCCTGTTAGAGTAATCTAAACTGTGTTTAGGTTATATCCTCAGTTTCAAACGCTTTCAAATCAGAATATGACATAAATTTAATTTACCAAAGTTGAACTGCAACCAATCCAATTGCAAGAGTAGAAGTAGTCTTAGGACTACAACAGTGTTGTGCCATGTTGTTGTTGCTAGAAGGCGCTATGAGGCGATTATGTGCGATTCAACAGACAGAGAAATGAGATGAAGAGAAGAAGTGAATAAAGGTGGCTTCAAGCACAGTATATGGCTAATGCTTTTACTTTTTAAACCCAAAGAATACTGCTTTTCACTGGTGCAGTATTTTCCTAAGTTACAGCTTTTGTATCCTTGACAATGGGCACTTATTTGTATCTTAAGGTTTTAACAAACTCACTTTCTCCCAATCTACTTATCTTAAAAAAATAACCTTTTATTGCTAGGAATTTGTTAGAGGAAAACAGGCCCAATATTTAATTCAGTGTGAATCAGTCATATATCTGCATCAGTACCTTCCACTATTTTATTTCAAGGCTACTGAACTATAGCCTAAAAGTTAAGCTACCTTAATCAAAAAAAAAAAAAAAAAAAAAAAGGAAACAGTAGAACCTTTAAATCTAAAAGTAAAATTAATATTTTACCCATTTTTTAAGGTATTTGTCCTAACACATTTAGAAAAAATGGTAAACATATTTACCTTCTACTGCTTGGGAACACGTACATAATTTTCTTTCTCTCAAAAAGGTACATATACAGTGGATATAAAAAGTCTACACACCCCTGTTCAAATGCCAGGTTTTTGTGATGTAAAAAAATGACACCAAGATAAATAATTTCACAACTTTTTCCACCTTTAATGTGACCTATAACCTGTACAACGCAATTGAAAAACAAACTGAAACCTTTACAGGGGAAAAATAAAAAATAAAAACTTTAAAATAACCTGGTTGCATAAATATGCACACCCTTAAACTAATACTTTGTTGCAGCACCTTTGGCTTTAATTACAGCACTCAGTCTTTTTGGGTAAGAGTCTATCAGCGTGGCACATCTTGATGTGGCAATATTTGCCCACTCTTCTTTGCAAAACTGCTCCAAATCTGACAGATTGCGAGGGCATCTCCTATGCACAGCCCTCTTCAGATCACCCCACAGATGTTCGATCAGATTCAGGTCTGGACTTTGGCTGGGCCATTCCAAAACCTCGATCTTATTCTGGTGAAGCCATTCTTTAGTTGATTTGGATGTGTGCTTTGGGTCATTGTCGTGCTGAAAGATGAAGTTCCTCTTCATCTTCAGTTTTCTAACAGAAGTCGGAAGGTTTTGTGCCAACACTGACTGGTATTTGGAACTGTTCATAATTCCCTCCACCCTGACTAAGGCCCCAGTTCCAGCTGAAGAAAAACAGCCCCAAAGCATGATGCTGCCACCACCATGCTTCACTGTAGGTATGGTGTTCTTTTGGTGATGAGCAGTGTTGTTTTTGCGCCAAATATACCTTTTGGAAATTGTGGCCAAAAAGTTCAACCTTGGTTTCATCGGACCACAACACATTTTCCCACATGCGTTTGGGAGATTTCAAATGTCTTTTTGCAAAATGAAGCCGGGCTTGGATGTTTTTCTTTGAGAGATAAGGCTTCCGTCTTGCCACCCTTCCCCATAGCCCAGATAGCTCAATGTTGCTGTTGGCCTCTTGGCAGCCTCCCTGACCAGTTTTCTCCTCGTTTTATCATCAATTTTGGACAGGACGTCCTGTTCTTGGTAATGTCACTATTGTGCCATATTTTCTCCACTTGATGATGACTGTCTTCACTGTGTATTCCATGGTATATTTAATTCCTTGGAAATTCTTTTGTACCCTTCTCCTGACTGATATCTTTGAACAATGAGATCCCTCTGATGCTTTGGAACAGCTGAACCTACTAGAACAGCTGAACTTTATTTGGGATTAATCAGAGGCACTTTAAATGGTGACAGGTGTGTGCTGACTCCCATTTAACATGAGTTGTGAATGTAACTGGTTAAATCCGAACACAGCCATACCCCCTAGTTATAAGAGGGTGTGCACACTTGTGCAACCTCATTATCTCAGTTGTTTATTTTTACTTTACCTCCCTAAAAGATTTCAGTTTGTTTTTCAATTGCATTGTACAGGTTATGGGTCACATTAAAGGTGGAAAAAGTTGTGAAATTACTTATCTTGGTGTCATTTTTTTACATTACAAAAACCTGGCACTTCAACAGGGGTGTGTAGACTTTTTATATCCACTGTAGTTACCTTGAGATCCATAATTAGCCATAGGGTTACATTAGTGTAGAGTGTAACAAGACACAAACAACATACTACCCGATTGGCTTATTCAGTCCCACCAACTCACAAGAAACAAAGAGACAGATTCCCTCAAACAAAACCTAAAACATTATCTGCTCTTTAGCTGCATACTGGTGTCTTGTAGCTAATGCTATCAATAGTCTGTCACACTCTAAACTCTCTATGTGAGTGTACTTGGGATGAATGGAGACTCCACTGATAAGGTGCTTCTCTATCCATTACTGTCTAATGTTATGCAACTGGGAAAAGAAGGTAATGAAGAAATGAAAAACACTAAAAGGCAAAGACACGCACATACACTGTGGTAGCAGAACTGCACTAATCATGAAAACACTTTTAAGAAAAAAGAGATACACTCATCAAAGTATCCATATGTATGTGACCTGTAATGTATCTGGAAAATATAATAATACATTGATTTTTAACCAACCTTGGCTTTGAAGGCCATGAGTTTAAGGATCATCTCCACAGTGAAGAGTACAGTGAAAATCACATTCAGCATGTCAGACAGGTGAGTAACATGGTCTGACTGGTTACAGTGCTGTGGGTTTAAGAGAAACAGATTAATAGCTGCATAAAAACAGTGAGATTGAGTGATTGTCTCTGTATATTATCTCTCAGCTTGTCAGTGTTATAATTACACACATGCACAATGATGATGTTCATTTCCTTGCATTGAAGTAGCTGTAGCTTGTAGCTACACTGCTCACAAAAATTAAAGGGACACCTTTTTTTATTGGGCCTGGCATGAAATCAGTTAAACCTGTCTGATAATTTTCTGGTTGGTTAAGCAGCTGAGGGCATTGTTAATCACTTTCAGCTGTATTGGTGTTCATGGAATTAACAACAGGTGCACCACAGTGGCAACAATTAGAAAACCCTCAAAACAGGACTGGTTTTACATGTGGAGGTCATTTCAAGTTTCTCCCTCTTGATCTTTTTTGGCTGATTTTTCACTCGTGCTGGTTTTGGCTTGAGTAATTATCTCTACTGGCAGTATGAGGCGATTCCTTAACCCTACAGAAGTTGCACAGGTTGTCCAACTTCTCCAGGATGGCACATCCACACGTGCTGCAGCAAGAAGGTTTAATGTGTCTCCCAGCACAATCTCCAGAACATGGAGGAGATTTCAGGAGACTGGTGGTTATTCTCGGAGAGCTGGACAGGGCCGTAGAAGGTCCTCAAGCCATCAGCAAGACCGATACCTGCTCCTTTGTGCAAGGCGGAACAGGCTGAGCACTGCTCGTGCCCTACAGAATGACCTCCAGAGGGCCACTGGTGTGAATGTCTCTACCCAAACAATCAGGAACAGACTTCATGAAGGTGGCCTGAGGGCCCGACGTCCTGTAGTGGGCCCTGTGCTCACTGCCCAGCACCATGGAGCTCAACTGGCATTTGCTGAAGAACACCAGAATTGGCAAGTCCACCACTGGCGCCCTGTACTTTTCACAGACAAGAGCAGGTTCACCCTGAGCACCTGTGATAGACGTGAAAGAGTCTGGAGAAGACAAGGAAGAACGTTATGCTGCCTGCAACGTCGTTCAACATGACAGGTTTGGTGGTGGGTCAGTGATAGTCTGGGGAGGCATATCCATGGAGGGACGCACAGACCTCTACTGCCTAGGAAATGGTTCTCTGACTGCCATAAGGTATCGGTCGAGATGAAATCCTTCAGCCCATTGTCAGACCCTACGCTGGTGCAGTAGGTCCTGGTTTCCTCCTAATGCATGACAATGCCCTGGCCTCATGTGGCAAGAGTATGCAGGCAGTACCTAGAGGATGAAGGAATTGAAACAATTGAATGGCCTTCACGATCCCCTGACTTAAACCCAATAGAACATGTGTGGGACATTATGTTTCGGTCCATTAGGCGCCGCCTAAGTTGCTCCTCAGACTGTACAACAGCTCAGGGATGCCCTCACACAGATCTGGGAGGAAATGCCACAAGACACCATCCGTCGTCTCATTAGGAGCATGCCGCGACGTTGTCAAGCATGCAATACAAGCTCGTGGGGGCCACACAAGATACTGAAAAGCATTTTGAGTTGCAAGAAATTAAGTTTTTGAAAAAATGGACTAGCCTGCCACATCTTCATTTCACTCTGATTTTAGGGTGTCTACACAATTGATCCCTCTGTAGGCTGAAAACTTTTATTTCCATTAAAAGACTTGGCATCCTTTTGTTCCTAAGACATTGCCCTGTCGTTATTTGTATAGATATCCAACTTCATATTGAGATCTGATGTATCTAATGTGTTTCTTTAAAGTGCTCCTTTAATTTTTGTGAGCAGTGTAGTAGCTAATTTAGATGTTCTCCAAAAGTGCTTTCAGCTGAGTTGGAGCTTAAACTTTTTGGGTGCTAGATCATGAGAGTAGGGGCTATGCTGCCATATGAAGAGGTAACTGAACTCTTAATCCCACCCCTGATGAATGCTGCAGACTCCCACTCCAACCTCTGTTACGCTTACACACACACAATCACTCACTGACAGGTTGTGTGCCTGGCACCGTTAGAATACAGTCAAGGCACAGGTGAAGGTAGAAGATAATAATGAAAATGGAAGGGAACATTTTTTTTGCCTGAGTTGCTTAGATGATGCTCATCCTCTAGTGTGTGTATCGGTGTAACAATGTGGAAGTGCTTAGGTCGCTCTTGATTGGTGAACCCTTGTTATATTTGTAACAAGAGTGATGTGATATTAGTCAGTTTTCACTCTAGTGCAGCTGATAAATTGGGAATGAATAAATGTGATCATCCTCACTAATATTAAAAAATGCTAGAACCGAATGCACAAACTTTCAGTTTTTTCTATTTAAAAAAAAAATTGTATGTCTCTGAACTTAGAGTTACTTAGTTCTACACTCTGATCAGGGACTTTGGTAAGAACTCTAAAGACTAGCAGAAAATATCAGAGAGGATGAAGAAACCAGGTTAGAGAATTATTACTATTGTGTAGTGCACAGCATTCAAAGTATCCGTTGTACTTCATTCAGTTCATTCAATGAACTACCTCTTGCAGGCTATGCACCTTTGTACATTTAGTGTAAAAGTTCTGCCAGAAAGAGCTGAAAGCAACAGATAGCATGCATCAGTTTTGACTTTTTTGATTTTCTCTTTTTCCTTTGATCAGTGTAAAAAGAATAGCATGCATTCTTCTACTTGAGTTCTCTCTCACTCTACTCAGCACATACTGAATATTTAGCCACATGACTTTTTTTTGTTCCCTGACAGACAGACAGATGAAAAGACAAACAGCGTGTTATATGTACTGTATGTGGTGTGTGTTATACTCATACCTGCATTCCCAGACACATGGTGTTGAGCATAATAAGGAGGAACATAAGGTACTCAAAGTAGCAGGAGGTGACGATGTACCACACTTGATACTGGTAGGGGTTCTTGGGAATATAACATCGCAGTGGTCTAGCCTTAAGAGCATACTGCACACACTGGCGCTGAAGGTGGGATTAAAAAGAAGGTGTACAGATGCGGAGCTTAGACACTGTAAACGTGTGATACATCAGGATTTCAATCAGGATAGTTTTCAAGGCAGACGGCTACAACAGACAGTTAAGACTAAAACATAATTTAGTTCAATAACAATAATAGATCATACATACTTAACGTGTATACCCATATACGAATGTATATATCTATATATATCAAACACAGTCATTCATTTATAGATACTGTACATCTGCGTACACATATAAACTCATATATATACTATATTATATACAAGGGGCAATAGGTTTTCTTTTGGGCAGGAATGAACAAATAAAAAATCATAAAAGCATCAAAGATAAACAATGTTCAACTGACAAATAACAGAATTGATAGTAGACAACTCTAACTGTTTTATTTTATTTGCAGCAGGCTGCAGTATACTGTATGTGCAGTTAACTGTAAAGGAGTGTATAGTATAAAGGAATTATTTCAGTATTCAGGGACATCTCACAGCTGCTAGTCTGTTGCTAACACTTTGGGTTAAATGGGGCTTGATTTAAAGTGTTTGGTCTAGATTTTGGGCAGAGATGTGTGTATATAACTTAGATTTTACTGATTTTCTTCGATGTTCCCCAAAGGCGAAGAAAGTAGAGGAAACTATTAATATGGCACATTTACTCAGAGGTCCAAAACCATTAAGTGATTTACCATTGGCTGGTCATTTTGCCAGCTTAAGTTTAAGCTCTGAATGTTTTTAGTGTATCCTTGGATATAATTTTAATATAATTAATACAATTCCAAAATGTCTATGTGAAGCTCAACAATAACAACCTATGAGAATGTGCTATAGTCTAACAGCCAAAATAAATGCAGGTCTCTTAACTATACTGTGTGTGTGTGTGGATTGGTCTATCTGAGCGTGTACATGTGCACTGCAATTTAACAGTGAGAAAAGTAGAGGAAAAATGGCAGAGCTTAGTGTAAAGGTAAGTATCTATATAAGTATTAAGTATCAAAGGTAAATATACTCATTGTGCAGTATAATTTTCCTGTTGTTGTTTTACTATTTTATCTAATGTTTTGGAATGAATATTATTGCTACATTGATGTGTATTGTGTATTTTTACTTTTGTAGATGTTTAAAATTGTGTTTATTTTAACCATTTTATGTACTATCGTAGTTTAATCTACAGCAATGCATAATGGTCTGTAAGATCATTATACGTTTGTTGTGTCACTGGAAACACTGTAAAGTACAAGTACCTCAAATGTGTTATAATAATAGTTGAATAATCTTGAAGATCTTTATTTAAGTAAATGTTTGTTAAAATACTATATATTGTCTATATATTGTCTATATATTGTATAGAGGGTTGTCTCACCCTGATTTATTGTCAAATGATATCAGTCAGATAGATTCTGTAGTGTATCTGCAGAACCATGTGCACCTATGGCACTGAATCTGGATATGAATATGGAAGAGCTCGTTCCTGACCTTGTGCAAAAGCAGGCATAGAGACATTTTCATTTCCAGTCATTTTAACCTACCTGGTTTTTGTCCAGCTCACAGTTCTTATACTCCTGCTCTCCTTGCTCCTGGAAAGTGACGATGACGAAGCCCACAAATATATTCATCATGAAGAAGGCGATGAGGATGAGGTAGATGATAAAGAAGATTGAGATGGCCACTCGGTTGTTGTACACTGGACCTTTATCCTCTAAGTTTGAATCAATGGCTTTATATAGTATCCTAGGTAAATAGCAAAACAAAAAACATTAAAAAGTGGATTGTATATTTATTCCATACTGGTGACTAAACTAAGTATGCAGCCATTTACTGAACTGTAATCTGTAAATTCTGAAATTAATAGAAACCATCAAAGAATTCACACAGAATAGATCATGACTCACTTTGGCCATCCTTCGAAGGTAGAAATGGTGAAGAGAGCGAGCATGCCATTGAGGATGTTGTCGAAGTTCAGTTCTGAGTTGGTCCATTCCCTCTTATGGACCTCCACTTCATGAAGTGCTCCTTCCTGGTATTTTATATACCAGCCTCTGAGCCACAAAGTGGAAGGGAAAGACAGACAGGTTAGATGCAGGGCTACAGTCAATGTTTTAATCAGGGTTTAATAAATGTAATACCTGTCATACAGAGAGTATCTTTAAGTGTATCCTCCCAGTATATGACAATAATTTCTGGTGATTACATTGAATGAATATAAGCTGGACCCAAATAAGTGTCTAAAAATGGGTAGTGCCAGTTAACAATGACTGTTCATTTACTTAAAAAACTAAAACTAACGTGTGATAATGAGCTTTCTAGCTCATGTAACTAGCAGTAGTGACACACGTTATCCCCATTTGGGTCCTTTTTATCTACTGCATGGGTTACTATTTCAGATGGCTCTGATAGAAAAGTTTAAGCAATAAGCTGTGCACTGCTCTTCATTGGAGGTAGGGAGTTAACCACACATAGATTTATCAAACCAACTAATTAGCCTTTTCTCTTATAAAACTGAAACATACTGTTTCAAAGCACTTTAGTTACAGCATAAATATCACTTTTGACTCATTTATCTACGTTTGTTGTTAAGTGTGGAATGGGCTTGTTGTTGCCCCTTTGCCTTACAGCCTCTTCACTAGACATCTCAATGGCAGTTGTGAGGGACTGCAGTGGATGAAACAGTCTTCAGTGGGGCTACCTATAGATTCGATGGTAGTGACTGAAAATAAGTCTATAATATGTCACCACAGAGGAAATTTAAAACTTTTGTGAATGTAATTAAAGATTTTTTAATACTTCATGTGGTCTGCTCTTTAGGAAAATGAATGTCGTGCTTTTGAAGACCTTGCAGACCTGCAGAATCCCTGTCCCTATTCCTGTTTCAGTTTTATCATGGTGCTTCAGATGGAAGTACTATTGTAAAGCAATGTACTTGCCATGGTACCGGTCATAACAATGTCTGTGGTAAAAGTAACATACCATGGTACTGGCCATGGTCACTCATGGTGATAGTAATGGTACTCTCCATGATACAAAATGTTCCATGGTGCAGCAATGTAACAGCTTCTATGGTACAATTTACATGGTACATTGTTACATAACATTTATGTAGGGTATAGTATAAATTAAAACATCATTCATTCAGTATAATACATTTTACTCTCAAATGAAATATATATCAAATTTAAATTATTTTAAAACTTTCATTCAGCAAGTCAAATCAGAAAGTCCCCCATGAAATTTATATGGCTTCAGTGAAATAAATATATAACAACATAAATACATTTTGTTATATATTTATTTGTTAAGCATTTAAGGTGTTAATTTATCACCATTGTTTAATTGAGAGTTGTAGCTGCCTTATGCGTTTGGCATATTAGGTCCTATCAAATCATATAATTCCTGTGTTCAGCATGCATAAGTATGAAAAGCATGCAAAAATGTGAAAAACGCTCCTTCAAGAAGAAATCTGATTGGACAGCACTCCCCCTGTCACCCAGCATTAAGATTTAGCTATGCTGTGTGTGTGTGTGTGCTTTAGCTATCATTGGTATTCATCATGAATATTCACATCTCTCTATCTACGATAAGTGTCTGTTTCATAATTGGTGTGTAAAAATCAACCAGGTTAGAAGCATGTTGACAAAGGAGAACAGGGTTGCAAAAGGAAGCTACCTAAAAAACCTTTGGCTGAAATTCACACGAGGCAATACAGTAACAAGGATGACCAATGATTACCTTTAATATAATGATGATGATGATAAGTCAGATGATTTGTTTTTAACAGTTTCAGTTTGTGGCTGTATTTGTGTTTGCAGTGTTTGCTGGGGCTGTGGCACTGTGCTTAAATAGATTTCAACAACAAGTCAAAGTATTGGATTTGTCCAACAGATGGCAGACTAGAGCCAGCCATGTTAGAATATCACTGTAGCTGCAAAAATACAGTTATACACATCCAATTTCACACAGTTTCTAATCTAGTGTAACCACAGCACAGTTAGCAAATCAGTGTGATTGAATGTTTTGATGTACACAAACAGGTAGAATAATCAAGGAGCAAGAGTACAAGGGCAATCTGTCACACAGGGGTTGATTTGTGATAGTACCGCCTTCCTATATAAATATGCTTTGAGAGAGAGAGAAAGGTTGCTCTCTTAGCCTGATACTCTGCTGAAGGTTGATTGTGCCCGTCTGTAGAGGTCAATAAAGACACTATTCTGTTCCTAAATCTTTTTCATTACAGACATTTCCATGACAATCACAATCAGCACAGAGCAGTTATCTAAACAAAATATGTAGTTGGTAATGGGCAACTTAGTTTTTTACCCAATCCAATCCCAAACAATTTACTTACTACTTAATTTACTATGATTTACTATTTGCATCATGATTCAAAATGATGTGTAGCAGAATGAAATATTTCACCCCTGCTTAATGTAAATGAGTCTGTCTCCTTGCTTTCAACTCTGCTCTGCTACTACAATTACACGAGAGACCTCTATAAAAGGCAGGCAATGTCCATATTGCTCCCTCTTGTTTTCTGGTGCATGGGCCCGCCTATTTTCTGGTCACCTGACTACCTTCCTGCTGCTGTCACCGGTGCAGACGCTTTTTAGGTGGTTCCTCGGTTTGCCACATGAAACTCTCCTCTCCCTCAGGATTCTTACACCCTGATTAGAGAGCTGCAGGGACACTGAATTAAAGAAACACGGCCACTTTGCCTGTGCCTTTGCCCTGCCACAGTGCCTTGTCGCTTCGCTTTCGCCTGCTTGATGTTGAGCTGTATGCCACCGCTGCTTTGCCTACATGCTTTGGTTGTGCTCATCTTTTATGTTTTGTTTATTTCATTTATTTTTATTTTGGTTTGGTTGTTTTCAAGCCCAGTTTTGGTTTATTTTATCTACTTATATTGTAATTGATTTTGTTTAGCCCCACTACATGCCTGTCTAGTTTCTGTGGCTGACAATGTTTGTTTAATTTTGTTCTTTTTGTGTAATCAATCTATATATTTCCTTAAATTAAGAGTTAAGTCTCTATTTCATTACATAAATAGTTTTGGTTAATTGTTTTTGTCTTATTTGTGTTGTTTTTGGTAAATTGATATTATTTTGTTTATTTTTTTTATCTGTTTGCAATTAGGAGTTTGCCACCCTCATAAACTTTGTCATATTTTGTGTTTGATTGTACACATTTTTTTTGCAAATACTACAAGTCACTTTATATTGCATTTTTACCTCCAATTGTTTTAATTTAATAATTTCACTTAAAGACTCAACTTTGTGAGGGACACAAAAATAAATATTTGCTAAATTAATCCCTACTAGACTGGGCTGAATTTCCTCAAATCATCTTAGTCCATAGACTTACAACAAACAATGACTGCCTTAGCCTTTTTTTTTTTTTTTTTTTTTTTTTTTTAGAACTAGGGCTTTGGTCTACAACCAGTGTCAAGACCTATGTTGCAACAGTAACATTCAACAAGAAAGTGAGAATTACAATCATACCGTTTGTGTAAACATGATGCAATTAAGCTTTTCTAGGTGAACTTAATATTTTTAAAAAAGCAGAAGAAAAGGATAGAGTCAGAAATGGATAAAATAAAAGACATGAGACTGGAGGCATCATTTAATTTTTTATTAAGCAAAAACTTGAACAAAATCAATGGCTTGATCTGCATAACACTGTAGTTTCAGAAATCTAACATTTGGACTTAAGTATCTTGAGAGACTGTAGCAACTATGACTATCTCATTAAAAAAATTATTAAGGACAAAGGACGGGTCACCCTTGCAGCTATGTGTAACTATAATACATTCGTTTCTGGCCAAATGATGGACAAACCTCTACTGAAACATGTTTCTAAAGACAGTTGTTAATGCTGAATGCAGAGTGTTGGACAAATGTCCTGGTTGAGATCAGTGGATCCGTAGGGAGCAGCAGTACAGCCTGGAAGCAGGAGCACCACAGCATCACTCCAGCATGTGAGAGGAAAGAGGAGTTTTAAATTCATAATATTACATGAAGCTGCTGAAGCATCCACACAGAAATATTTAAACATGTATATGTGTGTGTGTGTGTGTGTGTGTGACAAAGCCAATGTTAGCTACATAAACTAGCATATTTAACTTTTTACATACTTTATACAGGGAAATCAATATGTATATCTCTCAATAAATGCTGTACATTTCCTTCCTCATGAGTTGGTGCAACTATCATTATGTAGAAGAAAAAAAAATGACTTACCTACAACAGTGATGCAGCAATGACAGATTCTAATCCTTGATTGCAAGTGTGATGATAAGCAAGACAAGCAGTCTCTGCCACCCAATTGGACATAAATCGAGTGGACGCACTGAACCTGCCCTCTCAGGCGGCCCAAAATAAAATCTTTGTTTTTAACTTTCCATTTTCTATCCAACATTCTACAAATAGAGAAAACTACCCTATAATCTTAATTATACATTGATCTGATGAACTAAAAACATAATTTCAGAAAACTGAAATCAGTTTTTTAATTTTCAATGTTTAGTTTTTTTTACTTTTATTATGGAAAATTTAAATGAAGAGTATTACATGAACTACACAAAAAACTAGAGTAGCATCACTGTTCAAATAAACACAACAAGGTCCTTACTTGCATGCTTCCTCAGACATTTTGTCAGGATCTGTGCAGGCATAGAACTTGCCCTGAGAAGGTAACAAAAGTGGCTTCATGAGGCAAATAGACAAAGGGTATTCAACTACCAAATACAGTGCCAAACAACAGTCAAGCCATTTTATTTCCTTCTCTTCTTACTTTGAAAAGTTGGACTCCAATGCAGGCAAACATGAAGTCTAGTAGCATGGTGACCAGTACAATATTTCCAATGGTCTTGACAGCAACAAATACACACTGGACCACATGCTACAAAGACAGACACATTACAAATAAATAATGAATCAGGTCAGTGCAAGCGCATTTTTAATAGGTCAAGCCTATTCATAGACACCTCATACCTTGAGTCCCTTGGCTCTGTTGATAGCCCTTAAGGGCCTTAGTACTCTCAACACCCTGAGAATCTTCACCACTGAGATGGCACTGGATCTAGATAATACAAACACATGCACACCACATTTAATGATGTATCGTTTATACACTGTGCCAATATATGGTTGTTTAGTTTAATGGTGTGATGGATTTGCTTTTTCAAATCCAAGACTCAAGTCAGAACAAGATAAAGAATATAGAATATAGTAGAATATAGCATGACAGAGGAGGTCAGTAAGTAAGGAATGATGAGGTACATCTCTAGGCTCAACTTACTCCATGCCCATTGAGAGGAGCGATACACTGACCACCAGAAGATCCAAAATGTTGAAAGAGTTCCGGCAAAAAGACCCTTTGTGAAGAATGGCACCATATGTTGTCATCTGAAAAATAATACTTCTATCCATTATGAACACCACAGCTATACCAAAGAAAAAGTTTGAAAGTTGAAAAAAATGTGAACATGAAGGACAAAAGCAATTACTGAAGGCCACTACTTCTTCAAATGTGTCTGCACTGAGAGCATCATTCTTAGTAGCTAGCCGCATTGCTAAATCTAAGAAGCCATTTACTATTGGTGAGGAGTTGATCCTGCCTGCTGCCAGGAGAGGCTGCGGTTAAAAAGACAGAACAGGCTCCTTTTTTGGCTTGCACCATAACTCGACGAATTGATTAAATAGCAGAGGACATTGAGGCACAATTATTATAGGGGATTAATGAGTCACCATGGTACGCAATCCAGGTTAATGAGTCCACCAATGTTGACAACAAGGTAATAATGCTTGTGTTTGTAAAATATATTTTCTAAGAGAAAGTGCATGAGGATATGTTATGTGGAATATTGTTGACAACCAAAACCACAGCTGTGGAATTATTCAAGTCCATGGATGATTACATATCAGGTAAACTGAATTGGTCATTTTGTGTCAGTGTATGCACGGACGGAGCGGCTGCCATGACTATCCAGTTGCTGACTGGTTTCACTACTCGTGTCAAGGAGGTCATGCCTGAATGTGAGTCTATGCACTGTGTCATCCATAGAGAGATGCTGGCTAGTAGAAAAATGTCACCTGAACTTAACAACACTTTGAGTGATGTGATTAAAGTTATAAACCACATCAAAGTACATGCCCTGAACTCACGTCTGTTCAAGCAGCTCTGTGAGGAGATGGACGCGGAGCACAGACGGCTTCTCTTATACACAGAAGTGAGGTGGCTTTCTAAAGGTAGATCGCTAACTGGAGTTTTTGAGTTACGAAATCTGCTCCAGAGATTTCTTTTAGAGAAACAGTCACCACTGGCAGCGCATTTCAGTAGCCCAGAGTAGATCGCAAAACTTACTTACTTGTGTGACATATTCAGCCTGCTCAACGAACTCGATCTGTCACTTCAAGGGAGAACAACTACTGTCTTCACATTGGCGGATAAAGTGGCTGCATTCAAAGCCAAACTGGAATTATGGAAACAGTGAGTGAACACAGATTTTTGACATGTTTCAAACATTAGCAGGGATTTTGGAAGGGACTGATCCAGGGCCTTCATTTACCCAGCTGGGGCATGATCACCTATCTAAGCTTTCAAAAGAGTTTGAGCGTTACTTCCCAACCATAAAAGACCCCCAAACTGGGAAGGAATGGATCTGCGACCCATTTGTGAACAAGCCAGGTGGATCGACTTTGTCTGTGCTAGAAGATCAACTGCTTGAGATCGCTAATGATGGTGGCCTTAAATGTATGTTTGAGACAACTTCAAGTCTCCCTACGTTCTGGAAGTGAAGGTGGAATATCCTGAGATCACCACAAAAGCACAGAAAACCCTGCTTCCATTTCCAACAACCTATCTTTGTGAAGCGGGGTTTTCTGCAGTGACAGCAACCAAAACTAAATTACGAAGTAGACTGGACATAAGAAACACACTTCGGGTGTTGCTGTCTCCCATCACTGCCAGATGGGACCATCTAGTTGCAGGGAAACAAGCTCAGGGCTCCCACTGTTTCTGCATTATGGTGAGTTATACTGTATTATATATATTGTAGAATGTAATAAAAATAGGATTAGAAGAAAAATAGAAAGTGCTTAATATAAAATCTAATAATTTTATTATTTAAAACACTTTATTATGCGCCTGACATCCCCCACCCCGGTCCGTGGAAAAACTGTCTTGCATGAAACCAGTCCATGTCGCAAAAGGGTTGGGGACCGCTGTTTTACAAAATATAAAATCCTTTATCCTCATCCAAAAAGTAATTTCATAGATACAGTGGTAATGTAAGTGTGCATGTTACATGTTTTCAATATCTAAAAACTTGGAGAAAAAAAAATTTGTTGACTATACAGTATATTTTGTAAAATTAAGATGTGTTGATTTCAATGTTCATCTTTTTGTAATGCAGAATCTGTATGGTATAGTCATGCTCTGCCAATCTGCACTCTGCCAATCAGTACCTGATTAGCAGAGGGCACTGCTGACCTTGGCACAGGAGATCAGGGGTTTGTCCAGTGTGGCAAGGCTCGTTAGGATGACTGAAACCACAAATTAAACAGTAAAACTGGCGCGGACATACAGTGGGGCAAAAAAGTATTTAGTCAGCCATTAGTCAGCCACCAATTGTGCAAGTTCTCCCACTTAGAAAGATGAGAGAGGCCTGTAATTTTCATCATAGGTATACCTCAACTATGAGAGACAAAATGAGAAAAAAAAAATCCAGAAAATCACATTGTCTGATTTTTAAAGAATTTATTTGCAAATTATGGTGGAAAATAAGTATTTGGTCAATAACAAAAGTTCATCTCAATACTTGATTATATACCCTTTGTTGGCTCATCCAAATGCTCTCTCGCAAACTTCAGACAGGCCTGGAAATGTACTGGCTTAAGCAGGGGGACACGTCTGGCACTGCAGGATTTGAGTCCCTGGCGGTACGTAGTGACATGTTACTGATGGATGGTAGCCTTTGTTACTTTGGTCCCAGCTCTCTGCAGGTCATTCACTAGGTCCCCCCGTGTGGTTCTGGGATTTTTGCTCACCGTTCTCGTGATCATTTTGACCCCACCCATGGGGTGAGATCTTGCGTGTGGAGCCCCAGATCGAGGGAGATTATCAGTGGTCTTGTATGTCTTCCATTTTCTAATAATTGCTCCCACAGTTGATTTCTTCACACCTAAGCTGCTTACCTGTTGCAGATTCAGTCTTCCCAGCCTGGTGCAGGTCTACAATTATGTTTCTGGTGTCCTTTGACAGCTCTTTGGTCTTGGCCATAGTGGAGTTTGGAGTCTGACTGTTTGAGGTTGTGGACAGGTGTCTTTTATACTGATAATGAGTTCAAACAGGTGCAAACATTAATACAATACAGGTAACGAGTGGAGGACAGAGAAGCCTCTTAAAGAAGAAGTTACAGGTCTGTGAGAGCCAGAAATCTTGCTTGTTTGTAGGTGACCAAATACTTATTTTACCAAGGAATTTACCAATTAATTCATTAAAAATCCTACAATGTGATTTCCTGGATTCTTTCCCCCCATTCTGTCTCTCATAGTTGAAGTGTAACCTATGATGAAAATTACAGGCCTCTCATCTTTTTAAGTGGGAGAACTTGCACACAATTGGTGGCTGACTAAATACTTTTTTTCCCAGCTGTAGACCGGTCAACAAGGCCAGCGTCAGGTGTTGGGGAACCAGGGAAAACAAATGACAAATGATGACAAATAGGCTAGAACAAGACGTAGGTGGACCAGAGCAGAGAACATAAATCTTTTGGAATGCTACTATGCAAGTATCAATTGTACACCAATAGCAACAGTGATCCTAGAGATGCTCTGCTGCAAGATGAACAGCATAAGCAACAAAGAGCATTAACCTCCATGGAGAAGGAGGCCAAAGGCAAAAATCAAGGCGACATGGAGAGAATAACACAAGAATCTGCCCAGGGCTGAAACTGAACAGTACTGGAAGAGCATATGGGAGAAGGAGGCATCACATAACACCAATGCTCAATGATTAGTGGATCTAAGATTAGTGGATCTAAGAGCAGACAGAGCAGAGCAGCAGCAGCATAAATGAACCAATTGCTGATGGGTGTTCTTAAGAGTTTGAAAAAAGTCAAGTGGACTTGAAGTTCTTGAAGACATTTCACCTCTCACCCAAGAGGCTTCTTCCATTCTGACTGGCGGGGTCAACCACTCACAGTTGTTGTGAGTTGTTAGGGTGATATGTCGATGGCTACTTCACCCAGCCATCATGTGAGTCGCTCAGGTCACATGAGTCAAGGTGTAAATGGGTGTAGAGCTGTCTGGGGAGGGAACTCAAGACTACATTATAAGTTGCTAATAACTGGTGTTACAGGGCACCTCCTCTGTTTTGTGATGGTTGCGCCAGTTTAACATAGATGGTTTCTTTCACTCTTCTTTCAAACCATCTGTCTTCTCTGGTCAAAATATCTACATTGCTATCCTTGAAAGAGGATAGCAATGTGCTGAGGATAGCAACAGATGCTGTTGAGCTGACTGACAGGTCAGCTACGTCTTTGAAGGGTGTTGGCATCCTCTGCTTGGCCGGCTGCCCCCGGCTGCCCCCGCTCATCAGGCAGAAAGTGGGAATGTCCAATCACAACTGAAGACCACAAATGTGTAGCTGAGCATACCTGTGTCAATGAATACTGGGTAGAAGAATGGTTAAGACACAGGGGAAGTAGAAGGTGTTGGTGGCAACCTAACATCACTCCCCTTAAGATACAAAACAATTCTTTTAGATTTTTATAACCTAATATATCACTCAAGCATTGAAATCTCGCACTATGTGCTCGAGACAATAGAAGGCTGACATGCAACCCAAAAGCCCCACCAGGGTCTGCAGGGGGTCTCTCCAACCGTTAGCTGAAAAAGAAACACCAAAGTCTGCCAATCTCAGCTACATGCGAAATTTGATTTGAATTCAAACTCTGCGGTGACATCATGCTGGTGATATCAGCTGACACTCTGCTGTTACTGGTAGAGAGCCCCTGGACTCTTCTCCTGTAACTCTGGCTCCTGAAAGGGAACATCCCTTTTATTCTCTCTTTTATTTTAAGTGAGGCCAAAATTCTTGAACTCACAAGTCGTGTAAACAGACCATTTTGCCATTTCTGCCACTCCAAAGGAGTCAGTTGTGTATCAGCACAGGGTGCACAAATAGCCTAGTAGTGGCATGGTCAATTTGCCTCAACACCATCTTTCAAAAGAGATGTGTAAGTCACACCTCTCTCGCCCTCAGCTCAAACCTTGTTATTGAGCCCGCCACTTGGAGGAGTTGCCACTTCCCTTCCCCCCTTCTCTTTTACATTCTTCCAGTGAACTAAGACGTAAAATTGGATTCTGAAGTTCCTCTTTTGCTCACTCCACTAAAAGATGTCAAGGTTTTGAGGAACTCTGAGGACATTGTACTGACTCGCAGACTCTCTTGATTGACTCTTGATTGATTTTAGCAAGAAGGGAACAACCACAACAGCTAATAGGTTCTGCCCTCTCCTTCTCTCACCCTAAACTGATGAGTAATCCAGTCTCGGCTCTGTAGAAATGATTTCTTTTTATAATTTTTCCAACAATTATTATAGATAGGCTTAGATAGGCTTAATCAAAATCTAAAAGTGTTTTTGATCTTTTTAACTGTATCCCCCCAACATATTTGTTGATCAGAAATAATATTAATTGTTACTAATATTTTTGCTGTCATCAAATTCTGTATATCGTAAGTGGTCATTGTTTGCATATACTGTACAAAGTAACAGTTGGATTATGGGTCAGTGCTCGGATTCTTCTATTACTGTTCACTCTATCTGAATCTCAAGTGTGTGTGTGTATAAAAAAAACACTTCAGATTATTTGGCTATCAGTCCCTAGCAACTGGGTGGTGCCTCGTAATTTTATTTGATAATTTTAGGAATATTATTCTTAATAATTATTCATATTTTGCCGACAACCAGCTAGTGCCAACTCGCTTTGAAACCCAAGATATAATCTAGACAGGGCATCTACCAACACATTTTCTGAACCCTTTTTGTATCTAATTTCCAAGTTGTAATCTTCTATCAGAACCCACCATGATTCATGATTCAGTGACTGTGGTTGTACAGTTGAGACAGTAAGAGGGCTACGGTCAGTGAAGATTATAAACAGCATAGGACTGAACTTGACGTGCACTTCAAAAACAAACAAAGCTTCTTTCTTTTGGTGGGTGGTGGAATATTTCACTTGGTGCCTGCTGGACTTTTGTGAAAAGTAACACCCCAGATGTTTGACTGGAACAGAATCCTGCAATAGGACTACACCAGATCCTACAAGACTTGCAGCGACCTAGAGTTTACAAGTTTTAGTAAGGTCAGGAGCAGCTAGCATAGGAGCATAACTTGAGAGAGACTTGATACTTTCAAAGGCATGTTTGCACTAAGGAATCCTCAAAAAAATCGACTCTTAAACCGTGTAGATTGGCCAGAGGAAAGACAACAGTGGAAAGATTAATACAGAAACACCTGTAATAACCTGCTATGTCTAAGACCCTGTGAAGGGCTCTACTGGCGGAAGGAATGGACTCTGTTATGGCAGAGACTTTTGACTCTACAGGGTGCACCTGGCCATGACCTACCTGCTTTGCTAAGTAGGTGACAGTGGCTTTTCCAAAATCCCACTTTGTGAATTTCAACGTAAGAAACACTTTGGCAAACCTTTCAAAGACTTGTTTGATAATCTGGATGTGCTCCTCCCAGGTGGTGGTGTACACAATCAGATCATCCAAGTAGGAATTAGAGTTTGTCAATCCAGCCAAGACAGCGCTAGTCTCTGAAAGTAGCCAGTGCATTGCACATGCCAAAAGCCATTGAAGTATATCGCAAGAAATGGTCTGGGGTCACTAATGCAGGAATTTTGGAAGCACGCTCAGTTAATGGCACTTGCCAATAGACTTTTACCATGTCTAACTTGGTTACATAGTTGGAATTTGTGTTTTTATTTCACAGGGAAGGCCGAATGTGGAGAAGAACTTCACAACCAAACTGGCACTTATTTTATGCAGTAGGACAACTTCAGGGAAATGAGTGGCAGCACACATGATGGTCAGTAAATACTGATTTCCACTTTTTTTAATGGTCATTAGACTGATACAATCAACTCGAACCCATCTGAACAGCTATCCTATTGGAGATATAGGAAGTAATGGGGCCTGAGGGATAATTTGGAAAAACATTCTGACTGTAAACACAGGGAACAACTACCTGATGGACAGCACTCCAATCAGAGTCAGTGGAGCGGGACCATTTAAGCAGAAGATAAGGTACTTTTCACCACTTGCTTTGTTATCACTCCGACAGTCCTTTTTTAATGTTGATTCAGCCTTTTAAGCATTGTGGAGGTATTCTCTGGTTAAGGGGAGAGACATGCCTCTGTCATGATCTGTCTTGTTTCTCAGCTCTGCCTCTCCTGAAAAGACTGACAGAAGTACACTGTCAGAGAGAGAAATATCATTACATTTAATCGACTGAACATGAATGACTGTGCAGGAGGGAAACCAATCAGAATGTGGCTGTGCTACATTACCGTAAAATTGGATGTGTCACCACCACCAGCTTCTCAGCAGAGACTTACAGAAACACAGTCTTGTGGGTCAGTTCCTATCATCATCTAGTACAGCGGGTGAGAAGTGTGAATTTACTTTTTGTTCATTTAAGTACACAGTCAGGAAAACATTTCTTAAATTCCTCCAGAAAAATGAACTCTAATAGAGAATTAAAGTCACACACTTTACATGTTTACTCCACTTATCAAATAAGGGTCTTTTCTCCCTGACAAACTCAACATAGATCTGGTTTAGGGTTTTTTCATGATTCCTGAATCTTTGTCTGTAAGTTTCAGGGACCAATTCATAAGCACACAGAGTTGTGGCTTTAACAGTCATATTTTAGGCTTTCCTCCAAGGGGAAAACAACAAGTTCTTGGGCAAGAGACAGCGTTTTTGTCTGCCCATCTGTCTCCCCGTCCTAGCGTGACACTGCTTGAACCCCACATGGATCTCCCTCAAGCTTGCAGATACCTGCCACTTCATTCAGGGTGCTACCCTCAAGTACAGCGGGCTCTGATTGTGCCAGAGACACAATAATCTTCAATTCCACAAACAAACTGATTACTACGGCCTTCAGCTCTTTCTTAAGTAAGTGAATAAGTGACGCTGAAGTGTTTGCTATTTCTGCCAAATCATCTGTAAGGTGCCTGTCAATTTGACTAAGAGAGGAATTGGCCAAAAAATATTTGAAATCCAACAGTGACATGTCTAATTGCATGTCCAACTACTTCAGCGGCACAGATTTTTTTTCTTCTTTTTTCTTCAAAAACAATCCAATCTCAAACTGTCAATAACGTTGGCTACGGTAATATTTTAAGACTTATCCTAGATGAGCCCCCACCACTTGGGATCCCACAGACAAATCAGAACCATGGGAAGGCCACAAGGAAGTCAGCCACACAAATACCTACATAGAGTAAGGCAGGGCCTAAAAAGTCAGCTGAATTGAATTGAGTCATCAACACATACAATTGGGGCAAAAAAGTATTAAAAAAGTATATAAGTCCAGCATGCTGAGACTGTACCCTAAGTAGAGTGAGGGAGGTTTAGGACTGATGAGCATCAGAGCCACTGTCCAGGAAGAAGCAACCAATGATCCAAGACTGCATCGGGAAGATGGCCTCGAAGACGAGTTGCTAAGTGAATACTTCAGACAGCAGTTTAGTTTTACAAAACACTGGGGTGACACAGCAGCTGAATGACTTATATTGGTCACCTGGTAGCTACTATTAAGGTACTAATAAGGTGTTTTGTTCATAAGACTTCTGATATTCATCTATGGCACTGCTAGTCATAGAGCATTAGATTAAAGACGTCTTAGTCTGCACTCAAATTTCTTTATAAAAACATGTTTTGATCTGTTGTGACTGAGCGTAGTGATTTTGAATGAAAATCTGTTTTGGTTTGTCATTTTTGTTGTTGGCTCAAATGATACACTGCTCAAAAAAATAAAGGGAACACTTAAACAACACAATGTAACTCCAAGTCAAGTCACACTTCTGTGAAATCAAACTGTCCACTTAGGAAGCAACACTGATTGACAATCAATTTCACATGCTGTTGTGCAAATGGAATAGACAACAGGTGGAAATTATATAGGCAATTAGCAAGACACCCCCAATAAAGGAGTGGTTCTGCAGGTGGTGACCACAGACCACTTCTCAGTTCCTATGCTTTCTGGCTGATGTTTTGGTCACTTTTGAATGCTGGTGGTGCTTTCACTCTAGTGGTAGCATGAGACAGAGTCTACAACCCACACAAGTGGCTCAGGTAGTGCAGCTCATCCAGGATGGCACATCAATGCAGAGCTGTGGCAAGAAGGTTTGCTGTGTCTGTCAGCGTAGTGTCCAGAGCATGGAGGGAGGCGCTACCAGGAGACAGGCCAGTACATCAGGAGACATGGAGGAGGCCGTAGGAGGGCAAGGGCAACCCAGCATCAGCAGGACCGCTACCTCCGCCTTTGTGCAAGGAGGAACAGGAGGAGCACTACCAGAGCCCTGCAAAATGACCTCCAGCAGGCCACAAATGTGCATGTGTCTGCTCAAACTGGTCAGAAACAGACTCCATGAGAGGGTGGTATGAGGGCCCGACGTCCACAGGTGGGGGTTGTGCTTACAGCCCAACACCGTGCAGGACGTTTGGCATTTGCCAGAGAACACCAAGATTGTGCAAATAATTGCCGCCACTGGCGCCCTGTGCTCTTCACAGATGAAAGCAGGTTCACACTGAGCACATGTGACAGACGTGACAGAGTCTGGAGACGCCGTGGAGAACGTTCTGCTGCCTGCAACATCCTCCAGCATGACCGGTTTGGCAGTGGGTCAGTAATGGTGTGGGGTGGCATTTCTTTGGGGGGCCGCACAGCCCTCCATGTGCTCGCCAGAGGTAGCCTGACTGCCATTAGGTACCGAGATGAGATCCTCAGACCCCTTGTGAGACCATATGCTGGTGCGGTTGGCCCTGGGTTCCTCCTAATGCAAGACAATGCTAGACCTCATGTGGCTGGAGTGTGTCAGCAGTTCCTGCAAGACGAAGGCATTGATGCTATGGACTGGCCCGCCCGTTCCCCAGACCTGAATCCAATTGAGCACATCTGGGACATCATGTCATGTCTCGCTCCATCCACCAACGCCACGTTGCACCACAGACTGTCCAGGAGTTGGCGGATGCTTTAGTCCAGGTCTGGGAGGAGATCCTCTCAGGAGACCATCCGCCACCTCATCAGGAGCATGCCCAGGCGTTGTAGGGAGGTCATACAGGCACGTGGAGGCCACACACACTACTGAGCCTCATTTTGACTTGTTTTAAGGACATTACATCAAAGTTGGATCAGCCTGTAGTGTGTTTTTCCACTTTAATTTTGAGTGTGACTCCAAATCCAGACCTCCATGGGTTAATAAATTTGATTTCCATTGATAATTTTTGTGTGATTTTGTTGTCAGCACATTCAACTATGTAAAGAACAAAGTATTTAATAAGAATATTTCATTCATTCAGATCCTAGGATGTGTTATTTTAGTGTTCCCTTTATTTTTTTTGAGCAGTGGATCTGTGGTAGGTAAGATCTCATTGCATTGTAACATATATGAGGCTGACAAATTAAAGGAAAACCCAACAGGAATTGTAAACAAGATATTCCACTGTAAATCTCCAGAACAGCTGGGCTTTACTACACCTTAGCTTCGAATCTCCAAGTCTGATAACACCAGTCTTTGGAAAGAAAACGTTCAGTTCAGTTAGGTTATGGTGCTATGATTGTGAAAGCCATATCATGGGATTCTTGTAATTTTCATAATCAAACTCTTCAGTGAGCCCTCATGACCTTTAAGGAAGCATCTGTATTCATTATGTTTCTCTTTCTTCTTTAATTGTCATTAATCTGTATCAACAATATTTACTCTGTGGCCTGTCATTACCTTGAGCACAATTTCCGCTGTGAACACTGAAGTGAAGACTATATCAGCATAGGCCAACACCTAAAAATGTCACACAATATAAATAAAACATTTGTGAAAATATGAATGAAAACTACCATTTTTCAATCACAGTGTAACTTAAAGATTTAATATACAATGGGATGTGCATGCACATTGTCACCTTGTTCCTGAATGACATTGGGTCAATAGGATCCTCTGCAGCCAAAGAAATAGATGACAACAGGATGAAAAGGAGGATGATGTTGGTGAAAGTAGTTGCATTGATTATGCGATGGCAGAGCTTCCGGAACCTGAAATGGTTAAAACATATTTAACTTTTGTTGAAAATGACAATGTTGACAGAACTGTGTGAGATGCAAGCAGGCAGGGACCCATTTCAAAGTTGAGACAAGTGACCACAGCAAAATTGTACACTTACACATGAAGGAACTGGCATGGCCTTATACTATTTTCAAATAAGCTAAGAGCACTCGCAGAGTTAAGAGATGCTATTTCAGAGCAGTTTCATGCATTGACCATAAAACCGTAAGCATATATATTCACTTTGGAGTCTTATTTTTGTCTCCTTTTCCACCTTTGCATGTCCCCTTTCAAACATCAGAGTCAGTAAGTACAAAGAACATATGACTCTCTGCCTCTCGATTACCAGTGGCTTTTTTAAACTAATATCAAAAGTCATTAAAGTGAATACACTTATGTCCCGTAAAGTGCATATTATGTTACTGCCGGAGCCCCAGTCCTCCCTGTTCTCTCCAGTCTTGATCTGGGTTCACTGGCCTGGTGGGGACACGATCTGTGTCTATCTTACGGAGAGATGGTTGAGTGGCCCAGAGCTCCATATGAGGACATCTGGAGATGCACCTGGACTCATGGACTCCTTTTCTATTAAGGATACCTTCATACATGGACTAAACCCATTCAGTATATCTACAATTTCATTAGACATATGTATAATACCATATATACCATCCCTCATCTGTGGCTCTTCCTCAGGTTTCCTTCTTTTTCCCAGAGAGGGTTTTTTGAAGTTTTTACTGACCTGGTTCGAGGGTCTAAGGACAGAGGGTGTCACAACTTTACAGATTGTAAAGCCCTCCGAGGCAAACAATGTTTGTGATTTTGGGTCTCTAAATAAATAAATTTGAATTTGAAATTTGAATCAAACTATTCCAACTACTCTACATGTGGTAGAAATATTAGGTAACTGCTTTAGAGTTTAGCCACTAGGACCTTCAACTATTTGGGAAAGAGAAAGGGAAGGGAAAGGGAATTTAAATCTATCACTCACTATGATTAATTGCCAATAGATATTCCTGCTTCAGGATGTTCATTTACACAACAAGAAGCAGCAGCAGCAAGAAAACTGAGCATCCCTCCTCTAAGAACTACTGCTCATTCTTCAGAGAGCAGGAAACAGAAGATGATCAGTGAAGAAAAGAAGCTAAAAGAAAGGGTATTTGACTGAGTCTGAAATATAGCCATTGGGAAACAGCTTTCTAGGCAGCTCATTATAACCCCATGGCTGGGCATATGGGATATGTAAAAATACTAGACAGGATAACAACCTGGTTCTATTGGCCTGGCATCCAGGGTGACGTGCAGCGCTGGTGTGCGTCCTAACCTGAATGCCAGCTGGTTGAAGCCCACCATCCCCAGAACGCCATTGCCCCTGATGGAGGTCCTTTTTGAGTGTATTGCCATGGACCTCATCGAGCCATTTCACCGGAGTCCACGGGGATATTGTTTTGTGCTAGCTCTGTTGAACTATGTCACACAATATCCAGAAGAAGTGCCCTTGTGCACCATCTCTGCAAAGAGTGTTGCACAGGTGCTGTTTCAGGTTATCTCCTGAGTCGGGATCCCTAAGGAGATCCTGACTGACCAAGGCACCACATTTATGTCACACACACTGCGAGAGCTGTACGGATTACTGGGCATCAAGTCAGTCTGAACAACCATTTATCACCCTCAGACTGACGGTCTTGTGGAGTAAACAAAACCTTGAAGTCTATGATCAGTAAGTTTATACACAAGGATGAGCAGAATTGGGATAGGTGACTAGATCCTCTTACTTAAGGAAAGCTGGGAGGAGGGTCCAAGCCCAAGTAAAAATGAAGTTCAGTATGTCCTGGATCTGAGAGCAAAGCTCCACACTTTGGGACAGATATCACGGGAGAATTCTCTCCAGGACAAGAAGCATCAACAGCGGCCATACAATAGAGGCACTAGACTGAGGCAATTTACACTGGGAGATAAAGTGCTTGTATTACTCCGTTCTTCAAGCTCAAAGTTACTTGCCAGGTGGCAAGGACCCTTTGTGCCTTTGTGGTCACACGGCGAGTGGGCGACGTTGATTATGAGGTCGTGCAACACAGATTTACCATCTCAGTCTTCTGAAAGGTTGGAGAGACCTGTCTGTTTCTCTGATGTCTGTGGTGTCTGACATCAGAGAAGTCCAGCAGTGTCCAGCAGTGGGTGGTGTCTCTGGTGCCTGTCGTGGCAGCAACCCCCGAACCCGGTGGTGGACACCGGAAGTAAGGGATGCCATCAGGCTGAAGAAGGAGTCCTATCGGACCATGTTGGCCTGTGGGACTCCTGACGCAGTTGACGGGTACCAGCAGGCCAAGCAAGCTGCAGCCCGGGCGGTCCTGGAGGCAAAAACTCAGGTCTGGGAGGAGTTCGGTGAGGCCATGGAGGAGGACTATCAGTCAGCCTCGAAGAAATTCTGGCAAACCGTCCGGCACCTCAGAAGGGGGAAGCAGTACTCTGCCAACACTGTTTACAGTGCGGGTGGGGAGCTGTTGACCTCAACTGGGGACATTGTCGGACGGTGGAAGGAATACTTTGAGGATCTCCTCAATCCCACTGACATGCCTTCCACTGAGGAAGCAGAGGCTGGGGACTCCTCTCATCACCCAAGCCGAAGTCACTGAGGTAGTTCGTAAGCTCCTCGGTGGCAAGGCGCTGGGGGTGGATGATATCCGCCCTGAGTACCTCAAGTCTGATGTTGTGGGGCTGTCTTGGCTGACACGCCTCTGCAGCATTGCATGGAGGTCGGGGACAGTACCTCTGGAGTGGCAAACCGGGGTGGTGGTCCCTCTTTTTAAAAAGGGGGACCGGAGAGTGTGTTCCAACTACAGGGGATCACACTTCTCAGCCTCCCTGGGAAGGTCTACGCTTGCCAGGTTACTGGAGGAGGAGAATTCGGCTGGTAGTCGAACCTGGACCTCAGGAGGAACAATGCGGTTTTCATCCCAGTCGTGGAACACTGGACCAGCTCTATACCCTCCACAGGGTACCTGAGGGTTTATGGGAGTTTGCCCAACCAGTCCACATGTGCTTTGTGGATCTGGAGAAGGCATTCAACTGTGTCCCTCGTGGTATTCTGTGGGGGTGTTCCGTGAGTATGGGGTCCGGGGGCCCTTTGCTAAGGGCTGTTCAATCTCTGTATGACCAGAGCAGGAGCTTGGTTCGCATTGCTGACAGTAGTCAGTCAGACCTGTTCCCAGTGCATGTTGGACTCCAGCAGGGCTGCCCTTTGTCACTGGGCGTCTAGGCGTAGCCAGGGGCCGGAGGAAGTCTGGTTTGGGAACCACAGGATTTCATCTCTGCTTTTTGCAGATGATGATTTTGTCCTGCTTCATCGGGCCAGGACCTTTCAGCGTGTACTGAGGTGGTTTGCAGACGAGTGTGAAGTGGCTGGGATGAAAATCAGCACCTCCAAATCTGAGGCCATGGTTCTCGACCGGAAAAGGGTGGCTTGCCCTCTCTGGGTGGGTGGAGAGGTCCTGCCTCAAGTGGATGAGTTCAAGTATCTTGGGGTCTTGTTCACGAGTGAGGGAAAGATGGAGCGTGAGAGATTGACATGCGGATTGGTGCAGCGTCTGCAGTTATGCAAAGCGGTCGGTGTACCGGACCGTTCGTGGTGAAGAAGGAGCTAAGTCGAAATGGCGAAGCTCTCGATTTACCAGTCAATCTACGCTCCGACTCTTGTCTTGTTGTTTCCTGTTTTTTGGTAGTCTGTCATTTTCCACAGGAGTTTCCTCCTGTGTTCTTGTGATTTTGAATACCTCTGTTTGATTTGACTAATCACCTATGTACCGACCCTTTTTGGAATTGAAGGTTTTTTTTTCTTAACTTTTCTCTGAGTCTGCTTTGTGGTTCCTCTTCCTGTGAGCCTGACAGTACAGTCTGGCCAGGACATGAATCAAGAATCTTTATTATCATCATATTTTCACATAACGAAATTAAGATTGGTAACTTCCAGCTTTAAATGTAAATATATGTAAAAATATGTCATGTGTACATAAATGTCTAAAGATTGTAAAGTTGTAGCAGCAATGTATAGTAGTAGGGGGTGGGTCAGTTGTTTAAGTCATGTTAGCTCAAGTTCACAATAGGAGGAAAGGGATTGTACAGCTCTGGGGAAAAAGCTGTTTTTCAGTCTGGTAGTTTTGGTCTTTATGTTCTTTATGTTTTTTGTCTTGATGTTTCTGTACCGAAAGTGTGAACTCCACAGACCAAGATTCTGTTCAAGAAGTGCTACAGCTGCAGGAAAAAAGAATCCATTACCAGGAGAAACAGCTTGGGCTACTCCAGCAGGAGTTGAAGGAGGCAGCTAAGCGGAATGAGTCAGTGTGTTCAGAAATCACGGCTCAGATGAATTTCCGCATGGACTGGATTCAATGACAGACTGTCCCATCCACTGCCCTGGAGGGCGTTACGGTGCATTTAGCTACACTGGAGATGGTTTAACCAACTTCCTCTCCATTTCATTAAGATATTTTCAGACTGTCACCTGGCATTGAGTTTGTGATGGCTCTAGTGGCATTGCATCAGAGTAGACACAGAGTGTTGGACTACGCCATAGTTTTGCATGCTAGCGGCAGATAGCAGCAGGGATCAGTTTGCTCTGGTGGATTCATTTTCAGACTTTCTGAGACTGGGAGAGACCACTTGATTTCCTTAGACCTCCCCTCTGAACTAAGGACCTGCCCTAACCTGTTATCCATCCCAGAATGTTCCCTGGAATTTGAGGAGGTCTTTATTAGGGAGAAGGCTACCCTTATTTCCTCCTCATCATGCTTACGACTGTATCATCAACCTCCTCCCGAGAACCTCCCCACCGAAGGGACTCCTCTACTCCCTCACTGTACATGAACATCAGCTCAGCCCTAGAGGCCAGTATCATCCACCCTTCATTCTCACCAGTGGGCATTGGGTTCTTCTTCCTGGCTAAGAAGGACCGGCCCCTTCAACCTTGCATTGACTATCGGGGATTGAATGACATTACCATCAAGAACAGGCATCCCCTCCCTTTAATCTCCTCCTGTTTTGAACTACTACAGTGGGCAAACGTGTTTACTAAGTTGGACCTGGTAATGCATACCATTTGGTGAGAAACAGGGAGAGGGATGAGTAGAAGTCTGCTTTTAACACCACTAATGGTCATTGCAAGTATCTGGTCACACCATATGGGTTAACCGGTGTGCTCACTGTACTCCAGGCTCTAGTGAAAGACATCCTTCGGGACATGTTAAATAGTTTCATATTTGTGCATTTTGAGATTTAGGTTTTTTCTTCTGATATGGAAACCCTTGTGTCTTATGTGAAACAGGTACTTAAGAGATTATTGGAGCATTAGCTGTATGTTAAGGCAGAAAAATGTGAGGTTCATTTTCTATCATTTTCATTTGTAGTATTTGTCGATCCAAAGAAAGCAGTTAAGAACTGGCACACCCTTCCTCTCGGAAGGATGTACAATGGTTTCTGGGATTTGCTAAATTTTATCCAAAGTTCATAAGGAACTTTAGCATCATTGCAGCCCCTTTGTGCGCCCTAAGCTCCTCTACCTTGCAGTTCACTTGGTCCCCCCATGGCGATGCCGTAATTCAACGCGTGAAAGACTGCTTCACCTCTGCTGCGGTGTTAACACTCTCAGACACGCCTCTACAGTTTGTTGTCAAAGTGGACGGCTCTGATCTAAGAATGGGAGCAGTCTTGTCTCAGAAGTCAGTGAAAGACAATAAGTTGCATCCTTGTGCTATTTTGTCTCTGTTCCCTTCAGCAGAGCAAAACTAAAAAGTGGGAAACTGGGAGCTGCTAGCTATTAAGGTGGAAATTTAAGAGTGGAGGCACTGGCTGGAGGGAGCAGAACATCCCTTCTTGGTCTGGACGAATCATATTAACATGGAATATATCAAGACTTCCAAGTGTTTGAATTCTCAATAGTGTGTCACCTTTTAAATTTGTCTTCGGCTAACAGCCCCTTCCATTTCCAGAACTGGAGCAAGAGGTGAGTGTCCCCCCTGCACATGCCATGGTTCGTCACTGTTGCTGCTGCAGGGCTCTGATGTCGCAAAAAGGAGGAGGCTGGCGGCAGCTTACATTTCTGGAGAAAGGGTGAGGTTGTCCTCAAAGGATCTTCTTCTGCAGGTGGAGTCCTGTAAATTTGCACCTTGTTTTATTGGTCCATTTCCACTGTCAAAGATGATTAATCCTGTGACTGTGAGACTAAGACTCCCTTGGTCTATGAGAGTGCACCCGACCTTCCATGTCAGCCATATTAAACCAGTGAGGGAGAGTGCTCTTGTCTCTGCCTCCAAACCCCCACTTTGCAGGCAGGGACAAGGGCACTGTTGATGGTGGACCCCTTTATACAGTCAAGAGGTTTCTGCTGGTTTTGTCGGAGAGGATGGGGTTTCCAGTACCTTATGAGGGATTTCCATTATGACCACCCTCAGGACCCAGGCCTGTCAGGTGGTGGTTGGAGTCGTGGAAATGGGCTGTTGGATTCAGGGCCATCAGGAGTTGGCTGTGGGGTGGGGGGAGCTACATGAAGTCAAATAGTCTGAGTCCTGTGTCATGTTGTTTCCTGTTTTATTTTGGTAGTCTGTCTTGTGTCATTCCCCATTTGCTGTCAATTTTCCCTCCTGTGTGATTGCCCTAATGTGTTTCACCTGTGGCTCGTTAGCTCCTCCTCTTCAGTATATATAAGATGTGCTTCCCCTTCCTTATGTGCAAAATTGTATCAATCCTGTGTGTGTTCAAGCATTTTTCTTCATATATTATCTTTGTGTTTGTGTACCTTTGTTTGTGTTTTTGACCTGTGAGTTTAGTCTTGGATATCTCTGTTTGATTGGACTTGTGCACTGAGCCTTTCTGGCATTAAAGTTTTTTTTTTTTTTTTTACTTTTCTCCATGTCTGAGTCTGCTTTGTGGGTCCTCTGTTTTGTGAGAGTTTTCTGACACCTTTTAATAACCTACATAATCAAATGACACTAACAGCTGGAAGATATTAGTTTCTAAGAGTCATTCTTACAGCCTACCATTTGGTTGATTCTTTTGTCAGTTCAGACAAAACACTGTTTCTCACTGAATTTGAGTTGCTTGAAGGTCTGTCTCAAGAGCTGCCACTCACTCTCCTCGTAGCAAACTAGTCTTTTTATATAATTAGTAACCATGAACCGCATCCTACTTTCAGTCCGTGCGTTATCAATACATGTTCATTACCAACAAACACAAGTTTTATTAGCACCAACAATAATAAGCTTTATACTTATTCTGTGGTCCAAAGATGAAAAATGAGCTGGCTTCTGGCATTGGCACTGCTTCCTCCTTCAACTGCAAATCTGCCATTGGACGAGGTCTGGGGCTTTCTGGGATCTCAGGGTCCTCCTCCTCATCATCTCCTAGCCAACAGAAAGAGGGAGGGTTTAACAGAGGCCTTTGTCACCTCTGAGTTTGGAATAATATGATTAACAATACAGTATTGGAAATTACCAGGAAAGTCTGCTGGAGGAAAAGGGTCTTTGATCTCATTGACATTGGACTCGAACTCATCAATTTTGAGCTGCAAATTTCAAAATGCAAGAAGTAAGAAGTAGTAAGAGAGTAAGAAAGAGCAAAATTTTTTTTTTTTTTATTTGTATAGTCGATAAATACTCTATAATACTACACCTTGGCAGTTGTGGGGATACCCTCTACTCCCTTGGCTCTTTGCTCAGCAAACTTCTTTGCTAGATTTGCTTTTTCTTCTGATGCTTTGTCTGGCAAGTTGGCTCTACAAATCAACAGAGGAGAATTGATTCAATTGGTTGTTGGCTTCTGGTGTTAAAATAACATCCAGCATTTTACAACTCAAATCCTCATGTTGCTTTGATTAAAACGACAGCAATAGGTTATTGATACTGCATTTTTGACCTGCCTGTCCACAGGGACATAAATGTCTATCAAATAAAAGGCTGCTGAAACACTTTAAAACCATATATGACTACATTTATTGAAAGACAAACCAACTAAAATAGCAAGAGAAATGGAAGCAAATAAGGGTGTCAGGGTCTCAAAGGCCAAAATACTAAACAAAAGAACCCACACTAACTAGGAAAGAAAAACTTGGTGTTCCTATAGAAATAAACAAAAAACAATGCTTAGCTCCCTGCCTAACCACAAAACAGGAGAAAAGAGAAAATAAAAGGTAGAGAAAGCTTACTGTAAAACTTACTTAAGATTACAATACAAGTTGACTTTCATATAAATTAGCCAACGTGTCACTTCTGACTGTATAAACAGTGTATCCAGGTGTAAAGATTTTATATGCAAACTTAGACTTCACTTCAATAAAGAATGAAAACAAAGATTTATTTTAAAACATACATTTACCATCACTGACAGCGGAAGTTAACATGAGGCAGTTGACATAACAAAACCAATAACACACAAAGAAGTTTAAAAATCACATCTTTGAAAAATAAATCACCAGGAACAGACAGATTGCCTGGGGAAGTTTATAATTCTTTTGCAGAACAAATAATACCAACACTAGTGAAAGTCTTTAATCATGCACTATAAAAAGAGGATCCTGTACAAACACATTATCTCATATGTCATATAAAGAAGGGACGACTCGACAGAATGTGAGGGGTATAGACTAATCAGCCTGTCGTGCATGGCCTGAAAATATTAACTTACATCCTGGTGCAAAGACTGCAGAAAACGTTCAACTACATATCAAGAGCCCAAAAAACTCCCCCCAAACATCTTTAATGCATAGTTTTTAGGCACAAAAAGCTTTCGAGTTAAATAGGGTTTCCTATCTGAAACATGGATTTGGATTTAATTCTATTTTTATAAAGTGGATTGAAACTGTTTAGAACAATCCATTCCAAAATTAAAGTTTCAGAGGACAAGGAAAGGTATTATCTACACAGTCTTCCCAGTCTGACCAGCTGCCTGCTCACAGCCCCCTTCCTTTTCTCGTCCCTCCCTCCAACTCATCCTCATCATCTGCTCAGTGTCCAAACTCTTCCACTCCTCCTTCAGCTGGAGCACCATCTATCATCATCCTCTCTCCAGATCAGGTTAAGAGGGAGTTGGATCGTCTGAAGACAGGCAAGGCTGTAGGACCGGATAAAATCAGTCCTAGGCTCCTGAAGACCTGCTCTTCTGAACTGTGTGGGATCTTAGCACACCGGTTCCAAAGCTATGGAAAACAGCTTGCTTGGTCCTACTGCCAAAGAAGAGTCGTCCTAGTGACAACAAGGACTATAGGCCTGTGGCCCTCACCTCTCACATAATGAAGGTGTTAGAGAGGCTGATCCTCCCTCATATCAGGACGAGTGTGGCACCTCATATGGACGCTCTACAGTTCGCATACCAACCGAACACTAGTGTAGATGATGCCCTCATCTACATGCTGCACAGGACCTATACACATCTGGATACTCCTGATGCCTCGGTGAGGTTAATCTTTTTTGACTTCACGAGTGCATTTAATACTATCCGTCCTGGGCTGCTGGGGGAGAAGTTGAGGAGAATGGAGGTGGATGCATCCCTGGTCCAGTGGTGTGTGGACTATCTCTCCCACAGACCGCAGTTTGTGCATCTGCAGAGCTGCGTTTCAGATACCATCCTGAGCAGCACATAGGAACAGGGGCACCACAGGGAACAGTGCTGGCACCGTTCCTCTATACTATCTACACTGTGGATTTCCAGCACAATACCAGCAACTGCTTTCTACAAAAAAATGCGGATGATACAGCAGTTGTCAGCCTGATCAGAGGGGATGAGGAGGAAGAGTACAGGAAAACCATTGAGGAGTTTGTGAACTGGAGTGAGCACAATCACCTCATTCTTAACACCACAAAAACAAAAGAGGTGATTGTGGACTTCAGGAAAAGGAGGAGGAGAAGAGACCAACCAACACCCATTTCCATCAGGGGCACCGAGGTGGAAGTGGCTGAACTCCCTGGACAAGTAATAGGGACGTAAACTTACAGCCAGGAGTTCAATGTCCCTGCAGCAGGTGGAGATCTTAATGTTCACATGCCCAGGATTGCACCACCACCGTTTGTTCACATACAGTGCGAGTCCTCCTCCTTTGCGCTTCCCACAGGCTTTGGTGTCTCTGTCCGCTCTGACTGCTGTGCTGAAGTCCGGTAGCTCCACGTTAGCATCTGGGATGCTAGCTGTTAGCCACGTTTCAGTAAGAGGCACAGTAAACTGCACTCCCTGAAGGTCTTTAGGTTCTTTGTCAGCGCAGCCAGTTCGTTCGTCGATCTTATTTGGTAGTGAGTTCACGTTTCCCATGATCATCGAAGGTACCGGGGCTTGAATCTCCACTTCTTTGCTAGCCACTTAGCTTTTAGCATAGCGCCGGCTCTGCAGCCCCCCGGTACGGCTTCCATACGTCCACAGGTAAACACGGAACCACACCGATGCGGGACTTTGCTCTCAGAGCGTGTAAAAAGTTGCTCAAGCAAATAAACGAGTCTTGGCATTGTACTGCAAAGGGCAGAGTTGACTGTACTTCTTGAGGCGGCTGCGGTCATTCAATATCTGTCCCCGCCTGCTCCGGAGTGTGTACCATACGGTGGTCACCAGTGCCCTGTTTTTTGCAGTGGTCTACTAGGGAGAGGGCCTTCGCACTGCAGACAAGAGCAGGCTGAACAAACTTGGTACTGAACTACCACTACTCCAACAGGTGACGGAAGGAAGGATGCTCTCAAAGCTCCAGGTCATCCTGACTAATGCTTCCCACCCCCTTCATGCCCTGGAGGTGATCAACAATAGCACATTCAGTAACAGACTGATTGCACCAAAGTGCAGGACTGAGCGTTTTAGAAAGACCTTCATTCCAGCTGCTGTCAAACTGTTCAATGCACATTGTTGCTGATGTCCACATATGCACCTCCACTCTGCCAGTCGCTTTTTTTTTTTTTTTATGTATATATTTTTGATAGACCCCTCCTTGAACCGCCACCTTACTGTGGTGGAGGGGTTTGTGTGCCCGAATTGAATGATCCTAGGAGCTATGTTGTCGGGGGCATTATGCAAACAGGTCCTAGGTGACGTGGACGGGCCAGACTAAGAGCGGTTCACAAGCCCATCATGAAAAGAAGAACATCAAGGACCGTTACGTCGCCCGGATTGGCGTTACCAGGGGCCCCACCCTGGAGCCAGGCCTGGGGTTGGGGTTGGGGCTCGCAGGCGAGCGCCTGGCCTGGCCGGGTCTGCCATTGCCCACGGGACCCGGCCGGGCTCAGCCCGAAATGGCGACGTGGGCCCGCCTTCCAGTAGGCTCACCACCCTGCAGGAAGGTCCATGAGGGGCCGGTGCAATGTGGATTTGGGTAGCAGTCGTGGCGGGGGGCCTCGACGACCATCGGCGGCCCAATCCCTGGAACAAAACCTCTGGCAATAGGGACATGGAATGTCAATGTCACCTCGCTGGGGGGGAAGGAGCCTGAGCTCGTGCGGGAGGTTGAGAGAGTTACCGGCTAGAGATAGTCGGGCTCGCCTCCACGCATAGCTTGGGCCCTGGAACCCAGCTCCTTGAGAGAGGGGCTGGACCCTCCACTACTCTGGAGTTGCCCAGGGTGAGCGGCGGCGAGCTGGTGTGGGCTTGCTTATAGCTCCCCAGCTCAGCCGCCATGTGTTGTTGAGTTCACCCCGGTGAACAGGAGAGGGTCGCTCCCTGCGCCTTCGGGTTGGGGATAGGTCTCTTGCTGTTGTTTGTGCCTACGGGCCGAACAGCAGTACAGAGTATCCGGCCTTCTTGGAGTCCCTGGGAGGGGTGCACTTGATAGTGCTCCGACTGGGGACTCCATTGTTCTACTGGGGGACTTCAAGCGCTCACGTGGGCAACAACAGTGATACCTGGAGGGGCGTGATCGGGAGGAACGGCCTCCCCGATCTGAACCCTGAGCGGTGTTCTGTTATTGGACTTCTGTGCTAGTCACAGTTTGTCCATAACTTGAACACCATGTTCGAGCATAAGGGTGTCCATCAGTGCACGCATTGGCACCAGGACACCCTAGGCCGGAGGTCGATGATCGACTTTGTTGTCGTTTCATCTGATCTCCGGCCGTATGTCTTGGACACTCGGGTAAAGAGAGGGGCTGAGCTTTGTCAACCGATCACCACCTGGTGGTGAGTTGGATCCGCTGGCAGAGGAGGAGAAGTTGGACAGACCTGGCAGACCCAAACGTATTGTGAGGGTCTGTTGGGAACGCATCTGGCCGAGCCCTCTGTCAGGGAGGTCTTCAACTCCCACCTCCGGGAAGAGCTTCTCACAGATTCCGAGGGAGGCTGGGGACATTGAGTCCGAGTGGACCATGTTCTCTGCCTCCATTCCATTGTCGACGCGGCGGTTCGAAGTTGTGGACGCAAGGTCTCTGGTGCCTGTCGTGGCAGCAATTGGCAACCCCCGAACCCGGTGGTGGACACCGGAAGTAAGGGATGCCATCAGGCTGAAGAAGGAGTCCCTATCGGACCATGTTGGACCTGTGGGACTCCTGGACGCAGTTGCCAACAGGTACCAGCAGGCCAAGCAAGCCGCAGCCCTGGACGGTCCTGGAGGCAAAAACTCGGGTCTGGGAGGAGTTCGGTGAGGCCATGGAGGAGGACTATCGGTTGGCCTCGAAGAGATTCTGGCAAACCGTCCGGCGCCTCAGAAGGGGGAAGCAGTACTCTGCCAACACTGTTTACAGTGCAGGTGGGGAGCTGTTGACCTCGACTGGGGACATTGTCGGACGGTGGAAGAAATACTTCGAGGATCTCCTCAATCCCACCGACTTGCCTTCCAGTGAGGAAGCAGAGGCTGGGGACTCTGAGGTGGACTCGTCCATCACCCAAGCCGAAGTCACTGAGGTAGTTCGTAAGCTCCACAGTGGCAAGGCGCCGGGGGTGGATGAGATCCTGCCCTGAGTACCTCAAGTCTCTGGATGTTGTGGGGCTGTCTTGGCTGACACGCCTCTGCAACATTGCATGGAGGTTGGGGACAGTGCCTCTGGCATGGCAAACTGGGGTGGTGGTCCCTCTTTTTAAAAAGGGGGACCGGAGAGTGTGTTCCAACTACAGGGGGATCACACTTCTCAGCTTCCCCTGGGAAGGTCTACATGCTAGGAGGGTACTGGAGAGGAGAATTCGTTGACCCGATAGTCGACCTTGGATTCAGGAGGAACAATGCGGTTTTCGTCCTGGTCGTGGAACACTGGACCAGCTCTATACCCTCCACAGGGTGCTTGAGGGTTTATGGGAGTTTGCCCAACCAGTCCACATGTGCTTTGTGGATCTGGAGAAGGCATTCGACCGTGTCCCTCGTGGTATTCTGTGGGGGTGCTCCTGACGAGTATGGGGTCCGGGGGCCTTTGCTAAGGGCTGTTCGGTCTCTGTACGACCGGAGCAGGAGCTTGGTTCGCATTGCCGGCAGTAAGTCAGACCTGTTCCCAGTGCATGTTGGACTCCGGCAGGGTTGCCCTTTGTCACCGGTCCTGTTCATAACCTTTATGGACAGGATTTCTAGGCGTAGCCAGGGGCCGGAGGGAGTCCAGGTTTGGGAACCACAGGATTTCATCTCTGCTTTTTGCAGATGATGTTGTCCTGTTGGCTTCATCAAGCCAGGACCTTCAGCATGTACTGGAGCGGTTTGCAGCCGAGTGTGAAGCGGCTGGAATGAGAATCAGCACCTCCAAATCCAAGGCCATGGTTCTCGACCTGGAAAAGGGTGGCGTGCCCTCTCCGGGTTGGGTGGAGAGGTCCTGCCTCAAGTGGAGGAGTTCAAGTATCTAGGGGTCTTGTTCACGAGTGAGGGAAAGATGGAGCGTGAGAAATTGACAGGCGGATTGGTGCAGCGTCTGCAGTTATGCGGTCGGTGTACCAAACCGTCGTAATGGTGAAGAAGGAGCTGAGTCGAAAGGCGAAGGCTCTCGATTTACCGGTCAATCTACGTTCCCACCTCACCTATGGTCATGAACTTTGGGTAATGACCGAAAGGAGCAAGATCATGCGAGACTGGCGGCTGAAGAAATGAGTTTCCTCCAGCAGGGTGGCTGGGCGCTCCCTTAGAGATAGGGTGAGAAGCTCGGTCACTCAGGAGGAGCTCGGAGAGTAGAGCCGCTGCTCCTTCGCATCGATCGAGAGGAGTCAGCTGAGGAGCCTTGGGCATCTGTTTCGGATGCCCCCTGGACGCCTCCCTAGGGAGGTGTTCCAGGCATGTCCCACTGGGAGGAGACCTCGGGGAAGACCCAGGACACGCTGGAGAGACTATGTCTCTCGGCTGGCCTGGGAACGCCTCGGGGTCCCCCCTGGAAGAGCTGGAGGAAGTGTCTGGGGTGAGGGAAGTCTGGGCATCTCTGCTCAGACTGCTGCCTCCGCGATGGATGGATGGATATTTTTGATAGATGTATGTATGCGATGTTTTCTTTCTGTTAAGCCTGTGTGAGCTGCTGCAACAGCATAATTTCCTGTAAAGGATCATTAAAGTATCTATCTATCTATCTATCTATCTATCTATCTATCTATCTATCTATCTATCTATCTATCTATCTATCTATCTATCTGTCTATCTATCTATCTATCTAGTAGAAACTATATGAATGCATGTACTACCATACCTGCTACTCATGTTTCAATCACTTCCATTAAGCATTTCAAAATACATTTTTAGAACCTTCAATAAAATGATTGAAATGATATGAAAGAATAAAAAAAAACAAATGAATAAATGAAGAACATCAAAAACAGGCATTTCAGAACTCCAGCTCTAATATAGTATAATGATATAGGATAAAGGAATAAAGGAATGTGCCATGGGGGTTGTGGCCACCAAGTAGAACACACACATATAGACCTGTCCAAAGTTGCAGGGGTACTGAGAGTATATTAAACAGGAAATAGAATTGATCCTGAATATGAAATTAAATCTAGATCCAAAACTGTTCATTTTAGGTATCCCCTTAGGAAATCAAATAATAAAAACAAAAGCATATTTATTAATGACCCTACCTTTAATAGTCACAAACCTATTACAATCCTATGGTTGCAGCCATGGATAATTTCCTGGACATATGGTCACCATGGATATTTGCCGTATCATCATCAAAGAGCTCCATTTTGTTTTATAAATATTATTAATATTATTGTTTAAATAAATATTTTGTTTTACTATTTGCAGATGTTAAATATGGAACACCAAAAAGAAATTCATTTCAATTAAAAGCTCATTTCGTCCCAAACATATTCACTAGTTCTGTATTAATCTTACACCAAAAAGTGTGTATCTTTGGGCAGGACCAGTATTGGTGGTGGTAGTTTGCTTTCTGGGATCCACAATTTCTCTGGAGTTGCTGAAGTGCCTGCATGATGAGATGACTGAACAGGTGTAATAAAAATCTGCTGATGCTCTTCCAGCCAAAAGTCAAGCCAAGAGCTTGTTATCGTCCACTGGCGTTCACAGTACTTAGTCCAGATTTCTCTTGAGATATGTGTATTAGTTTCCTTTTCCCATTTTTGTTTATGTAGGAGATACTTACAGTTTTAACCTCTTGCAGTCCCTTATACAGTCTTGAAATTAGTTTACACAGGTTCATACCACAGGAACTAATAAAAACTTTTAATAGGCAATTATCAATTACCTTTTGACACGCTAACATTGTACTGTTTATGTGATGCTGTACCTGAAGGAATCTGAAGAAATCACTGTTATTTTAACCATGTTATTTTAACCATGTGAGGTTCCCTGATTAATCCATCTTTTATAGCTTGCATCAAATTTGTTTGGTGTGAAGTCAAGATCATGAGAGCACCATCTCAGAATCTTTATCTCCTCAAACTTTATCTGCATTTTAAGTTAATCCATCTAATACCCAATTACATTAGTTCTTTAATTAGTCTTTTGTGTCTGTATTGGAACTTCTCCAGACAGGTTTTCCTTGAATTCCTTCCATCTGGCTTGGTAATAAGATTTTCACCAGCAAATTAACACTCTTAATTAGGCTGAATACAGTAAGTTGTTTATCACTTATTCCAATTGGAAGTGTCTGAAACAAATATAGTATCCTATGCAAAATAGTCATCTTTTTTTACTCAAGTCGTGATTCTAAACTTAATTACAGAATTAAATTCCATCCATTAATGTCCTTTCATATTCTGTAATTTAACAAGTTAAAATTTAGGTTATACAGATTTGTTGAATTTTTTGGGACGTTTACTCCTACATACCTTATGTGATCTAAATCCCAATTTTGCTGGATACTAGAGCTTATGCTCTGGCTGAGGCTGTAATTAAAACTCATTAGGGATATTTATTTTATAACCTGATATACAACTAAAAGAATCTAGAAATAACAATAATTTAAAGATTGATCTATCTAGACATGACAAATAAATTAAAATATTGTCTGTAAATAAAGACATTTTGAGAACTTGACCTAGAATTGTAATACCTATGATATCATTATCCGGCCTGATCCCTTGACTTGACTTCAATAAAGATTGCAAATGGTAATGGACTTATTTGAGAGCCCTGTCTTGTTCCTCCTTCAAGGCCAAATAAGTCCGATATGAAGCTTTTCAAAAGCTTTTTTCATGTCAAGGCTCAACAGTACTGCGTGAGGATACTTTTTAACTATATGTTCAACTATATGGTGGGTATAGCGAATATTTTGCTGAATAAAACCAGCCTGATCTAGACTTATTATCTGGGGGGAGAATTTCTTCAAGTCTCTTGTGGGTAAAAATTTTATAATAAGTATACTAATTGGTTGGTAACTCCCGCTGTCAAGTTTATCTTTGCCCTGTTTTGGAATGAAAGAAATTACAGCTGCAGGAGGGAGGAGTTATGCTAGTTTTAAGTACATGATTGTAGGTAGTTTTCATTATAGGAATAAGAAGATCTTTCATTTCTTTTCATTTCTTTGTAGTTAATATAATTGAGGTTTAGGAACAAGACCACGCCAACCGCGCCTCCTCTGCCTCACTTATTCCAGCACATGTGCTCCTCCAATCCAACCATCTAGACCTGTTATCCTATCAGTCACAAGTACCTATATAAGCACATCCAACCCCTTGATCTACCGTTTGCCTCAAGCTCTCACAACTGCATGTCCTGAGACCGAGATGAATCTCCTAAAAAATAAAAATAAAATCTAACAGTGCGTACCAGTTTAAGATGGACTAAGAACTGGTCCTTAACCAGTCCGACAGCAACTTATTTTAAGCTGGATCCGTGGTTTCGGAATCTCCTCCATCCATCACCACCTCCACTCCGACACGACCACCCGCTCAGCCTTCCCATCCACGCTCCATCTTCCATGTCCCCACGCACCGCATCGTCCACTACTCCTCAAGTAGCTCTGGCCAGACACCGCCGCCTACATCGTACTCCAACACAGGACGCAGCTGCCACTGCCGCTGCGGTTCGGCGGCACCGGTTTTTACACCTACCACACCCTCTTCGCCTCCCAAGCCACAGTCCACCTCCAACAATTCAACCAGGGCACGGACTGGGGACGGACTGTCTTGACTCAGAGCTCTACTGCTGAGTGTTCAAAGCAAGTTCCTCCCTGGCCTGCAACTTATGCGGACCCCTTCACACCCAGCCACCGAGTGCATCATCACAGCCCCTTTACCTCGCCCCCTCGCTCCACCTGCATGCACCCCACCCGTGTTTTCAAGGCTTGGCCCCACTGCACTTCTACCTCCCATCATCCCCAAACCACCCACCCCCCTACCAGCCTTTACGCCATCAGCAACACACGGCTCAATACCCAAAGGCGTAGCCAGGAGGGGAAGGCCGGTCCTCTACCAAGGTGGCAGGATGATTTGCAATAACTTCAACAACTTGGGCTGCAATGCTTCCAGTTGCCGCTTCCTCCACACCTGCTCTTTCTGCGGCAGCACACAACCCTTCGAATTCCTCGGCATCACCCTTAATTCACTCACCTTCCAGGCTTCTCTCCCAACGGAGAAACTCCATCAGATCTCCTTGTACATCTCCAACTACCTCCTCACTCCTTGTTGAAGCAAGCGTCAGCTTCTCTCCCTGCTCGGGCATCTGAATTTCACTATCTGCATAATCCCCCAAAGTCGCTCCTTTCTCTCCCACCTACTGTCCTTGTCCACCTCAGTCCCATCTCTCCACGATTACATCCTCCTCACCGACTATTGTAAGATGGAGCTCAAACTGTGGCGTGACTTCCTCTCCTCCTGGAACGGCATTTCCTTCTTTTACAATGAACACGTAACTCAGCCTGAAGACATCCAGCTTTACACTGACGCAGCACCCTCCGTCGATTCTGCGGTTACTAGATGGTTTGCCTCAGGGTGGCCACCAGAACTGTTTTCGCTGTCCTCTTCTTATGCCCTCTTTGAACTGTATCCAATAGTCATTGCCGCCCTTCTTGGGGCATTGCCGCCCTTCTTTGGAGGCATGAATGGTCTAGAAAAGTCATCCTCATTCATACAGACAACCACACCACCGCAGACATCATAAATAACAAACTTCATGATGTCGAGTGATTGTGAGCTGCCTCACAATCACTCGACATCATGAAGTCTGTTATTTATGATGTTCGTCTGCAGAATGACCATAATCTCAGCCCAAAGCCAGTTCATCATCCGTGCAGCTCACATTCCAGGTTATAAAAACTTCATCACTGACTCCCTCTCACGTTTCTCTTTCCAGAAATCCAGGTCCTTGGCAGAAGACTCAGACCCTCACCTGAGACCAGTCCCTCCATTTTCAGCAACCATCTTTACCTGAACCCTGAGCTCCACCGCCTGGTCATCCTGTCACGTCAAGCCATCATTAATAGCCTTGCACTGAAAACAATCATAGTGTTCCAGTTGGCATTGCTTCAAAATATTTCATACCTGGCACAACCTACCATTTCCTTCCACTGACATCTTGCTGTTTTCATCACCTACCCACTCCGTGCTCAAAATCAGAATCGCCACCATCCACGTGTACCTCAGCGGCATAAGTTTTTTCATCAAGCTGCTTTCTGGAGCTCCAGTCCCATCCCTTTCTCACCCCACATCAACATGTTAATTAGAGGCCTGTAGAAAACAGAACCCCGGCTCACGCCTAACTGCTTAGCCCTGACAGCAGATCTCCTCGTCCGTTGCATCCAGACCCTTCATGCTGGATACGCATCTCCTTCCATCAACTTGACCCTAAGGTCAATGTTTCTCCTTGCATTATTTGTTTTCTTAAGATGCTCGGAATTCACAAATTCCTCCTCCACCTATGATCCATCCCAACATTCTCCTGACACCCTCAGGTTCAACCTCAAATGAGGCAAAACTGACCAGCTCGGCATCTCCCATCCTATCTTCCTGTTCCGCCTAAACTCCTTCCTGACCCCTTTCGAGCCCATCCTAACCCATGTCAACCAAAGGCTATCCCATATTTCTCCCCAAGATCTACTCTTTGTTACTGAATCAGGCAGAGTTGCCACATGCTCCTGGTTCCATCACCACCTTCGCCAAGTTCTGTCAAAGTCAGTAATCTCCCCAGAACTTTTCTCAGGCCACTCCTTTTCGCATCGGAGCCGCCTCCACAGCCTCTCGACGAGGGATACTAGACCACACAATCAAAGTTCTCAGCCACTGGTCATCCTAGGCTTACAACAGCTACATTCAAAACCACCTTAGTGACATCCGAAGAGCCTACTCCCAATTGATCCAGAAAATCTTTGGGGGATCGCGAAATCCGCCAACTAGAGACATGCCCTCACAACAGAGTCTTGACCCCCGGGTTCCTCAACACCTTCGACCCATTCATCTCTCCCTCCGACCCCTTCGCATCCCTCCTCTCAACCCCCTTTTGCATCCCTCTTCTCGACCCCTCTTTTTGCTTCCCTCTTCTCGACCGCCTTACATCCCTTCCCTCGACGCCCTTCCCTTTTACATCCCTCTTCTTGACCCCTTTACACCCCTCTTCTTGACGACCCCATCCCTCAGCCAATCCAAATAAAACTACTTTCATCTTACAAATGGCGTGGTCTTGTTAGTGAACGGTCATTTATTCTATTAAAAGGGGGCAAAGACAGAGAAGTGGAGCAGGCGAACAGTTTCTGGTTTCTGGGAATTGGCATCACACCATCATTTCACATCTCCAACCTGATACCAATAGCACAGAAGTGACTGTATTTCTTAAGGAAACTTAAGGCAAAGGTCCCGTGCTAAGTTCTTGTTAACTATTTGCAATAGAGGGTGATCCTGTCTGGAAACTTTAAAATTTGATCTGAGATGTGCATAGCCCAGGGCAGGAGGGATCTACAGTGAGTGATTTAGTAGTAGTCTACTAGTAGTCATCTACTGAGCCTCAGTAATATGAGTGAGGTGAGGTGCCTGTGCAAGGCCCAAAGGATACGAATAGACAATGGACAAAAGACACATCCAAGCCACAGCCTGTTCATCCTGCTGCAGGCTGGAAAGTCATGCAAAAATATACGCTGCCAAACCACCACATTCCAGGGGCCTCATTTATTATTACTGCATAGGATTCACATCAAAAGGTTGCATATTGATGAAACACAGAAAGGGAGGTTGACACCAGAAAAAATATTTTGTTTGGTGGACACAAAGAGGGCATTTCAAATGCCAAAAGGGCCTCAGAGTGGTAGCACCTTGCAGACGCTCTTAATGACTGACAGACTGTGGCCAAAATAAAGAAGTGATCCAAAATCAAAGTGGACAGCAGGGTTCAGGGGACACTCCACTTGATAAGAAACGTGCAGGGAATATTGGAGAATCCCCATAGAGCAGAGTGGTAACAGAGGTGAAGGGGGATATGGACGTGCACAACACATCAGATGTCTCAATTAGCCTACGTAATTTGCATTCCCTTGTTCAAAATTGGAAAACCAAATACAATGTAATTGTTTACACTAATGTACAAAAATAATTGTGAATTTATTAATGAAAACAATTTCTGTTTTAGTTGCTTGAGTTTTCAAGTGGTGCTGGTGGTGCTGCAGCAGCTGAGCAGCTATGTGCGCCCAGTGTCTCTACTGCACCTTGCCAGACACAAATCTCCAGCAGTGGCTGTGTCTTCGTTGATGCAGTCCCACAGATGGAAAGATAAGATAAGATCTTTTATTGATCCCACAGTGGGGAAATTCCACTGTTACAGCAGCTCAAAACAAGTAAAAGAGACATTAAATAATAGACGAAAAAAAAAACACACAAGACACAAAAAACAGTATTTACAATAAATAGTGAACAATAATAATAACAGAAAAAAAGAAAGAAACAGAAACAGTATTTATATACACAGCCTCACCCAGTTAGATGTGCTGTGGTGAGGTGTTATTGCACAGGTGAATATGGAATATGTAGCAGATATGAATTAACAGTATAGTAAATGAGTGGAATGAAAAAAGGACCATAAAGTGCATGGCTAGGACATCAGTAAACATCAGTAAACATCAGTGCAATGATGAAACATCAGTAAACATCAGTCCTACTGTGGTATGGAAGTGTTTGTTACAATGACAAAGATTTATAGTGCAGCATTAAACAGTCTGATGGTGTCTGATGGTGTTTGGGATGAAGGACCTGCGGTGGAAGCGCTCCTTCCTACACCTTGGGTGTCTGAGTCTGTTGCTGAAGGAGCTGCTTAAGGCCCCCACAGTCTGATGCAAAGGGTGGGAGGTATTGTCCATGATGGTGGACAGTTTGGCCAGAGCCCTCCTCTCCCCCATCACCTCGATGGAGTCCAGGGGGCAGCCACAGACTGAGCTGGCTCTTTTAATCAGTCTGTTGAGCCTCTTCTTGTCCCGCTCAGAACACCCCCCTCCCCAGCAGACCACTGCATAGGAGACCACAGACGCCACCACAGTCTCTCATAAAGGTCCTCAGCAGTGGCCTGCACACACACACCAAAAGATCCCAGCCTCCTCAGCATGTACAGACGACTCTGACCCTTCTTGTAGAGAGCGAGTCAGTCCAGTCCCTGGATGTTCACTGGTGCAATGTCTGAGGGTTTCCTGCTGAAGTCGATCACCATCTCCTTTGTCTTGCTGGCATTGACTTGAAGGTGATTCAGCTCACACCAGTCGACAAAGTCCATGATGACCTTCCTGTACTCACAGTCATTCCCCTCTGACACACATCCCACAATGGCAGTGTCATCGGAGAACTTCTGGAGGTGGCAACTGTCCGTGGAGTACGTGAAGTCCGATGTGTACAGGGTGAAGAGGAAAGGTGAGAGGACTGTTCCCTGGGGGACACCTGTGCTGCAGACCACCACATCGGACACACAGTCCTGCAGCCTCACAAACTGGGGTCTGTCAGTGAGGTAGTTAGTGACCCATGCAGCCAGCTGGTCGCTATTGGCCCCCGCTCTCTCCAGCTTCACCCTGAGCAGTGAGGGGTGGATCGTGTTGAAAGCACTGGAGAAATCAAAAAAGGTAATCCTCACAGTGTTTCCAGTGTCCTCCAGGTGAGACAGGGATCTCTGCAGCAGGTAGATGATGGCATCATCCACCCCAATGCCAGGGTTGGTATGCAAACTGCAGGGGATCCATGTTTGGGCTCACCAGGGGGCGGGGGCGGAGGTGCCTGAGGACGATCCTCTCCAGTGCCTTCATCAGGTGAGGGGGTTGTGAGAGCCCCAGAGATGGTGGAGGTGTTAATGGTGGTGAGGGGGCGTGCAGGCAGAGGGAGCTGGAGGTGGGCTGGTCTGTGCTCAGGCTGAGGGGGGTGGAGGTGGGCCCAGTGTCAAATCTGTTGAAGAACAGATTTAGCTTGTTGGCCCAGTCTCTGTCTCCAGGCTCAGGCTCCGGCTCCAGGCTCCTGAGATAGCTTGGAGTCCTCTCCAAACCTCCCTCGCATTGTTTTGCTGCAGGTGGTCCTCCATTTTCCTCCTGTAGCTGGCCTTGCACTCTTTGATCTTCCGTTTCAGATCCCTCTGCACCCTCCTCAGTTCATCTCTGTCGCCAGACTGGAAAGCCGTCCTTTTCTCCTGCAGCAAGGCTCTCAGATCAGGAGTCACCCAGGGCTTGTTGTTTGAGAAACACCGTACCCTCTTGGTGGGCACGGTGGTTTCTACACAGAAGTTTAATGTAATCTGTGATGCAGTCCGTTAAACTATCAATGTCCTGTTCATGTGGCCCACAGAGCACCTCCCAGTCCGTGGTGTCAAAACAGTCCCTCAGTGCATCTCTGGCCTCCTCAGACCACTGCTTCACACGCCTTTTGTTGGGGGGCTGTCTCTTCACCACAGGTGTGTAAACAGAGGGCGCAGATGGACCAGGTTGTGATCTGAGCGGCCCAGCGGGGGGAGGGGTGATGAGCTGTAGGCGCCTGCTGTGTTTGCATACAGCAGGTCCAGAGTTTTATGTATGGGATGGGATGTACGTCGTTATTGTGCGATGACATGTGAAAACTCCCTCGGCAGGTAGTAGGGCCGGATGCTCACGGCCAGCAGCTCAATGTCCCTGGTACATCGTTGCTCCTTCACATGGATGTGTCCAGGGTTACACCACCTGTCGTTCACTAACATTGCTGCAGCGCAATTCCCCCACCCTTCTTCTTCTTACCACTCTCCCTTATATCTCTGTCCGCTCTGACGAGATGAAATCCGTCCAAGCTGCACCAGTGAGTCCGGGGTGAGGTGGTTCAGCCAGGTCTCTGTGAAGTGCATCAGGCTGCACTCCCGGTACTCCCGCTGCAGCCTCGTCAGTGCCGCTAGCTCTTCCATCTTGTTCGGCAGAGACCTCACGTTTCCCGTGATAACAGATGGAAGGCAGGGTTTGTAACCGTTGTCTCCATTCGTGGCGCTTAACTCCAGGCGCTGCTCCCCCTTCTCCTCCTCCGAAGTTCAGCGGGGATCTCCGGTCTCTCCCTGGGGGTTAGCCTAGCCTGGCTAAGTGCCAGCAGCTGCTCCCGAGTGTAAACAACCGGAGCGGGCTGAATGAGTTGGCTGACACGGAGTTTAAAAGTCCATACAAAAAAGTAAAAAGCACAACACCAGTCTCACCAGCTTCACATCTAAGTGTGGACGTGAGCAGGAGCGACTAGTGTAGCAAAGGTGGAAAAGCAGTAAAGAAAAGTTAAAAGTATAAAAAAGTCTAAGTAAACAAAGAAAGAAGTCAGAGCTACTGTAACTGGCTGCCACTCACTCGGCGCCATCTTGAAGAAAAAAAAAAAAAAAAAAGGGACACAATGTCGATTCCATCAACAAGATTGCCAAGGAACTGAAGGATATTGAAAAAGTGTTGTGTGAGATAGGTTTTATAATGAAACAACTGCTGAATAAATAGTGATGTTTCCATACCTTATATTTTTACAAGTGATGCATCACATCAAGACACTGGTGCACAGCAGCAGCATTTGACTCAAATGCCTGAGAATAGGGGTTGGGCTCAGGGGCCACAACGATCATCGGCATCAGGTGGTAAAACCATTGCCACTGGCTGCCGCTTCGCTTCTGAATCTGTACGGTCTTAAAGTTCTGCCCTTGGATGAATGCCTTTTCTGTTACAACCTGGTCTTGTGGCTATATACTACGAAAAAAAAACTTTTGCCTGCCCAATCGATGGCCACTAAAAGCCCACCTATCTGTGTGGGGTTTCCTGTTGGGTTCTCCACTGGCTAGCAGCACAGCAGGCTGACCACACTGCCCTCTGTGACTGGATCCGGAACTTCCCAACAGGCAGACCCTAGGCTGTGAGGATAGGCAACACCATCTCCTCGACCATGACTTTTAACACCGGCTGGACTCACCACACTGACTACTGATCACTAAGTCAGCCAGACAGCAGCTCTTCTTCCTATGCAGACTGCATATGTTCAACATGGACTCCAAATTACTCTGGTGCATCATAGAGAGTATTCTGACATAGCAGAACAAATCTGCCATCTGCTGGTTTCTTATTGGATCATATCAAGCCTGTTGCAAGGAATGTTGGTGTCTGGTTTCATAATATACAGTTGGGCAAAAAAGTATTTAGTCAGCCACCAATTGTGCAAGTTCTCCCACTTAAAAAGATGAGAGAGGCCTGTAATTTTCATCATAGGTACACTTCAACTATGAGAGACAGAATGGGGGGAAAGAATCCAGGAAGCAATTATTAGAAAATGGAAGACATACAAGACCACTGATAATATCCCTCGATCTGGGGCTCCATGCAAGATCTCACCCCGTGGGTCTTTCAACAGCATGACAATGATCCCAAACACACCGCCCGGGCAACAAAGGAGTGGCTTCGTAAGAAGCATTTCAAGGTCCTGGAGTGGCCTAGCCAGTCTCCAGATCTCAACCCCATAGAAAATCTTTGGAGGGAGTTGAAAGTCTGTGTTGCCCAGCGACAGCCCCAAAACATCACTGCTCTAGAGGAGATCTGCATGGAGGAATGGGCCAAAATACCAGCAACAGTGTGTGAAAACCTTGTGAAGACTTAGAGAAAACATTTGTTTGACCTCTGTCATTGCCAACAAAGGTGTATATAAAAAAGTATTGAGATGAACTTTTGTTATTGACCAAATACTTATTTTCCACCATAATTTGCAAATAAATTCTTTAAAAATCAGACAATGTGATTTTCTGGATTTTTTTTCCTCATTTTGTCTCTCATAGTTGAAGGTATACCTATGATGAAAATTACAGGTCTCTCTCATCTTTTAAGTGGGAGAACTTTTTGCACAATTGGTGGCTGACTAAATACTTTTTTGCCCCACTGTGTATATATATATTATATGTATTTTGAGCAGCATACAACAAAGCTTGCGCAATCATGTTTTCATCTGAGAAGACCAAGACAATTTTATCATCATTTTCATCACTGTGCCTGAATTACTACAATAGCCTTTTTACCGGCCTGAATCAAAAATGTATTGACTGACTGCAGAGAAGTATAGAATCACCTGTCAGATTCACATGACTTCTGTTTTGGGCTCTTTACACTGACTCCTAGTATGTTTTAGAATTAATTTTAAGCTTTACTTATTACTTTTGTGGACTTCCTCTGTGATATAACTTGCACTTGGAGATCCTTTTTTATCGTTTCCAGAGGCCCAGCTGAAAACTAAAGGGAACAGAGCGTGAGTCAGGGCCCTGGGAACGATCAGCCCCAGGACATCAGGTTACCTGATTTCTTTTAAGTTGGTTCTTGAAACACAGTTTTATCAGAGAACCTTTTCTGATTTGACTTTTTAACTTTATTTTAATTGTATTTTGTTTAATTTTAAAATGTTTTTAAAAGAAACATTGTTTTTCTTTCATTCTTTCATATTTTTCTTTAATACATATACATAATAAACTATCTTTATGAAGCACTTTTTAAAAGCTCTCTTTAAATACTGAGTTTTTTTTTTTTGGGGGGTATCCTTTATTAGGACATCTAAAGAGAGACAGGAAAGGTGGGAAGACATGCAGCAAAGGGACCCCTGCAGCCGGGAATTGAACCAGGGTCCATCCGCTGCAGCCCCTGGCCTCATACATGGGCGCATGCATTCTATCACTGAGCCACCTGTGCACCCTAAATACTGATTATGATTATTATTATTATTATTCTTGTGTGATGATAAATTAATGAATGCTTTAACCTTACCTGAGTGCTTTCTTGCGCTTTTTCTCCTCTGCTTTCTCTTTCTGTGCCAAAGTCAGAGACTCAGCCTCTGCCAAATTATCAACAGCAATGGCCAGGAAGACGTTTAGAAGTATGACTGAATGGCAGATCAAGGAAAGATTCTGATTATGAATTGAATCGAGTTGTGATGTTTGAAGTTGTGTACGTTATACACAACTCTTATTATCTCTCTCTCTCACTCTCTCTCATGTTTTCTCAAAAAGGATACAATTTCCACAGACAAAGAGGATGATGAAGTAAATGCTGACTAGGATACCAGGCATGCTGGGTCCTCCATGAGCCATGATGCCATCATACATAACAGCATTCCAGTCCTCGCCTGTCAGGATCTGAAACACATAATCTACACTTTTTTTATTTATGACTTTAATGATATTTTAAAAAATTTAAGTTTTTATGACAACCTTAGACTTTCAACACAGCAACATGGGATCCTCTTTGATCATTTAATCATATTAAAAGGTTATGTTTATCCAAAGAAATTTGATATATATTTTTGGTTCATGGTTCTGAATACTCATGGACCTGTAAGCATCAGAAGCCACTACTATGCTTATACAATATTGATTCATATTTTCCAACTTCAGTCTACCATTAGCAGTGGGAGGAGAAGAATTCTAATAATTTTAAGGGACAGATTTTGTGTCATTGCCTCACTGCACTACTTTATATATATATATATATATATATATATATATATATATATATATATATATATATATATATATGTATATATATATATATGTGTGTGTATATATATATATATACATATATATATATATATATATATATATATATATATATATATATATATATATATATATATATATATATATATATATATATATATATTTAACCAGGACTGTTTGGGACCGATTACATATGACAACTAAATGCCCTCTTGTACCTGGAACATAACTGTGATGAGGGCTTGAGGGAAGCTGTCAAAGGTGCTGCGGGGTTTGGTTTGGTTGGGAAAGTTAAACTTCCCCCCAAACACCTGCATACCCAGCAGGGAGAAGATGACAATGAAAAGGAAGAGGAGCAGCAACAAGCAGGCAATGGAACGGACCGAGTTCAAGAGTGAAGCTACCAGATTGCTCAGTGATGTCCAGTATCTGGGGCAAACAACATGAATGTCAACATCATTAGTTAATACACCAGTTATATTCAATCATTTACATTTAAATGTATTGTTTTGAAACTACATAGATTGTAGAGAACATCTGACAGATTCATTTTCAATTGGTAAACGCTTCAAGGAGACCATCACTGTCCCACTTGAATAATAAAAAAAATAAAAAGTTTATTTCTTATCAAAAATGTTTGCATATTTTGTGAATTATTTTTTTTAAAAGAGCAGTACTATTATTATGTAATTGTTGTTACTCAATTGGCATTGTTAATTATTAATAATTGAAATTATTATTAGATATTTTCTTACTTAAAAAACTTAAAATTCATCAGGCTGCACTTACATTCAGCTTGATTAAAATGTAACTATTTTAAATTAACATGACATTACGTCAATACGGTTGACTATAAGATGGTTTCGGTTTATTTCTTCCTAAAACCCAGGACTCCAAGTCCATTTTGGGTTTTTCTAAAAATAGCACTATGGAGCACCATCAAAAAATTAATTGCATTTAATTGTATTGCTGTTCTTTTTGAATTAATAACATTTGAAAACATTGCCATTTGAAAATGACAGTGTTGAATATAGAATTTAAAAAACAAAAACTGTTTTGGACAGTGTTTCGTGGAGGGGATGGGAGGCTTTGTCAGTGACAGTCAGCAGTTTTGCAAGCATTTTGTATGTGGTCACCTCTTCCAGTGTGACACACTTAGAGCTAACAACAGACTCTGCCTCTCTTATGAGTTTGTTCAGTCTGTTGGCATCCTTTGCTTTGATGCCCACACCACAGCAAAGAAGATGGTGCTTCCAGTGATCAGGAAAGACCAGAGTGTAAAAAGTATCAATTTAAATAAAAATCATGTAATGTCCAGATGGACCCTAGAGAATAGAGTATAAGTTAAAAATACAATTAAAAACATGATAAGAACACGGTTAAGTGTTGGTGTACCAGGAGCTGCAACTAGAATGGCGCCATCTTGCTAACGTTTGCCATCAAATACTTTTAATGAAGGCTTTCACTGAGGTTGGTAGTGGAAAATGACCTTACTGCAAATTACATACAAATTGCACATAATAGTTATGCTTAATAAAAGGTATCTTACTTGGTGACTTTAAGCAGGCGAAGCAGGCGTATGCAGCGCAGCACAGAGATGCCCATGACTGACATGATGCCCATGTGGACAAGGATGAGCTCCATAATGCCAGTGGAAACCACAAAACAGTCAAAGCGATTGAAGAGAGACATGAAGTAGGAGGGCAAGCCGAGAGCATACATCTTCATGAACATCTCAAGGGCAAACATAGATAGCAGTAACTTGTTGGCATTGTCTGTTGATGGTGGTTATGTTTGGGGTGAACAGTATGAAGAGAGAAAGAATGAAAATAGAAAAGACATTGTTATTCAGTTGATTGTATCAGTATTCACCTGCATGGAAAATATGGAGTTTGGTTAACTATAATAATATTACCTTTGAAAACAGTTTATTAAGTGATAAGTTACACTGTAAACTGCATTGGTAATATTTTAGAGTATAAAAACTCAAAAAGGTGAAGTAATAAAGAAGGTCAGTTTTAGGGTTGGTTCAATGGCATTTTATTAAATTTAAATCCACTACTGAAGTCTATCGCTTAATCTTTTTAGGTTCCGCTCTTAGTATTTGTAAATTACCACATTTATAAAAGATGTAAAGAAAAAAAACAGCCATTGCAGTTCTTAATTCCATATTTGGCTATCTATAATAACACACTATATATTCTATGTATCAATGCTGTATATTTAAGTATAGTATATGTTCTAGAGGCATACATAAGATGTTGTGAAAACAAATTTCCCTTTAAGGGACAATAGTTAAGTTTGGTTTAATCTGTCACATATAATCATACTGGGTATAACCATAGTGAATGAAATTACTACTTTTGATATGACTTTTATATTGTTATTATCTATTATCTTACAAGAGGTGGGGAAACAGGAGCTGACTGTACTCTATCCATACTTTGATACTTTGTTCAGTCTGTGCCACTTATATGTGTTTCTACCTCATCAGGTGTTTGCTGTACACAGAAACATCTGTATGTTACCATGATGATCCTGATGGTGGTGGTATGGGGGCCTTTCTTATCAACTGTCTCATGTTTAAATTCAATAATTTTTTTCAGAAAAAAATGTATGTTTTTCAAAGCCTGGGTAACAGTAATTAAACACTAGGACCCAATTTAAGATGCCTCCTAAACTTATGTTAGCGGAGAACCCTAACAAGCTTTTATGTCCTGTCATATGTCCTATTAGCTCATAAACAGTTAAGGAGTCACCTGCAAATGCTTGGACTCAAATACAATCTCATGACAATGTACAGCATAAAAGATAGTGTGGTGAGCTAATGATGAACTGAATAAATTACATAAATGTTAAGCAATATGTTGTCTAGGAAATACTTACAGTGTTTGCTTTAACATTAACAAATGTTATGTTGCACTGTTTGCAATTTTGGACTTTGTTAATAGGAAAAGAATGAGAACAGATAATAGGTTCAAGGAGAAGACAGCTATTAGCGTTAGAGCTGAACAAACCTGGGCATTTTGATAAATTCAAAATCCTCACAGAGGAGAGAAATTATGTTCTTCAATTAAAAATAACTGTTGTCATTTGGATTTGCCTGTTGAATACAGGTTGGTCCACTCACTTGTTAGATGATTATAGTTTCTTTGTTGCCATATTTCTTTGCTTTTGTGCTACCAGAACCTCTCTTTACATGACTACTTACCTTCACCTCCTGCCACCTGTAAGCTTATTTGAATCTTAAACTGGTCATTAAACTACTGAACTATACCTTTCTGCCTCTGATGGATATGCTGTTTATGTATGCATGAATGACAAATATTATTTGTATCTCTGGTTCTTCTATTTGGTTCTTGGTTCTATTTGGTTCTTCTTCCCATGGGTACAAGATTCCTTCATGTCCAAAACCCCCCTCTGAGCTTTTTTACTTGAGGGACTCTTTGGACATCTATGACCAAAGTATTCTATTCTATTCTATTCTATTCTATTCTATATTCAGGCTTACAGGACATGACACTGATAGCATGTTTAGATCTACTGAATGCCTAAGTAAAGATATAAATAGAAGAGGTCTAACTTGGATACTGGTATTTAAGTTTATATTTTTATTTTAAATTTTTTTTTTCCCTTGTTGACAGCCTCTATTGTTTTTAATATTCTTTTAGCATTGTTAGGAGAGCCTGGGGATTTAAGAATTTCATTACCAATGATTGCTGATGTAAATTGTTGTGTAATGACAATAAATTCTTGAAATCTTGAAATCTTTATCTAATAATCATCATAATTGAAGAAATCTCTACAACTCCTCCTGTTGCCTCACACTCACCTGCCTGATAACTTTGAAAATAATATATTTAATGCATTAACTAAGTGATTATTCTACTGGCACAGTGGTTTATTCTACATCAATATAAATGAACAATAGTTATCATTATTTTGGACTTGGAAATCTCCACAGTCCCCTTTGCATTTGATCTCACATGTGTTCTGGATCACAAGACTGAAAATCATACATATTGTATTCCATTCACAATTCTACTTTCAGCTCCAGTATTATGCATTTCTTTTTCTCTCCTGAAAGGAGGCTGATTAATGAAAACTGTCATCTATTAAACACATGATTGTAATGCATGTAGACATGTAAGTTGTTTAATGCTCTGACCTTGCCAGTTGGTGAGTCTATGAGATTGCTTATGGTGTTCCGTTGCAATGGCCAGCGTATTGAGGAAAACAAGCATGATCACCCACCAGTAGAACAGTCTGGACTTCACATACACTCTGCACTTACGGCGTAACCAACGATTCCACTTACGAGCCAGCTTACTACATAAAAGAAGATGAAGGACTAGTTGAATTAGGTGAAGTGGTCCCCATAATGCCCTAAAGTAAAGTAGCATGACTTTTCGTGTTTTTATTTTACTTTTGAACTTTTGAAATGTCAAAAGTTACAAAAGTTGATGTTAACCACACTTACGATCAAATGTTATCACTGACAGTGAGATTTAATAACACAACAGTATAGTTTGCACACCAGTTTAAACCCTGAAAATAAATTCCTTTAAACTTTAATCTAAAAAAGCCTTGAAAAACAGCATGTACAGATGATAAAAACACATTACTGACCAGTAATAGATGATCAGCTGTATTGTGTCCATTTTGCTGACGCTTCCAGTCTCAGATCCTCCATTTTCAGTGATGAGCAGGCCTGATATAAAAAAATAATAATTAATTAAAAAAAAACATAGAGTGGAGCAAAAACTGATGACATTTAAAATGATTTAGTGGATTTTGCACTAATGCATCATTCTGCATTGTGCAGTATCCCTATTCCTAGCATGCCCACAACCCAGTAAAGTGCTCAGCTGGTTGACCAATGAGGATGGGGGCCTCAGGGACACACCAATGTGGACTGGATGGCTATGAGAAAATGATTCTGACACTTATTGCTCCATCATAGGTGGACATAATTACCAAAACCCCACAGTCACAGACAGTAGGACAAATGCTTTCTTTACTGGGTGTATAATGGGACTCTAGTGACATTATACAGTGCCAGTCAAAAGTTTGGACACACCTTCTCATTCAATGGTTTTTCTTTATTTTTTATTATTTTATACATTGTAGATTAATACTGATGACATCAAAACTATGAAAGAACACAATATGGAATGATGTAGTAAACAAAAGAAGTGTTAAACAAACCAGAATATGTTTTATATATTAGATTTTGCAAAGTAGCCACCTTTGAAGTGTTCTTTTTTATTAGTTTCTTAGACTTACTTTTGAGACATTGTATGTTTGGTGTTGACCCTGTGATTTGAATTGTTCTGAATGCAGGGTAAAGTGTTTAAAACTGAGCCAAAAGTTACTTCAATAATACAGCATTATATGTAGAAAACACACTTTATTAAATAATAAATATATACAGTGGGGCAAAAAAGTATTTAGTCAGCCACCAATTGTGCAAGTTCTCCCACTTAAAAGATGAGAGGTCTCCAATTTTCATCATAGGTAATACCTCAACTATGAGAGACAAAATGAGAAAAAAAAATCCAGAAAATCACATTGATTCTGATTTTTAAAGAATTTATTTGCAACATTATGGTGGAAAATAAGTATTTGGTCAATAACAAAAGTTCATCTCAATACTTTTGTTATATACCCTTTGTTGGCAATGACAGAGGTCAAATGTTTTCTGTAAGTCTTCACAAGGTTTTCACACACTGTTGCTGGTATTTTGGCCCATTCCTCCATGCAGATCTCCTCTAGAGCAGTGATGTTTTGGGGCTGTCGCTGGGCAACACAGACTTTCAACTCCCTCCAAAGATTTTCTATGGGGTTGAGATCTGGAGACTGGCTAGGCCACTCCAGGACCTTGAAATGCTTCTTACAAAGTCACTCCTTCGTTGCCCGGGCGGTGTGTTTGGGATCATTGTCATGCTGAAAGACCCAGCCACGTTTCATCTTCAATGCCCTTGCTGATGGAAGGAGGTTTTAACTCAAAATCTCACGATACATGGCCCCATTCATTCTTTCCTTTACACGGATCAGTCGTCCTGGTCCCATTTGCAGAAAAACAGCCCCAAAGCATGATGTTTCCACCCCCATGCTTCACAGTAGGTATGGTGTTCTTTGGATGCAACTCAGCATTCTTTCTCCTCCAAACATGACAAGTTGAGTTTTTACCAAAAAGTTCTATTTTGGTTTCATCTGACCATATGACATTCTCCCAATCCTCTTCTGGATCATCCAAATGCTCCTCTAGCAAACTTCAGACGGGCCTGGACATGTACTGGCTTAAGCAGGGGGACACGTCTGGCACTGCAGGATTTGAGTCCCTGGCGGCGTAGTGTGTTACTGATGGTAGCCTTTGTTACTTTGGTCCCAGCTCTCTGCAGGTCATTCACTAGGTCCCCCCGTGTGGTTCTGGGATTTTTGCTCACCGTTCTCGTGATCATTTTGACCCCACGGGGTGAGATCTTGCGTGGAGCCCCAGATCGAGGGAGATTATCAGTGGTCTTGTATGTCTTCCATTTTCTAATAATTGCTCCCACAGTTGATTTCTTCACACCAAGCTGCTTACCTATTGCAAGATTCAGTCTTCCCAGCCTGGTGCAGGTCTACAATTTTGTTTCTGGTGTCCTTTGACAGCTCTTTGGTCTTGGCCATAGTGGAGTTTGGAGTCTGACTGTTTGAGGTTGTGGACAGGTGTCTTTTATACTGATAACGAGTTCAAACAGGTGCCATTAATACAGGTAACAAGTGGAGGACAGAGGAGCCTCTTAAAGAAGAAGTTACAGGTCTGTGAGAGCCAGAAATCTTGCTTGTTTGTAGGTGACCAAATACTTATTTTACTGAGGAATTTACCAATTAATTCATTAAAAATCCTACAATGTGAATGTGGAATTCTTTTACCCCCCATTCTGTCTCTCATAGTTGAAGTGTACCTATGATGAAAATTACAGGCCTCTCTCATCTTTTTAAGTGGGAGAACTTGCACAATTGGTGGCTAACTTAAATACTTTTTTGCCCCACTGTAGGTTACAGGATTGATTACGTTACATGAACATGTTTAAATACACATTTTTAAAGCTATATAAGAAATCTATGTATAGTAGTGCACAGCACTCAGGACTATTTACAGATGGCCTCAGCGCTGAGGTCCTCCAATGTTTGGTCTGGTCCAGCGGACCCTCGTCTGCCCCGGCTTCCTTTGTGTGACGTGCCAGGCTCCACTCTCCTCTTCACTGCTCCATCGTTATTCAGCCTTTTCCTCCCTGATTCAGTTTATGCTTTGAGTGTTTGCCATGTCAATGAAAATATCTGGAAACAAGAGGTTTTCAGGTGGCTGATAGCATGCCCATTACTTAGGAAGAAAACAATTCCTGCACCTCCCAACAGCCCTAGCTATTATCAAGTGTTCTGCACATCAATATCAAATACAGTGATAGCTCAGGGTAATAATTCGGCTGATGAAGCAGGTAGACGTGCAATTGTGGGAACAAGATTCAAGATTTTTTGTCACATGCACAGAAATGATCAGAATACTTTATTCATCCCTGGGGGGAAATTTGGTAAGGAGCCAGAGACTCAAGAATTTCATTGCCAGCGACTACTCCATGTAATTGTTGTGCATATGATAATAATAATAAAATAGCGAATTTTGAATCAGATGGTCCATTTAGACATCTGATGATTCTATGTAGACATAACAGAGCATATTGGGAGAATGAGATACATACATTTGTTAGTAGTTTATTGTTTCAGTAGATAACATCAGCACCAGAGACAGAGAGGCTGCAACTGATAGAATGTGCTTTTGCAGTAGGTAGGACGCTAAAAAGCAAGGGAAACTGACATTAAGCGAGTCCACAGATTTGTTTTACACATGATTAACCACACAAAGTCACATAATTGTACGAAGTGGAAATAAAATGGAAATAGAATCCTTGGCTATCCTAGGCTATCTTGTGAATGGAAACTGTAGTGGTTCAGGAGAAGTGAAAGTACAGGTGAGATGCACTCTTACTACACCAATATTCGTACAAATAGGCTTATAATTAGGAGCAGAGCAGAGAGGTTGATGAAACTTGACCAGGGGAGTTGCAGGGCCAATGGACATGAACATATAAATAACCAGGATGATTTTGACAAATGGGGACATCACAGTGGGAGTTGTTTTACAATTGGCTGGAGTGCTAAACAGCTGAGTCAAGAAACCTGCAGGGCCTAATATAATACAAGAAGAATACCCCAAATGTGGACGATTCCAGGGAGCAAAATAGGAAGTTGTTGAAATTTATATACATGTTGTACATGTTGTACAATGTACATGGTAGGATGATGCACACAATCTAGCATTAATAGTTTGTAGCGGTTTGAGAGAGATCATAAAAAAACTTTTTTCAAACCCCACAAAGGATAGATACCATTAAGATTAACATGAACCCTACTTTTACACAGTACATATAAACAAGAAATTATACACTCAAGCACACACAAGCTTTGATTGCTCTCTTTCAAATGTATTAATTCAGCAAAACAAAAGTCAGTTCATTGCACACTTTAATCCAGTTCCTTTTCAACACAAAGCTCCACTCCGGGAGACCCGCATTACGTGGTGAGTTCATTCCAGTTTTTTTTTTAAACACAAACAAAGATTCCACTTTGGGTTTTACCGGTCCCCTCAACAAAAATCAAAACAAGGAAGTCATTTCCCGAAATCCATATGCACCCGAGAATTACCACTGTAATGGAAATCTGCCCTTACTATGTAGTTCTTATTATATAATCAACAACAACAACACCACTTAAAAGAAAAAGAAGAAAACGGACAATACAAGCCAGGGAGGGATAACTGGGCCCAAGGCTAACCAACTCATGGTGGTGGTGGATGAATCATCCTGAGCTCCTGTGTTCTTTGTTGGTGGCATCCAGATAGTCGGAAAAAAGCTGAGAAGGCCCTATGGAGGACGACAACTACTCCCAACAACTACTCCCAAAGCTCCCAACTTGCCGGCGTTTTTTTTCTTTTTCTGATCCGGCAACGCCATTTAAAGGAATTTAAAAGAATGTGACCGGACTTCTTTATTGAAACAGCCGTGTCAGCCATCATTGGCCGACAGTGGTGCGATCGCCACAAGCTTATCTTGTCCAAAGCCACTAAGTCCCACATTGCCATCAGTGGTAAAGAAAAATAATTTAACATTTGTGTTTTTTGTAGTGAGAGGAAAAGATTTAGAGAAGACAGTTGCGCAGTTCCACACAAATGACTGATGCAGAGGACTTGCAATGTAGAAGAGAAACATTGTTTTCGGGAACTTGCGGTCAAATTAAATAGTGCACTACTATACAAAAAGCTAAACATGGGAAGTTGGGAAGAAAGAAGATAAATTGTCTCCATAACATAAAATATCAACACAGTCACACACAACCTCTTTACCAGCCACTACAGTGAGGTTGAGTACCTACAAGAATACATACAGAGATTGGAGAGTGACAAGGACTATCTGGCTCAAATACACAGCCTCACTCAGCGTGTGGCTTGGTATCAGAGACTGACTAAAGTGGGACGTTCATCATGTATTGATTGTCATGATATTTACTGTATTCATTTATTTACCTACATTTTACCTCAAGAATTTAATTTATGACAATGTATAAGTCATAACCAGAATGGAGATCAAGATGGCAGAGACGCAGTGGTTCAGTGGTCTCCTTTTCAGTGCTTCATGCGGCTGTTTTTGTATGTCGTGCATGTGTTTGACCACATTCTGCTGGGTGAACATCACCTCAAGCAAAATCTTTTAAAGTTAGGATTACGATGTGAGAAGTGAGTTCCTCCACTTGCACAAGATACCGGTGCACAGGTACTGTATAACAGAAACTGTACCTTTTTGTGACTCGTGAGCGGAGGCCAGTTGGCCACTGCACTGACCTTTTCGGGGTCCATGTGGAAATGATTTCTGGAAATGACGTAGCCCAGGAAGGTTTCAGTGCTGGCATGAAACTCACACTTCTCAGCTTTTACATATAACTGGTGCTCCATCAGGCAGATGAGGACCTGATGGACGTGGCACTGGCGGGAGGCTGGATTGGGAGAGAATCGTCGATATCGTCGAAATATACAAAAACAAAGTCATTCAAGAAATCTCGGAGGACCTCATTTACAAACGATTGAAAGACTGCAGGAAGGCATCACTAGATACTCATAGTGACCGCTGGGGGTGTTAAACCCTGTCTTCCACTCATCTCCCTCCCGAATCTGCACAAGGTGGTAGGCATTCCTCAGGTCCAGTTTGGTGAACACCCTAGCCTGCTGGAGCAACTCTAAGGCAGAGGAGATGAGAGGCAGAGGATATCTGTTCTTGATAGTGATATCATTTAATGCACTATAATTGATGCAGGGCCGGCGACGAGGAGGGACGGATGACACCAGACCTTAGTGACAACTCAATGTATTCCTCCATCGCTTTCCTTTCCAGTCCAGAGATGAAATACAATCAAGCCTTAGGGATGGGTGCACCTGGAACAAGATCAATTGGTGGTAGAGATGTGGTCTTTGACTTACTGAAGACCTCCTTGAGGTCGTGGTAGCATGGTGGGACTTTGGACAGGTTGGTATAGTCGCTGAGATCGGGCTGTGATGTGGCTGTGGCTCAGCTGTCCGGAACCCTGGAACTGGATACTTGGTTAGGAAATCAGCACCCCATTGTTTAATTTTCCCTGATCTCCAGTCAATATAGGGATTATGTTTTCAGAGCCAAGGGAAACCCAGAATAAGGGTGTGTTGAGCACAGTCAAAAAGATGGAATTTCATATCTCCACATGATTTGATTCTATGGTAAGCCATTAAAGGCTGAGTCTGGTGTGTAAACTTACACAGCAATTTTCCATCAAGGGTGCTGGCTCTAATGGGCTTATCAAGCTGTTCCAGTTTAAGCCCCAGGCCTCTAGCCAATTTCCAATTGATGAGGCTCTGATCTGCTCTAGAGTCAATGAGTACATTGTGTGGGGTTGTGATGTCGTTTACCATGATGGTGACCTTGGTAGGAATCAGAGGAGGACAATCTTGGGATGAGAGATGGCTCACCAGCACCCTCCTCATGCCTGGTGAGCCTCACCTTTTAACAAGCAGGTTGCCAGTTGATGTCCTTGCTGGCTGCAGTAGAAACAGGCTCCCTCTGACTTCCGCCGCTGCCGCTCGTCCGGTGTTAACCTGGTCCTTTCCAGCTGCATAGATCCCTCTCCTCCAGCAGAGGGCACCCATCCTTCCGACAAAGATGGTGGAGAGCGAGTGGATTATCGGAAAATGCGGGAAGTCCACGTCGACCCCTGGTAGTTGAAGGCTCGACCGCTGCTTCTCCTTTTCTCAGAGATGCTTGTTGATGCGGGCCACCAGGTCCACCAGGTCCTTGAAGCTGGAGGACAGTTTGTGTGGTGCCAGCTGGTCTTTAATGTCTTCTATGAGGCCATTCACAAAAGCATTGTTAATTGCAAGGCCATTCCACTGGCTGTCCGCCGGTAGCGTGTGGAACTCAATGGCGTAGTCGATCACTTGATGCTTCCCCTGCCTCAATCCCAGCAGAGCATGAGACACTTCGTGGGCCGGGAATGTGTGATCAAACATGTGGCTCAAAGTCTGAAATAGCTTGGTATACTGGCATAAAACTGCCCCTCGTGCCCATTCCACCGTAGCCCAGGCTGCTGCTCTTCCGGTTAGATGGATGTTCATGGAGGCCACCTGTGAGTGAGCTGTGGCAAAAGAAACAGGGTCGTGCTTGAAATGGAGACTGCATTGAACCAGGAAAGTTCTGCAGTCACCTGGATCTCTGGAGTATCATGGTGAGGCTAGGCGGATGGACCGAGGGGTTGCCAGAAGAGGGGTGGCTGGTGGAGCTGGGTGAATAGATGACGCACTGCTCTGCTAGGTGGTCTGCTTGGATGAATGCAGCTCCGTTTGGCGGTCTGTGAGCTCCTTCACTCTGCAGCTGATGGAGCGCAGCTGTGCTGCTGTACAGGATCAGTGTTGTTTGTCCAGCTCAGAGAAGGGGTTATTTTGATGAAAATTGAGCTGTAGCTATAGCTATCTTACTGTGGTTGGAAATAGATGTCTGAGTTTTAACAAGCTTTTACTTGTGAGTTATTTATGTGGGAGTTCTTAACTTGTAACGATCTTAACTTTATTGTAGCTCTAATCCATCAGTAGCTTTAATCCAGTACTATAGCATCTAAGTATTTTAATGTTGGGTTGCTTGCTTACATTTTGGTCTTCACTGATATTATTGCATGCCTATCACTGATGGTGATGTTCTGGTTAATAGCTACCTGCTGCTTACTATTCTGGTCACACATGACCTCGGCATAAATTTACATTATTCTGCCTTATAGATATTCCTGTCACTGTAATTATGATCATGCAACTCTGCATCCACATACACCATATACATGTGCTTCAGTCTATAGGGGTCATTGCCATTCAGGTCACCACTGACCACATGCGTCCATCATGGCAGATTTCATCCATACCTTAGGGCCGTATGGCCCTTCAAGCATCAGTGTCTGTGTGGCTGCTACAAGCCCCCAGTCTTCATGACCGTGTCCCTTGGCCACAGTCTTCATGACCTTATACTATGCTCCCTGTCCATAATGTGTGCTCTCGTTTTGTAACCGCACCCCCAGCTCCCCAGTCATCCGACCATTTTTCCATCTCCTGTTGACGGACTTCATCCATGCTTTAGGGTCATATGGCCCCTTGAAGCAGTCACACAGACTCCAGTGCTTGAAGCCCCCAGTCCCCATGACCATGTCCCTTGTTCCTGGTCTTCGTGATCTCATGCTATGCTGATAATCCATCATGACCTCTTCCATTTCCCAGTTCTTGTACCTCATCTCTTGCCCTGGTCTTCTTGACCGCATCCTACCTATAAGTACCTATAAGTACTGCCTATATATCAGTTCATTTCATATATTTCATATTCACATCCTGTGGCTTCCCTACCCCCAAACTATTTAATCAGTTCACAGGTTCATATCTCCAAAGACTCTTTTTTTTTGTTTCTGTCTTGTCATTTCCTGTTTTATTTTGAAAGTCACGTCTGCCTTTTCGTTTCAGATTCCCTGCTTTCTGCTATTGTGTGTTTCCTGTCTTGTCTAATTGTCTGCCCTGCCCCGTGTGTTTCCACCTGGTCCTCATTACCTCCTGTATATATGTCTGCATCTTCCCCTGCCTTGTGCCAGATGTGCCGTCATGCCAAATGGTCCAGCATGTTATGTTCCAGTTGCCACTACCTCAGTAAAGCCTATTGAAAAAATCCTGCTGTCTCAGTCTCGTGCATTTCAGTCCAAGTCCAAAAGTTCAGTCGTGACAGAAAGAAACAAACTAACAGAAAGGGTCTATGGTGATGATGGGTAATTGCTTTAATATTTTTTCCACCCAGCCTGCACTGACTAGATCCCTGGGCAATTTACCTTATGCCATTTATGTCTGGGCCAGTATAACGTAGAAGAGGCACATGTTCTCACCTCAAATAAAGAGCACCTTGGCTAATGTAAGAGAAAATTACTCATTGTGTAAAATAAGCGCACACCGGCATGACACACACCTAGTCACTACTTACTGTGAGTTACAATCAATGACACGTGTCAGGATCTATCTCAGTCGGCTTATTATCTATTCATTGATCACATTTTAGCTTTGCAGTAATTAAACACATGGAATGCTTATAAAAAAAAAAGATAGATAGATATAGAAAAATATCTGCATTTGAAACTTAATTATTGTTAATTAACTCCTATTAATAGGAGTTTTGATGTTTGAGCCAGAGCACAGTTCTATATCAATTATATTTGACAGGTATTGTGTTCTGTGTCTTGTTGCTTACCTTGTCCCTCCTGGTCATTGTCCATGACCTCAGCCTGAGTGATCCACTCCATATACCCCTTGAGGTCCTCATCCAGTTGCTGGGTTTCCCTAAGCTTCTGAAACTCTCCCCGAGACTTGGCCTTCTCTCGCTCTTTTGTGAACTCACTAGTGAAAAACAAGACAACCATCTGGATTAAAAACACAAAAAAATATATAATGTGGCGAGCAGTCACAAAAGAGCAAAGGGTAAATCCTGATTAAGCAAAAGAAATAAATGGAGGGGTAACAGTTAGGTTAAGGGTATACTTACCCACTGAGTACACCCAGAACCAGGTTGAGCACGAAGAAGGAGCCAACCAGGATGAGTGTAGTGAAATAGATCCATGGCCATTCCATTCCTATAGCATCATTGACCTGTCAGACAAAGGACACTTAATGAAAATTTCATCGCAACCACCAATTAAAAGAACACTGCCACATTTCCTATGTGACAGATCCCACAAAAAGTATACATGAAAAAATACACTTTTGTGCACATCTTACACAACTGGGCAAGAATACCAATAATAATTTAATCTTTGCGTTTTCTGTAGCTCATGACACAATAATCTCTGTATGCATGCCATTGGGATGTCATCCAGGTCATCTGGATCATTTTAGTTTGGGCTTGAGAATGAACATTTTCATTTAATTACATTACAGAAAGCTTGGACCTGTGAAGCAGTGAAGATCTAAGATACTATGTTCTTGGATAATGACTCATACTAACGGCCGCTTGTGACAGAAATTCTTTTTGCAATGATAAAATCATTCTACTCAACATCTTCAGTGTATTGGAATGAAAAATGTCATGATAGGGGTAGTATACTGTTTGAGTATGCCACAGCAACGAGAGGTGATGAACATTTTTGCTGAGCATTTTATATGTAATTAATTTGTTGCTGCTTGTTGGATTTTCTGGGGTAGCTATTTCTGTGCAGGAAACACAAATATAATTTGAAATTTGACCATAAATAGGAACTTCGATAGAATACTTCAAACATGTAAACTGAGTACAACACCACTTTGTTTTCATATCTTACCCAGTAAAGGACATCAGTCCATCCTTGTGTGGTGATACACTGGTAGACAGTCAGCATGGAAAAGCCCAGGTTGTCAAAGTGGGTGATTCCATGGTTTGGGCCTGGCCAGCCAGCACGACACTCTGTGCCATTGATGGTACAACGGCGACCATTCCCTGCTTGGGCACATGGAGAGGGCTTCTCATTCTCCACTGTAGCAATGATGTCTGGAAGCCAGAAGAGAGCAATGTCAGTTTGCTTGTGTCTACAGTGGATATAAAAAGTCTACACACCCCTGTTCAAATGCCAGGTTTTTGTAATGTAAAAAAATGACACCAAGATAAATAATTTCACAACTTTTTCCACCTTTTAATGTGACCTATAACCTGTACAACGCAATTGAAAAACAAACTGAAATCTTTTAGGGAGGCAAAGTAAAAATAAACAACTGAGATAATGAGGTTGCACAAGTGTGCACACCCTCTTATAACTGGGGGTATGGCTGTGTTCGGATTTAACCAATTACATTCAAACTCATGTTAAATGGGAGTCAGCACACACCTGTCACCATTTAAAGCGCCTCTGATTAACCTCAAATAAAGTTCAGCTGTTCTAGTAGGCTTTTCTTCACATTTTTACATTGTAGCCACATCTTCCAGCACAAGCCATGGTCCGTAGCAGAGAGCTTCCAAAGCATCAGAGGGATCTCATTGTTCAAAGATATCAGTCAGGAGAAGGGTACAAAAGAATTTCCAAGGAATTAAATATACCATGGAACACAGTGAAGACAGTCATCATCAAGTGGAGGAGAAAATATGGCACAACAGTGACATTACCAAGAACAGGACGTCCGTCCAAAATTGATGATAAAACGAGGAGAAAACTGGTCAGGGAGGCTGCCAAGAGGCCGACAGCAACATTGAAGGAGTTGCAGGAATTTCTGGCAAGTACTGGCTGTGTAGTACACGTAACAACAATCTCCCGTCTTCTTCATATGTCTGGGTTATGGGGAAGGGTGGCAAGATGCTGAAAGCCTTATCTCTCGAAGAAAAACATCCAAGCCCGGCTTCATTTTGCAAAAAGACATTTGAAATCTCCCAAACGCATGTGGGAAAATGTGTTGTGGTCCGATGAAACTAAGGTTTTTGGCCACAATTCCAAAATGTATATTTGGCGCAAAAACAACACTGCTCATCACCAAAAGAACACCATACCTACAGTGAAGGATGGTGGTGGCAGCATCATGCTTTAGGGCTGTTTTTCTTCAGCTGGAACTGGGGCCTTAGTCAGGGTGGAGGGAATTACTTGAACAGTTCCTAACTACCAGTCAGTGTTGGCACAAAACCTTCCGACTTCTGTTAGAGGAACTTCATCTTTCAGCACAACAATGACCCAAAGCACACATCCAAATCAACTAAAGAATGGCTTTACCAGAATAAGATTGAGGTTTTGGAATGGCCCAGCCAAGAGTCCAGACCTGAATCCGATTCGAACATCTGTGGGGTGATCTGAAGAGGGCTGTGCATAGGAAGATGCCCTCACAATATGTCAGATTTGGAGCAGTTTTGCAAAGAAGAGTGGGCAAATATTGCCACAACAGGTTATAGGTTCACATTAAAGGTGGAAAAAGTTGTGAAATTATTTATCTTGGTGTCATTTTTTTACATTACAAAAACCTGGCATTTGAACAGGGGATGTGTAGACTTTCTATATCCACTGTATGTGGGAGACTGAAAAGTTGTGTGAAGTCAAATGGTCCCATGTGTATTGCACACTCTGTAACATGTAATAGAAATGCTCCCTTCTGACATTTCCCTTCCCACTGTGAACCATATAAACTCTGTGTTTGCCATATGGGGTATAATGCACACATTAGTACTTTTTATCTCCTAAACAAAAATGTATAAACCACAATGTGATGAAACTGACATATCTATCATATATATCTCTGCATTGCACCCGGGTCCAGCTTCTTGGTTAATGAAGGCTCTGGGAGAAAAACAGAACCATGACGGGGAGCATGAGAATAATTCCCCACCTAAAGAGACCAAGACTCTTGGTCCCGGATCATTTTCCAAAATCTGCCTTGTCTGGATGATTAGCGGGTTACACCTGAACTGGGCAGAGATGACCAAAGTAACTGGTCACTGGTGAAGCCAGAGTTTTTCAACCTATTTGGCATCATTGGAGGTTTGTTCTCCTACACTTTTAAGACATGCAGGCATAATGGAGACAGCAGGGAGGAAAGCCAGCAATTTCATTGCAAACTCAAGTATCTCTTCCTCCTTTAGTGGAGTGCAATATAATGCCAGGTGACAGATTGGAAATTCCAACACCCTGACATAACATGGTACTTTTCCCATCTCAAACCAGTTCAAGACAAAATTCCACCACGACATCCTGTGCTACATTTCATTTCATAGAATTGTTCGGGGCTATATAAACAACACCTCCCGACAATTGTATGTGTATGTTGCTAATAGAGTGACCTGGATCAGGAAATCCACAAACCCTGACCAGTTGCATCATGTCAGCACAGATCAGAATCCAGCGGACCATGGGACTAGGTTTATTCCAGCAGATCTGCTACAGGATGGTAGCTGGCACTCTGGTCCAGAGTTCTTGAGGCAGGCTGACTCAGAGGTAAGCCAGGAGACTAAATCATTTGAGCTTGCTTTGCTTTGCTTTGGAGCCAACATGGGATGAGGATATTCACCCTCATGTGACCACCCTTGTCACTAAGGTCACTGAACAATTGCTTGGATCACATAGATTCAAACGCTTCTCATGCTGGAAATCTCTTGTGAGAGGGCTGACAACACTCATATCACAAGGTCATCTTCATGGTCATCATCATGAGCTTCTTGCACAGGATACTGCACAGGGTGGCATTGCTGCAGCAATGTGCACAATGCAGAGCTTTCACAAGCAAAAACAACTATCATTATTGAAGAGAAAGGGTTGATGAGAGTTGGAGATCACCTGCAGTTAGCCGATCTGTCAGGACTGGAGAAACACCCCCTGATAATCACCGTATCACCATGTAGCCACTTTACTGGTCTGGAATTATCACCACAAAGTAGCTTACCAAGGCCACCAGTTCACAGAGGACCCAGAGATCAAATGACTGCTTGCAGGACCAAGGCTGCAGGTAGACATTCAATGCACCACATTAATCTCACATGGGAGGCATGTAGGAAAGAATGATTGGTGTTGTTCAGCGCATTATTGATGGTTTACTGCTAAAAACCTCAATCACTCACCTTACACATGAGGTATCGACCACTCTTATGGCAGAAGTTATGGCTATAGTGAATGCAGACCCTTAGTTCCTGTTTTGACTGACCCAGAAGCACCTGAGGTTCTTTCACCTGCAACGATTCCCACCCAGAAAGCCAGCATTGTGCTAACACCACCCGGTGACTTCGAGCTCAGAAACCGTTACAGAAGCCAATGGAGACAGGTTCAAAGTCTCGCCAACCGTTTCTGGAAGAAATGGAGACGGGAGTACCTGGTAACAGACCCTTAGTTCCTGTTTTGACTGACCCAGAAGCACCTGAGGTTCTTTCACCTGCAATGATTCCAACCCAGGAAGCCAGCATTGTGCTAACACCACCCGGTGACTTCGAGCTCAGAAACCGTTACAGAAGCCAATGGAGACAGGTTCAAAGTCTCGCCAACCATTTCTGGAAGAAATGGAGACGGGAGTACCTGGTAACATTGCAGACAAGGAGGAAGTGGAAGGGAGCAAGACCCAACATTCAAGAAGGTGATGTCAAGTGAAGCGTAATGAGTGGCCTGTTGGGCCCATAGTCAAAGCCATACCTAGTGGTGACAACAAGGTGCGTAAAGTTGAGGTCAGAACCATGAAGCAAGAGACTGCCAAAATGTACCGTAGGCATGTTCCAGTGGTTGTTGTACTCTTGTCAGAGATTGGACAATAGAACTACATAACAGTGGTATAATTGGTAATATACCAGAAGGGGAGTGCTCTGATCCCTGTTAAATTTAAGTTGCAATACTGACCGCTGTGGACATTTTAGTTAATGCTGCTTTCCTTAAGTTTTGTTTTTCATCCTCCCACATGGTTTCAGTCTTAACAAGAGCAACACAGCGTGAGTACAGTCCTCTCCTTTTGTAGCTCTTGGAATGGATATGTCCGTAAGTGAAATGTATAATAGGGCAGAATAACCTGAATAAGTTTTACTGTAGGTTTGAGAGAATGTGATATCCTTGACACCATCCTCTATAACTCTATTTACCAGGTCTAGCCCCTCATCTCCTTTCCACAACTTCACATCTCAGAGGCACCCTTTCCTCACACCACAATGACATCCCTTTTCATCCTAAAGAGAGACATTTACAGGATCAAGAGGCTGAACCCCTGCAAAGCAGAAGAACTAGACTCTGTCTCGCCATTCACCCTGAAGCACGGCGCTGGTGAGTTGTCTCTGTTGAGATTTTTAACACCTCACTGGAGAAATTCCATGTGCACATTAATGGAAAAATGATATTTAAATAATCAAATTTAGATTTATTGATATTGTTAATCTAATTTATTGTTAATTACATTATTGTCTATTTTATATTTAATTTAGCCTTCTGGCTTGCAGTTGTGGCTTTCACCCTCTCCTATATTTTTCTACTTACTATGCTTACATTTTTTTCACTGACATACCAAGATAAATTACTTGTATGTAAAAATCTACTGGATAATAAACCTGAATCTGATTTGTTATTGTTGTTTATAGATAGATATAGGGAGTTATATTAGTTTAGTTTACTTGCTTGGCAACCATGGCGGCGCGTGTACACGCAGCGGCTTGGTGCTCCCGACTTTTCTTTTTTTGTTTATGTTTTTGGTGATCCTGCCTGCAGCAGCAGTTGTGTGTGGTGGGGCTGGACTGTTGGAGATTGGGAAGAGTGCACACCTGTGAGCGTTTCCTGGGGCTGGATTTTGTACCGCCAGAGATTCAGCGGACCACCAAGGCTTTCATAATCCCCCCTCTGTTGCCAAGGAGACGGAGGAGGCATCGTCAAACAAAAAGTGGGGCAAGAGGGGCGGCCTGCGTGCTAGGCTACAAGCCTAACCCATACAGACCAGCTCTTCCCAGTCTCTTCCTCACAAATGCCAGGTCACTCATCAACAAAATGGACGAGATGAAGCCGAGGATCATCTCTGCAAAGATTGACAGCTTTGTGGCGATTGTTAGTTACCGAGACCTGGCTGGATAACAACATCCCAGACACGGCAGTGGAGCTAGTGGGGACGCTCTCTTCTCTGGGCAGACACGACTGCAGCCTCAGAGAAATGCAGAGATAGAGCCATCTACATATCACCGTGAGCTAATGCTAAATTAGCACTGGAGGAGCTGTACTGCATGATCAGTCTGCAGATGAACAACAATCCAGAGGCGGCTGCTGATCGATCATGGCCGGAGACTTTAACCACGTCGAGTTAAAGGCAGTTTTCCCCAGGTTCCATCGACACCCCCCATTGTCCATTGCTGCTGCAACTTTGGATCTTTGGATGTTTGTGTACATATTATACATATTTTTACATTATATTTATGTTTAAAGCTGGAAGTCACCAATCTTAATTTCGTTATGTGAAAACATGATGACAATAAAGATTCTTGATTGATTCTTTAATGTTGATTGTTTGATTGATTATGATTAATGTTTATGTTTACCTTATCCAGGTTGTTGTCCTTGTTTTAAGCTCTACTTAGTTCTGTTTTTGTACATGTATATTGAGAGTAAAAAAATTAAATGCATGTGCTATGTGTGCATATTGCCACTGTGTACATTGGCCAATACAGCTGATTCTGTCACTCTTTGAGTTAATGAATGCAGTCTAAAAAATGTTATTGACAGTAACCAGTACCAATCAGATTGTTGTGTCTCTATCATGATTGCTATATATTGCGCTGTTGTGTTGTATACTGTACTTGTGCCTGAGTAGTAGCAGGTCTTGTGCATTTTGCACTTGAATAGTTCCAGTCCCATGATGGAATAAATGGTGACCATGAAAAGGACTAGTAGGGTGATGTGAAAGAGAGGCAGCATGGACTTCAGGATGGAATTCATCACCACTTGCAGGCCTGTGTGGAAAACATCACTGATCTTAGAATAAATCAAACCAGTATTCTTAAAAAAATCTGAATGGTCATGTACCATGATGTGTTTTCTCTCAAAGTAAGCAACAATCATCTTTGGTTAATAATAATGCAACATGAGTGTAGAAAATTGCCATAAACCTTTACTACTTCTACTACTACTACTGATAAAGTAACAATATTGTTAAATTTCAGATAAACCTTATTGGTTATAGCATTATAAAATTCTGCGATGTCACTGCACAGTATATCATTTAAACAATAAACCATGACTTACTGGGGACTCCAGATACCAGTCTTAGTGGTCGGAGGACTCTGAATGCTCGCAGAGCTTTCATGTCAAAGCCACCACCCTTTTCCCCAACTGGAGCCTCCACTCCACTGATGTGGTTAATGGCATCCACAGCCACAGTAAAGAGACTGAAGAGACAGAAACAGAACATATGTTTTCTTTAATACTGAGATGTCAGATGGTTGTCAACATCGTCGTTTAGAACTCACTGTAAGAGGCAGTGAGCATCTTTCCTGACTATGCTCATTCACAGGTGCCACGGCCCACCAATCTCAACCCTCTCAATTCTATTCATGTTCACGGGTGTCACTGGAACACAGAATGTAATTTGCTGTCTGAAAAATAATGTAGCCTGTCTAACTTCGATCCAATGTGGATCGAACCTGGAGTTATATATCCCAACTAACTTTGGAAAAGTAACTATCATTAACTTATCATTTGTCGTGGGTCAATCTCAATGCCTTTTTGCTCACAGATAACCAAATCTTGTACCCACAGTGTAGGAAAGAAAATCAGTGTACTAACCCTTCAACGCGATATACAGGAAGCAATGTTTAATGTATTTAGGCCATAAATCCTTTCACTTCTGAAATAATAAATACATCCAGTGATGTTTAAGTGGTAGAAATCTTTAAAAAAAAATCAAGGTAAAAATACAAATAAATATATGAACTTAAACTTTAACTGTGCTCTCTATTCTTTTTTCTCAAAGAAGTGTTTCAGTTTACATCACTCTCATCTTAAACCCACACAGTAGATTATCTTTTTTTAATTTAATTTAGCTAGTGGTAAATAAAATATGACTAAATACACTCTGTGCACACTCCAATAAGAACTCTATAATAAGCTGTCAAAATTGTATTACCAAAAATTGTTACAGATCTGTTTCGATGCTTGTGATGACAGGGAACAAAAACTTAACTTTACTCCAACTGGAGCAATACAAATAAAGCAGTGCAGTACCTGGCTTACATTCACGTGGTTATCCAGAGAGCCTTAACATGTTACATATAGGCCATGCAATCCAAATACACATGATTTTCAGCACAATAAATACGATTTAAGATTAAAGATTTAATTTCTTATCATATGCACAAAAATTACATGGAGTAGTTGCTGGCAATGAAATTTCTTGAGTCACCAGCTCCTTAAAAAATGTTCAGAATAATTTAGAAAGACAGACCATATGTCCAGAAGAAAAAAAAGATATGGAACTAAAATAAATAATAACTTTAGCAATAAAATAAAAAATAAAAATAATACGACTAAATTAAATATGCAACTAATAATATATACAATAGAATGCGGAAATACTATTGAATTACAAGGTGCAAGTATTGAAGGTTGCAAGTATTAATTAAGTGAAAGTTAGTCTTATTGCTTGAGGGATGAAGTTGTCCTTGAGCCTATTGGTGTGGGCTTGAATGCTGTGCTACCATTGGCGAGACGGCAGCAGGCAAAACAATCTGTGGCTGGGGTGATTGGGGTCTTTTATGATCCTGTTGGCCTTCTTCCTACACCACTGGGTGTAGATGTCTTCCATGGCTGGCAGCTCTGTCCTGGTGATGTGCTGAGCAGTCTTCACAACCCTCTGACCCTTACGGTTGAGGGCGGTGCAGCTGCCTGTACCTACAAGGCAGTGATGCAGCCAGTCAGGATACACTCTATAGTGTACCTATAGAAGTTGAGAATCTTTGAGTTCATGTTGAGCCTTTGCAGTCTGTGGAGGAAGAAGAGCTGCTACCTGGATGATGTCTTTGTGATGAAGTCTGTGTAGTGAGTCAACATCAAGTCCTCGCTGATGTGAACAGGTTATTGTCCTGGTACCAAGATGTCAGGGCTCTTACCTCCTCTCTGTAGGCCATCTCATCGTCGCCGGTGATCAGGCCGATGACGATTCATGTATAGTCAGCAAATTATGATGATGGTGTTGGAGCTGTGGGTGGCCACACAGTCATGCATGAACAGAAAGTGAAAGGGGGGGGGTGTGAGCGATGGCATCTTCAGTTGACCTATTGGGCGTGTAGGCAAACTGAAGAGGGTCCAGTGAGTTTGGGAGAGAGGAGGTGGTGAACGCCTTGAATAACCACTCAAAGCACTACATGGTGGTGGAGGTAAGTGCTGGTGGTGGTGGTTTCTTGGGGACAAGCTTCTTTATTATTATTATTATTATTATTATTATTAGAAACTACTGACTTTATTACCTTTCACTATTTTAAAGAACTATTCAACATGTCAATTTCTGGTGTATTTTTTTGCACCAGTGTATGTCTGATCCATGCTTAATGCCTGTATTTATGTCACCACTGAACAAGACTTGGACCCAAATCCATGAGACAGTGTCAGTAGAAAGGCTTTACTTAAGGAATTCAGAGAATACATAATTCGCTGGAACGTTTGGCAAAACGATCTGGCACAAGACAAGGGGAGATATATACAAGAGGTAATGAGGACCAGGTGGAAACAAACAGGGCAGGGCAGACAATCAGACAAGGCAGGAAACACACAATGGCAGGAACTGGGGAATCTGAAATGATAGGGCAGGCGTGACTTTCAAAATAAAACAGGAAATGACGAGACAAGACAGAGACAAAAACAAACTAATCAAAATCAACACTACATGATATGACAATATGCATTGTGATGTTGCTGGCAAGGGTGTTTTGTGATGCAGTGGATTGGAGCCCAAGACAAATTTCCCTATGGGACAATAAAGTGTATCTTATCTTTCTCGAAAGTGGTGGAAATACTTGGAAAAATATCAATATTTAAGTAGTGCAAGTGCTGTTAAAATTAAATACTGTAACTTAAAAAAATCTGTCTCTCTTTATTGAAATATGTAACTGGGTAAGTAAGAAATTAGTAACTGGGTCTCACCAGAGCACATGCAACATCCAGCGAGAAGAGACCAGGGCCAGGCATCCCACCTCAGACTTGACAAAGCAAAGCAAGCAAACAATAGTAATATGGTCATTAATAACAGATACTTGCTAAACTTACCCAACAGATACACAAACAAAGTCCAAAATGTTCCAGCAGTTTCTCAAGTATGCATCTGCATGAAAAAGAAATCCATAGGCAACAATCTTCAGGAAACACTCTATGGAGAAGATGATAAGGAAGATGTACTCCAGGCTTTCCTGTAAAAGAACAACAGTTGATAAGTGTATCTATGTATCTATGTATCTATATCTATCACACACACACACAATATATATATATATATATATATATATATATATATATATATATATATACCTCAACCTACTCAAACACCCCTGGAATCATTTCTGGCCTCTCCCTTTTTAGCAGAGGTATGCAGTGAATGTTTATGTTAAACAAACATCACATGGACAGTGCCCTTCAGTGGTGTCAAACTTATATGTGAGCCTGACATAATCTTTGTCCTTGGTATAAACACATTTATGTAATTAAATAATTCAAATTTACTAATTAAAAGCATTAATTATCACAATGCAAAATTCAGCTCTTAATCACAGGTTTTTGTCTACAATATGTATTTCCAGAATAAAATCTTGAAATAAAAGAAATTATCAGTATTTTTGAGCATTATAACAATATTAATAGGAATAGGAATTGTTGTGGTAAAATTGTGTGACAACAGATATTAATCTGTTAAATGTTCATTCATATATAAATCACACATATACATAGTTGATTGTATCTGTGAACATGTGATACTGATCACATGTGATACTGATACTGATTATATAACCTGTGTGTGTATTATAATCTATCCAATATACAGTTATATATTCTGTGCACCAAAGAACTCTACATAATGTCTGCGTTTCCCTCGTCCTGTGCCAGATCATCTTGTTCCCTTGTGTTGAGCATCCCAGCGTCCTTTGTCATTGTTATTCCTAGTCTTGTCAGTAAATCTATCCAGGTATCAGTATTGTCTGTGTTTTTGTATATTGTTTCTTGTGTTTTTTGGTGTCTCAAGTTGACTGGTCCACTGGGGAAATTAAGGAGTGGGGAGAAGGATGTAAGAAATCATGTTTTCAAAATTCTGGCAATAACCATGTCTCCAGCACCTCTTCATGGAATCCAGGAGTTAGGACAGTCCAGATGGGCCGGAGGCTGAGGGTTCGGACCTGGCACGGGTGCCCAGCTGTTATCATTACATCTCTGCCTTCTCATCACCTTTACAACTGCACCATAGACCTTATGCCTGGAGCTCCGATACCCAAGGGACGATTGTACTCGTTCTCAGACACAGAAAAAAATGCTATGAAGGACAACATAGAGGACGCTCTCAAGGCTGGACTTATTCGGCCTTCCTCATCGCCGACAGGAGCAGGCTTCTTCTTTGTGGGGAAAAAGCACAGCTCCCTGCAGCCTTGCATCGGCTACAGCCCACTCTCCTCTGCTTTTGAACTGCAAAAGGGAGTGCGGACTTTCATCAAATTAGACCTCAGAAACAACTACCGTTTGCTGAGAATCTGCCAGGAGAAGAGTGGAAAATAGGTTTCAACACACCTACAGGACACTATAAATACTTTGTGATGCCTTTTAGTCTGACCAATGCCCCCGCTGTGTCACAAACATGTTAATTATGTTCTAAGAGACTATCTGAACCAATATGTGTTTGTGTATCTTGATGGCATTTTGATTTTCTCTTCTGATAAAGAGACTCATGTTCCCCAAGTCTCATTTTGAAGGTTCATTGTGGGTCTGGACCAGATACAGATGGAACTGGAGAAAGTGATTGCAGTGGCCAACTGGCCTACCCCAACCTCCTGTAAAAAAGTACAGCAGTTCCTGGACTCCTACAGGAGGTTTGTATGGAACTTCAGAACCACAACATCTCCCTTGCATAAACTCCCCTGTGCAGTTTTTTTTTGTCTCCGGACCCCCAGACAGAAAGTTTGATGTAGAAGTGACGCCTACAATTAAGGGATCAGTGCCATCCTGTCTCAGAGGTCTGAACAGCACAACAAGCTCCACCCCTGCACGTATGTGTCATGTAAGTTGACTCTTCCCAAATTAAACTACGAAGTGGGCAACTGAGAACTACTGGCCATTCAAGGTTCAGTAGGAAACACTACTTTTTGTCATATTCATTAAAACTGTCACCATATCCTGACAGTAGAATATGAGACAGATCATCTGTGATAATAATCAGCCTCCTCTGGCCCTGCCTTCTGCCTCTAAAGCCATTTGTTAAAATCCACTGTGCCTGTGTCAAAACAACTAATCAGAGCAGGGGGGGGGGTGTCTGATGAAGTGTCAAGTTTGTGAACACGCAGCATAGGGGCGCTCTCTCGTATCAGCGCTCCAACTCGTCACTGCGAGGTCACATGCTGCTTATTTGTTTACTCAACAAGATACAGCAGCAGAGAGAAAACTGAGCCTCTCCTCCTCTGACAACTACTGCTGATACTAAGAGAGACGAAACAGAAGACCAGTGAAGGAAAGAAGCTAAAGAAAGGATTTGACTAAGCCGGAGATTAAGAGAGAGCTGAATGATTCACACTGATGGAGAGTTAGACACATTTCTGCTGGACAGGCAATTATTACTGTTTGATTTATGTTTGCTTTTCTATAAAAATTAACCACAAGGATAAGATGTGTTACACTAACAGTCCGCAGTGAATCTCGTGTTACTGTGACATTGAGCTGAGCTAATGTTAGCTTCCGGAGTCTAATGCTGAGAGCTAGCACTAATGGTTAGGTTTGTTTTATCTGAAAATTGTTAAAAATATCTTGTCTTTGTGTCCAGACATCAGTTTGGTGTTGGTCCTGATATTGATGTGTGTCTGTGCTTCTCACAGCTAAATGTTCTCAGAAGTGGTTCACTGCTTAGTTAATATTATTCATGATCAATATATTATTGTTATTATTGTTATTATTATTATTATTATTATTATCATTATTATTAGGTTCTCATATGAAACTTCTAAACTGTGAAATAGGTGTGTGCTCGGTGTTTTACCGAACAGATATTATTGTAGTGTGGACAAATGAGTGTTCACTGTGTGGTTTGAATTGTGAAGTGAAGCAAAGTGATTTGTTTTTACATTAACGCATTTAGGACACAAATCACTGTAGAAAACACACTTTATTGGATAACAAATAATTACGTTACTTGAAATACAAATTTTTGAAGCTATATAATAAATGTACGTACAGTACAGCACAGCACTTCTGCACTCAGGCTATTTACAGACATCCTCAGCGCCGAGGTGTTTGGCCCAGCAGACCTTCTCTCTCCCCGGCTTTCTTTGTCAGTCGTCCCACGCTCCTCTCTCTCCTCTCCATGGCTCCATCGTCGTTGTCTCCCCCCTCCTGATGAAGTCATTGTCAGGGTTTCAGTCTCTCTCCATAACAACAGATATGGACAGAAATGTCACACACATTGTGCAAAGACACAAACGTAAATAAACAGTTAATTTACTGGCTCTCCATCTCAGTTACTGTAATAACAAGCTAACAGTGCTATCAACGTTAGCATGTTAACAAGCTGACTGTGCAGAAACACAGATCACAAAGTTAGACTGTTAAATGAACTGAGCACCAAACGTGTAGCTAACGTATAGTCAAACTAAAGTCATTGTTTTGTCTCTGACAGAATTTGATTCATGTTTCTTACCTGTATATACTCCGTGCTGTTCACCTGGCCGGCTGGTTGGTCGCACGTGCTCTCGTTAGACCTGTGTGGGGAAGGGAGGGGCCTAAAGGTCTGTCAAATGTTCAGGCAGAGAGAGGACTCTGCTCAAAGTTACCTATTGCACCTTTAACATAGCCCTGAAGGAATGGAGGCACTGGCTGGAGGGGGCTGAACAGTCTTAAAGTTAAACTTTAGCCAAACTAGACAATATTCTTTAACCGATTCAATTTCACGCTGTCTTATCACCCAGGCACACAGAATGGAAAGCCAGTAGCCCTGTCACGTATCTCCTGATCCAGCACCTAAAGAACCAAAAAACATCCTACCATTCAGCCAGGTGATAGGATGTATAACACGGCCCATAGATCAGATGGTAAAACAAGCAAACACACAAATCCCTACATTAAGTGACTGTCCTGTTAACCTTCTGTTTGTCCCTGAAACTGGGCTCGCACATCTTGCCTCTCCTGTCATCCTGGCATCCTGGTGCACATTATTCATGGTGAAACAACAGTTCTGGCGGCCTAAAATGAAACAGCAGGTAAGGAAGTATGTATCCTTGTGCACTTCCTGTGTATGCAACAACATTTGAGTGTGTGTCCTTAAGCCCAAGTCATAACATTGGCTCAGGTTGAAGTAAAACATAAATGTGTTGACTTTCTTCCCAGAATCATGTAGTATCAACAGTTTTAATAAGATCTGAAGGGGTAGCGATCCTCCATGATAGGTAAGCGACCACTAGGGGTTTTCAACAGGTGTTGGTCACCCTTGGCTCCACAAAATGCTGTATTGATTTTTTTTTTTAATAGAACAGGAGGCAGTCCCCTAGAGAACTGTATAAAAGACCCAACAATAATAATAATCATAATCTAATAACAGCTGACAGTCATTCACTGAGGAATGACTAAGTTTATTATCATATTTGTATGATTAGTAAACTTAATTCTTTTTGAGACTGAAGGTGCTTTTCAATTAAGTGTTGGCAAGAGAGGCCCAGTCCTTTTTTTCCAACAGAATAATAATTTTGCACATTGCCAGCCTTTTAAACTATAAAGACAGTCCAGTTATTGTCAAAATAAAGTATGTTTTAAATCTTTAAACTTTAAATCCCAACAACAGTCATTCAAGACAATTGGTGCAAAACAACATGGGTAGCATTGCCACAACATTAGCAATGTCACTGATGTAGACCACAACAAAGGTAGTTTTAGTATGCCTATAAAAGAATTTGTTCACTGAGGGAAGATCTGACCAAACAGTCAATACGTCAAACGTCAATAGGATGAAGGTGTCATGGTCCTGCCCTACGCTCCTGGTGTTTCTCCCTTCCTGTGTTCCTTGTGATCCCATTTGTGTCACTTGTTGTGCTCTGTGTTTATTATTTCTCATCCTTTGTACTTATCTTTGTCCATTTTTAGTTTGGTTATGCAAACATGTCTGACACTGAAATTCCTGTCCTTGTGTGTTTCCCCTCTCGTTGATTATTCTTATCTGCCCTGATTATTTTCACCAGTTCACAATCAGTCTCTGCACCTGTCTCCATTTCCCCATCACCCACACTTGATGTATTAGTCCACTTCCTTTGTTCCTGGTCAGTCCGTCTGTATATGTTTTTTGCGTATGATTTGTGTGTTTAGTTCCTGTGTCTTGTCGCTGTCTAATTGTTCCTCTGCGTTCCTCTACCTGCCTGCTTACCTGCCTGCCCATCCTGTACCTACCTGCCTGTATGTCCTCTGTTTGCCTGCTTGCTTGTCTAGCTGCTTGTGTACCAGCCTGTACCAGTACTGCTTTTGGCAGTCCAGTTGACACCAAAACCTGGTTCAAATCCATTGGTGGTCCGGCTGAGAGCAGACCCTGGTTCCTCTCTGTTGGTGGTCCGGCTGACACCACCTTCTGATTCAAAGACATAACTTTGACAGCTTCCTCCTCATTGGCTTTAAGTTGTTTTGTTTTGTTTTTTAAGAATGTTGATGATAACAAGGAGCTCATGCATAAATAATCTTAAGAATCTCTATCATAAAGAAGGAGGAGAACCTACAGATGACTTAATAATCATGGAATGTGTGGAAGAACTTGAACCTTGGCAACATGCCAAATGCACCAGCAATTTTGGGCCCAGGTTTGACCTCAAGTACTCACTGGAATTCAGCTACCGACCCGAATTAAGTACACACATAGAAATATTCATGATGGAACTGAACAGTAACCAGCTTTCAAAAAAGGCTCAAATACTAAAAACAGTATGAAGGACTAAATCATTTTACAAATATCGTGCAATTTTTTTATCTAGTGCAATTATCAATGTGTTTACATGGACGATGTACATGGTGTATTTTGCTTAAAGTGTACTCATATCATTTCTATTATCTACATTTTAAATCTACATTTACATTTATTGTGCTTATTTTCATATTTCATATAACAGTAAGAACAATAGCACCATCAATAAGAAGGTAATTAAAATCAAGCAAATTGTAGAAATAAAAATGACAATGAAAACACTTAAATCAAATAATAAAACAAAAGGTGCTGGAAGGGAGATAGAATGACCACAAGAAGGTGAGATTATCAAAGCACTTCCTTAATGAAGCAATAGATTTAGTCCCTCTAATAATAATCTAATAATCTCCTCTGGAAGTCTGGAGGCCTTGACAGCAAATGTCCTGTCATCTTTGTTAGTTATCTTTAGATACACAATGAGTGAAAAGGTAAGAAATAAAGCTTAGGGCTTAACTGTTCTGGGCCTTAAAAGTGAAATTTAAATTTTAAAATCAACTGTAAAAATAATTCAAAGTATCTCAGGATTTTTTAACTGAGATACTTAATTTTGAATCATTCATTTATGAATTTTCTCGAGACTCAAAAAAATAATGAGGTTGAGGTTATAGAGGTCATAGCTGAGGGAAACTTGGGTATCATCTATGCAAAAGGTTACAGCTTGTAAGTTTAAGGATTTATGGTTTGTCAGTCCTGAGAACTAGGCATGTATCTTAATCTTAGGTGACACAATGTACACCCTAATCAATTTTCTGGACAGGAGCCTCAATCTGTTTCCTGTTATGGCTGAGGTTATGGATGTTTATATATAAATGTGATGACCTCGTGGGAAACAAGATGACAAAAACAGAAGAATGAATTGAATCAAGGCTGTGCCAAAGATGCCTAACCACTACTGAGACCTGGGTATTCCAAAATAGGGGGATGTACAGCATCAGCAGCGAAAAGCAAGTCATTCATGTCTAGGAATGGGAATTCATAAGATTTCATTGGTACCAATGTCATTATCAATTCTACTGATCTGTACAAGTCTTTATTGCTTCCCTGATAGATTCTTATTTATGATTCATGTGGGTAAAAACTAGACCTACACAGGTTTTCAGTGTCAACGCAACTGCTTCATGCTTCTATGAATTTGAAGACAGGGTATTTGTACAGTGTTCATTTTCATCATTCATTCATTTCAGGTTTTCCTAGAAAAGAAAAATAAGAAAAAATGAGCCTGCTTGGGTGGCGCTTATGGTATTATAACAGTGGATATTTACCCCTGATAAGGGATGTGCTGCTCAGTGTTTCCACAGTTGTGAAAGTGACAGTAAATGCAGAGTAAGCTAGAACAGAAGAGATGTAACACTTATCTGACAGCATTAAAGTCAGTAAGATTTTCCTAGTATCTCTGACGACTCTCATGATTTTTTGAGCTCCCCCCAAATTGACCAACTTGTTAGTAACACCATGGACTTACTCAGAGGCACTCTGGACTCTATTTGCGCCCCTAAAAAGAAAGATTATAAAACAAAAGAGATTGGCACCATGGTTTAACTCTGCAACTCGCAAGTTAAAACAAACAACACGACGATTGGAAAGGATATGGCGCTCCACCAAAGAGGAGGACTCTCGCCTAGCCTGGAAAGAGAGTCTCAAAACATATAGGAAAGCCCTGTGTAATGCCAGAGCAGCCTACTATTCGGCATTAATAGAGGAAAATAAAGAACTGCCCTAGGTTTCTTTTCAGCACTGTAGCCAGGCTGACACAGAGCCATAGCTCTATTGAGTAGTAATGATTTCATGAGCTTCTTTAATGAGAGATAAGATTAATAATAATAAGATTAATAAGATTTTGAATATTAGGGAAATAATTAGTCAGGATCTGCCCTCGTTAGACTCTGATCTATCTAACGTGCCTTCAGACTCAGGAAATTTAGGAGCAGATTCTCACTGATTCTGGTTGTGGTCCATCTGTCTGAGGTTCACTGGCCTGGTGGGGACATGATCTGTGTCTGTGTTGTGGAGAGAAGGTCGAGTGGCTCAGAGCTCCATATGAGGACATCTAGAGATGCACCTGGAATCACAGACTCATTTCCATTACCTGTGATATCTTCACACATGGACTAAACCCATGAACTCAGTTCATCTACAGCTTATTACGACCCATGTATAACTCCATAATATGATTGATGATGATGTTCTCTGTACATGTGGCATCTATTGCACGTCTGTCCGTCCCAGGGAGAGGGATCCCTCATCTGTGGCTCTTCCTCAGGTTTCTTCTTTTTCCCATAAAGGGTTTTTTGAAGTTTTTCCTGACCCAGTTTGAGGGTCCTAAGGACAGAGGGTGTCACAACTGTACAGATTGTAAGATTGTAAAGCTTAAAGCCTCTGAGGCAAACGAAGTGTTTGGTGATTTTGGGCTTTAAATAAATAAATTTGAATTTGAATTTATCAAGTTTATCAAGTTAATTATCTAGTTTAATTTTAATTGGAGACTTGAATTTAATTTTCTAATACAATTTTTTTGTTTATTGTTTTTTTTTTTATTCATTGGATATTTATTCATTTTCTATATGTAGAATGTTGGCTAGACACTAAAAACATTTATGAAACAAATGTTTTTTAGTGTCTTGGCCTGCTTGAGAGGGTGGGTTTTAAGCTCCTGACTCAACTTATTGTTTGCCTGACTCATCTCACCTATCATCACACCTGCATTCTTCAGATCCCGCTGTTGTAGAGTCTTGTTGGTTTTCTCCTCTAAATTTACATTTGGCTGTCAAGTTCGACTATTGTATACGATATGAAATATGTGTGTGCTTACTGTTTTACAGATATTGCTGTGGGTTACTTTTCATATGTTGACCATAAATAATATGCATTTTTAATATGAGGTAACCTACTTTTTCTTTTATTCCTATGCAAAATAAAGCTAGACAATATTTCTGAAGTGTTATTTCTTTTCTTATCAGTTTCGTAAACATTACTTTTGAGACATTTCATTCATCACCGTGTGATTTGAATCGTTCTGAATAAAGGTTATAGTGTTCACCATTGAGCCAAAAGTTACTTCAATAATGTGGCATACTATGCAAAGTGGCATATTTTTTACACTTATGCTATTAGAAACAAATCACTGTAGCCAACACACTTTATTAAATAATAAATAATTACATTACGTTAACATGTTTAAATACACCTTTTTGAAGCTATATAATAAATCTGTGTACAGTCCTGCACAGCACTCAGACTATTTACAGCTGGCCTCAGTGCCACACTTACCGTCTGCACCTTTAATAGTATATCTGTATATCATGAGTCATTACCCTGTCTTACCCCAAAGTTCTATCCATTAGTTAAAAATACCTGCATACTGCTGGTAATACATTCTTTTTATGTTCCAACATTGTTACCCTCTTGCAGATCTACCTTGCAGATCAAAATCATTGGGATCAAGTCCATATTGAGCATATAATGTTGAAATAACTATGCATCAATTTAGGTTCCACCTAAATAAGTGTAATCCATTAATCCATCCATCAATCTATTTTCGTCAGCTTATCCAGGACCAGGTCGCCAGAGCAGTAGGCTTAGTAAGCTAGTCTAGATGTCGTTCTCCCCAGCAACGCATTCCAGCTGCTCAGGTATGGGTGTAATCCCTCCAGCGTGTTCTGGGTCTTCCCTAGGGCCCCTGATCAATCGGACGTGCCTGGGAAGACACCCAGGAGGCATCCTGTTCGGATGCCTGAACCAACTCAACTGGCTCTTTTCAATGCCAAGGACCAGCGACTCTTCTCCAAGCTCCCTCCAGATGCTTCTAACCCTATATCTAAAGCTGAGCCCGGCCACCCTATAGAGAAAACTCATTTCAGCTGCTTGGATCCACATTCTCATTCTTTCGGCCAAAACTCATGATCATAGGTAAGGGTTGGGAAATAGATCAACTGGTGAATCACCTGCTGGCTCAGCATTCTCTTCACGAACCATGATCTAGTACAACTGCTGATGCTGCATCAATATGTCTGTCAATCTCACACTCCAATATTCCCTCACCTGTGAACAAGACCCTAAGAAACTTGAACTCCTCCACCTGAGGCAGGGCTCAGCTCCCGATCCAGAGGGAGCAATCCACCCTTTTCTGGCTGAGAACCATGGCCTCAGACTTGGAGGTGCTAACTCTCATCCCAGACACTTAAAACTGTAAACTGCCCCAGTGCATGCTGCAGGTCACTGTTTGGTTTTGGGGATCTCAGAATTGCTTATCTGTTGTTTGCACATAAAGTAATTCTGTTGGCTTCAACAGACTCTATCCTCCCCCCAGCTGTGCCTTGAAATGCCATCTTGGAGGCCACCAAACACTGAGAACGTGTTTGCCTGTGTGCAGAGAATAAGACACAACTCTCCCTTTGGTTTTATAGAGACCAGATAGCCCACAGAAATGGCCCTGGTACTCCACACACCTGCAGCGAAACCAGTTTTAAGACCATGACACCAAACCTACCCAATACAACATGCATGCAGTTTCATCAGATTTAGATTTGATATTAATATACACTGTTGCCCAAAAACTTGTAATAGACTATTTTTTACCTCTTTTCATGAAATTATTGCGACAATGTGATTTATTCATGGCTGATGAGTTTTGAGAAGATATACACTTCATCTATCTCTTCCAAACATATCACAGTGACACTATATCTATCAAGAATAAATCACATTGTCACAATTATTTCATAAGAAGAGGTAAAAAATATTTTATTCCAACTTTATGGGCAACAGTGATCACCAGTATATATCCAATAACACACAAACAAAGCATGCAGACGCACCAAGTTGCTGTTGGTGTTGTTGCTGTCTTCCTCAGGCATTGGCAAGTATACAGCCAAGGCCACACAGTTGGCGAAGATGGCCAGCAGGATTATGATTTCAAAAGGTCTGAAAGTGTTTTATAGGAAGCTGCCATACCAACCATAGTAGTTGATATATAAATGTTCCCACATCACATGAATGAAAAAGATTGACACACACATAAACTTACAGCTGTGCTAAAAATAGAACACTAAATGTATAACATTTAATAATTACTAAAAGAAAATATGGTCTGCAGTAGCAACAACATAAAATGTTATCTTATATTATAATTATATAATTATATTATGTTTGACTCCTTTGCACAGTGACCCTTTACTACAGCAGGATACTTCCACTCCACAATACTGATGCATGCCTTGCGAAAGGGATTCCTCAGTGTCAAGAAGAGGAGAGATCGTGCAGGCCTTGGGTTACCTCCAGTAGCCATCAGCTTCTTGAGCTTCTCTTTCTGTTTTCTCTTCAGGGTTTCCTCATCCATGATGTAGGATGCCAATGGGGGGCTGCTGCTATCTGCCATTGTGGCTTTAAGAGAATATTTATTTACTTTATGGTATTTCAAAAGTTCTCAAAAGACTTTTCAAATGTGGTAGTGCTGTGAGGTAGGTCTGTCCACTCATTCGTAACCCTTCTCAACTGGTCCAAATCATCTCGTTCTCACAGTCTGTCACTGATGGTTTGACTGAGCTCCCTCTCTTTCACTGTTTCTATCTGTGGAATGGCAGCTGTCCTTTCCACTTGAAAGGGATTGGTTTACTGAGCAGCTGTTTGGTCAAGAGAATAAATATAGACAATGAGCATGGCTGTTGTAGCACAGGGTGACAAAAGAGGACATTCTCACAGATATACTTTGGGTGTAGGATATTTTTAGAGGTGAGTGTGTCTCAAACTGATTGGGCTACAGGGCATAAAAAATAAAAATAAAAACTAGAAACAGGTACTAACAAGCTTGGTTTTGGGGTACACTGCTGTTGCTGTTTTATCTAAGCCTGAAACTAGTTTAGCCTACCAAGCATTTATCACCCACTGCTAACTCAACCTTGCTAAACCAGTGGCTGCACCTCAGTCCATGGAGAGAACTGAAGGGTTGCTTGTTCAAGTTCAGTACAGAGTTATGGAGAGTTGACTGTGTTCTTGTGCCAGACACCAGACCGTTAACTGCTTGTCACTCTACCATCTCTCCCCAACTGTGTGTGTGCAAAGAATTAAAAGAATGAAAAATTAAAATTTGAGACTGATAAAGTAAAAAAAAAAGTCTAATGATGCCTTGTGTTAACTGCAGATAGGATCTATGTTCTAGAGACCATGAAGAGCTAATCTTGAATATAAATCACAAACCACTGGTTGTGTGGCACAGTCAACCCACTGCCTTATTTCTTGAGCTGACCCTATGATGGTCTTCATGCCTGCAAAGAAGGAGGAGGTGCTCCACATACCCATCAGCAGAAACTGAGGGGAGTCTGGAGCCAATGCAGAGAGCTCTGCTCGTAAAGAAGAGCAATGACAGAGATGTTGTAAAACTCAAGATGGAAGAAATGTTTGCATTCAGAAGACACAAAGTTGTTTGTAATGTGCCAGTGGTGGTAGAATTGCCAAGGTGGCCTGCACTGTTGGAAGTCAGTTGGGTAAAGCTCATCTCATGGTGGGGTTTTCATCCTTGATTTGCTGTTGATTTATTGCAAAATTTCCAAACAGTCAACATGACCGCCTTGCAGATATTGCATTATTATTGTTGTGAAACCACTGTGAAAAGAATTATGTGTGGTTTGCATTATTATTTATTTGTGTTTGAATCCTCTGCTGTTGATGCAGAGTTTACAGTGTCCTGTTTATGCATTGTTTTTGTGTTGAATATTAATTCCTCTGTGAACGTAGTTTATGGTAACTGCACAAGTCCACCATTTCAGGTGAAATTTGTATGACTCTTGACTCTGACTTTTTCCTTATGCAAATCATCAGATTTTTTTATACTGATGATTTTATATTTGTACACACTTACATGGACCCAAACACATTTTGATAGAGTTATCTTTAATAAATGAAGTTTATTAGTTTATTTACAGGCCTAACTTGGGTATCAGGGACATAATTACATTGCTTTACAATTACATAGTACCGTTCAATAATATCAGCATTAAGAAATAGTCATTACATGGTGTTACAGAAAATTAGGTACCCTGGACATGATGAAACTATTTTAGCATTACACAATACATTGCTATTATGGTAACTGCTAAGTAATATGTAGACTGTAAGTACTTGGGGGTGTACATACACAACAAACGGAACTGGGCCAAGAACACCAAAACTGTCTACAAGAAGGGCTTGAGCCGCCTCCACTTCCTGAGGAGGCTGAGGTCCTTTATCATCTGCAGGAGGATGCTGAGGATGTTCTACGAGTGCTGTTGTGTGCTGGGGCAGCAGGTTGAGGGTAGCTGACGCCAACAGACTGAACAAACTGATCCAGGCCAGCAACATTGTGCGGGTGGAGCTGAACTCTCTGACGATGGTGTCAGAGAGGAGGACACTGTCCAAACTACATGTCATCTTGGACAATGTCTCCCACCCACTCCATGATGTGCTTTTTAGGCACAGGAGCCGTTCGTTCAGCTGCAGACTGATTCCCCGAAGATGCACCACAGAATGCCACAGGAAGTCATTCCGGCCTGTCGCCACCAAACTTCCCAACTCCTCCCACTGAAACAAGTCTTATTAACTGCACCAAACATTACATAAACCTGCTGATAATAACTTTTGTGCAATATCCTCAATCTACACTCACCTATGCAATAAGCAGCATTTTCATATTCAAAGTTATGTTAATTATACTTATTGTATATATTCTGTTCTGTACATATTCTGTTTATTGAATTTTTATTTCTATTGTGTTCTCTGTATGGAAGCAACTGGAACACCAAATTTAAGTAGTATATTGATTGATTCTGATTCTGATTCTGAATCAATGTGATTTTTTTAAACTTTCAACATTCACAAGTGTGAAATATTTTGAATTAACAAGTAAAGATTAATTGAGAAAAAGAGGAATTTGGCCATATTCTGATTGCGTGAGACGACCTACGTGTTAAAATCAAGTAAATTCAAATAACTTTCTTTCAGTGTACTTGCTTTTACCAGCTGGGTTTTCTCTGAAGAAAGTCAATATTTTAGCCATGTATACATGTATCCTTTACATATGTGCTGGTGGTAAGTCATTCTTATACTCAAATACCATCTGACTAAAACATCCCCAGTTTCAGTTCCTAATAAGGATTTGCTTGGCATAAAATATTTTAGGCATTTCTGTGCAGATAACTATTGTTATCTTATTGTCAGTTGACAAACTGTCTATGCTAATACTGACATATCAATGATAAGCCAAAACTGGGTCAGTATTAGGCCTCTATTTGTAAACATGAGACACATTCAAACTATACAGGAAAACTGTATGTTCTCCACAGACCCTGCCCTCACACAATCCTTTTAGTCCAGAGGGGAAGAAGCAGCATATTGTCACAGTCGCATTTAAAGTAAGTAAGCCATGACTCTAAAATAAGGTCAAGGGTAAGATGGTAAGAATGCAAATTATTATTTTCTGTATAACCTGATTTCTCCAACAGACAAGCCTCTACATGTAACATACACTGCCCAAAAAAAATAAAGGGAACAGTAAAATAACACATCCTAGATCTGAATGAATGAAATATTCTTATTAAATACTTTGTTCTTTACATAGTTGAATGTGCTGACAACAAAATCACACAAAAATTATCAATGGAAATCAAATTTATTAATCCATTGAGGTCTGGATTTGGAGTCACTCTCAAAAAAAAAAAAAACACACTACAGGCTGATCCAACTTTGTCATGCTGGAGGATGTTGCAGGCAGCAGAACGTTCTCCACGGCGTCTCCAGACTCTGTCACGTCTGTCAGTCATGTGCTCAGTGTGAACCTGCTTTCATCTGTGAAGAGCACAGGGCGCCAGTAGTGGCGAATTTGACAACAATATTGGCGTTCTCTGGCAAATGCAGAACGTCCTGCATGGTGTTGGGCTGTAAGCACAACCCCCACCTGTGGACGTCGGGCCCTCATACCACCCTCATGGAGTCTGTTTCTGACCGTTTGAGCAGACACATGCACATTTGTGGCCTGCTGGAGGTCATTTTGCAGGGCTCTGGCAGTGCTCCTCCTGTTCCTCCTTGCACAAAGGCGGAGGTAGCGGTCCTGCTGCTGGGTTGTTGCCCTCCTACGGCCTCCTCCATGTCTCCTGATGTACTGGCCTGTCTCTCCTGGTAGCGCCTCCATGCTCTGGACACTACGCTGACAGACACAGCAAACCTTCTTGCCACAGCTTGCATTGATGTGCCATCCTGGATGAGCTGCACTACCTGAGCCACTTGTGTGGGTTGTAGACTCCGTCTCATGCTACCACTAGAGTGAAAGCACCGCCAGCATTCAAAAGTGACCAAAACATCAGCCAGAAAGCATAGGAACTGAGAAGTGGTCTGTGGTCACCACCTGCAGAACCACTCCTCCTATTATTGGGGGTGTCTAATTGCCTATAATTTCCACCTGTTGTCTATTCCATTTGCACAACAGCATGTGAAATTGATTGTCAATCAGTGTTGCTTCCTAAGTGGACAGTTCGATTTTACAGACGTGTGATGGACTTGGAGTTAACACAACACAAGTGTTTATTTTTTTGAGCAGTATATATTGACCCCTTTACTGAACCCATTATTCAGTCTGTCACATATGTGTGATTCAGAACACAATGCGAGAGAACTCTTCTGCCATCATGCAAGCCATCAGACAGCTCCTATTGGACAATATTCAGCCTTTTTTTCATCAGGCCTCCACATTTACAGAATCACTGTATGCCATTTATACTCATCACTGCAACACTGAGGACAAATACTGCTTGTATCTTATGTATCATTTGACAGAATGTCTGTCAGAATGCATATAAGCAAAAATACAGCTGTCCATACTGGAGAGCAGAGGCCTTGCGTCTCCCGCCCACAGTGTCTTTAAATAGACCTGCTTTGACTGTGAACTGCAGCTGCTTGTGTGTGTCTACCATGGTTTGACCCATATAAGCCTTTAAAGGCTAGTACTGATATTTTTAGACTGAAGCTACAGTTTCAATGCAGAATCTTTAAATTTTACAATTTCCCAAAATACAATATTAAGTACCCGGTGTTCCCCTCTGCTTGTGAGGTCATACTTTTATACATAAGCCTAAAATTCACATTTCCAAGCTATTAGAATCAAACATTTAGTTGGTTAACAACACATCAAATCTTTTTAAGGTTTTTGGTATATAATATATATATATATTATTATTATATATTATATCACAGATGACGGTTTCCCCCTTTGGTAAGTGACTGAGCATAAATGAACTGTAATGTCAGACTAGTTTGTGGACAGACCTTTAAACTGTGTGGTCTAACCCTAGGGTTATTCTCTCCCTCTCTCTCTCGTTACTTTCTTCCTTCACTCTCCTCTGCCCTCTCTACTCCTCCCCAACACTCAGTCTCTCTTCCTTTCGGCTCGTCTTCTCTTTAATCAGTTTTTGATTCAACTTCTCTGTCCTGATCTTCTGTCAGAGTTAGCAAATTCTTTAATCTTTCTTTGATCATGGCAGATAAAACATGTACACTAAATAGAAGAAAAGAGAGAAAAGAAAAAGTGTCAGCTGAAATGACCAAGGATGCTGAGGAAAAGAAGACTGAAGGAGAGAGGGCAGTGGATAACAGAGAAGTCCCATCAACTGAGGTGGAAGCTACCAATGATGCAGTAGCTAACAATCAGAATGGAGCTTTTCAGGTTGAGCCAATGGAACTACCTCCATTTGAAATCACAGCAGGGTAGGTCCATATTGCCAAGTATGGTTCAAATTCTTTAATAGACAGAGTGAATGTTGTGCATGTCTACATGAGTGCATGAGTAAAAGTAGTTAGTAGTGCTTTAATTTGAATTCTTTTCCACCTAATCATTGGGTTTTATATATTTCCCCTCTGTTTTTCATGTAAAAGAGAAAAATTACTTATTGGGCCAGCATTTCAACAAAGTAACTAAAAAAATCTGGAAATGATTCAATATCACTTAAAGCTATCATATGTTGCAGGTTAAGGTTGAATAAAACAGAACTCTAGAATTAATGTAATGGCAATCAGTGGTGAAAAATGCTATCTTTGGGGATGGGAGGGACAAATGTTACAAAAGACACTGATTATGAATTAAAAAATATTCAAATATATTCCACTCAACAAATATGTTTCTGTTTCAGTAATCATATGGTTGAAGAGACTATAAGACTTATAAGACTGGGAGTCAAAACACAACCCATTTTCACAGTGGAATGAAGACCGCCTAACTTGGTGTCTAAATGACACCATGTCGAATGAAGTCATATGTGTGGCATCAGGGCATGTTTGGAAATATTTGGTCTAATAAATAGCCTTGTTGTTCAGATAGATAGATAGATACTTTATTGATCTCCAAGAGAAATTCACATCAGTCTGAATTCATTTCAGTCTGAAACATAACTGCCAACATGTCCCCTTGCAAAAGTTTCAGTAGCACTGTTTGGAAATAAATGACACAGTGTGGACAGCAAAAATGGCATAGGGTCCTGTTTATAAAATAAAACAAAATCAATTATCTAAAATTATTTTATAAATTCCAGTGTATGTGTGCTGGGATTACCTGTTTAGATAGTTTTTTTGGAAATCATATGAATATGCAATGTTCAGTATAAAATAATGATAAAAATTCATTTAAAATGCTACAGATACCCTTTTATGTTTATTAATAATTAATTTATGTTGTGATCACTGACTGGCTGGACCACAAAATGCAGAACCAACAAACAGACAAGGCAGGTTCAGAGTTTGAAAAAGGTTTATTGAATGCTCAGGCAGGGGTGGGTTAGTGACAAACAGACACAGATGCAAGGAAGAGAGGGAGAAGAGAAAACTAAAGGAGAAAACACAGGGATCCTGACAATTTAGGCTACCAGATTTTCGATCAACCAAACGACTGGTTGAAAGTAGGTAGTATTTCAGTTGGATTTTCTGAGGTTGACCATCCAAAGTTATAAAACAGTTTGCAATATATCTTTTATTTATTTACAATGAAAGCAAACTACAGTTAAAACATGCTGACTATTCTATTCTATTCCTTTGCAGAAAGCATGAGGATGACATTTGAAAGTATATGGCTTTAAAGTCTTTATACTCAGTCTCTCTCTGCTACTACTTGTACTTTTCAGAACTGTTCTGGCTTTTTGGCTTCTGTCTGCTTGTCGGTGTTGCCGACGTAATGATGTTCTCCCCAGTTTTAGTAACTTCGAAGATGCCTTTTAGGACCCTAATTTTTCATTTTTAATCTATCCCTTGAAGAGAATGGTAAATATTTCTCAGTGAATGCACTCTCACATGGCTGTGGTTATCCTCAATCAATAATCATTAGTTGGGAGCAGCAGCCGACAGCATTCAGTCGCCACCACTAGCTGCTGCTAGGGCAGCAATTTTTCAAATATTTTAGTGCTCATCTTTTCTCCAATCACCTCACCATAAAATATGGCTCCCTAACTCCCAATCTGGCTGTCAGCTGCATCCACCTTCGTAATAAGATAACAGAGCTGAAAAAGAGTTTCCATGCCTTACCAATTCCAGAAGGCTGAGAAGCTTATGGACACCTTATGGACGAGTGATGAATATAACAGTATTTTACAATAATTATCAAATACAGTAAGATATATGTTAAGATATGTTATAAATCCACAATAAATTTACAGCAATTTATTACAATATATAAAAAGGTTGGGTGGGCATCTCTAACCATAAGATAGGACATCCATTGGTTCTATTCATTTATAAAGCCCTTAATGGCAACTTACCACTATACATCACTTCTTTGTTAAACTGGTCCTATGGTAATTATTCAACCTGTTCAAGTGATTGACTAATGCCAGAAATTCCATGAACAACCACTGAATTTGGGAAAACAGCTTTTAGTTCTGGTGCTTCTTCACACACTACAGGTCAGTTGAAAACCATGATTACAAACTATTCTGCTCTTCAATATAACAATTTTTAATTGTGTTCTATTGTTGTTAGTTTGTTTTCTTTTGTATATTTATTCTGTTTTAAATTGTACGCCAACATCATTGAAAATGAAAGGATTCTTCAAGATTTAAATAAAGGTTGAATAAATGAAATGGTTATATTTGGTTATACTGTCAAATGCAAATACTGTCAAGTCCCCACAGAGATATATGAAAAAAATAGTTGTGTGTTTGCATGTTACTGTCTGTCACCAGAAGTCCCCACAAAGATAGAAAAAAGTCCAATTGTTTGTGTGTGTGTTTGTGTTTATTGGTAGTTATTTGTGTGTCTCAGTACATAAGTCTGTCACATGTCTAAGTCTGTGGCATGTGTGATTGAATATGTCAGTATGTATGTTGTACAGTATGTGCTCTGTAATAATATTTATGCTGTAGTAGTAGAAAAGATCTGCATTTCCTGCAGAAAATGCATGTGCACACTGAAAGCATTGCTGAAAATTCAGAAATGTGAAATGAATAGCCTGAAAAAATTGGAAGCTCAGATGTAAAATGATCTATTACCTAAAGAAATTGAGAGCTGAAACGCTGAACTGTAATACTGTAAAAGTTAGAAGATGACATACCTAAAACATACTGAAAAAAAGAAATGTTTGTATTGATATCAGACCGGATTAACAGAATTGCTTAAGACTTTGGAACAAATATTGCCAAATAACTAAGAGTTTAAAAGCAATGCTGAAAGTACAGAAATAAGTTGACTGCCACAATTGGAAGAACTGCATTACTTAAACAAGCTAAGAGCAGAAGTGGTACAAAAGATGGATACTAGATTAAAATTGCCAGTGGTTTTCATTTGTAAAAATAGCTGAAAATGCAAAAATCTGACATGAGTGCTTAAAGTATCTATCTATCTATCTATCTATCTATCTATCTATCTATCTATCTATCTATCTATCTATCTATTATCTATTCTATCTATTATCTATCTATCTATTCTAGATAGATAGATAGATAGATAGATAACCCCAATCAGTAAATTATCAGTAAACTTATCAATAACCCCCAGTAAGTTCCTGTTATCATCTGGGGGCTTTAACTTTGAAAATATTGTGAAATCCAGCTAACACCAGGGGCCTCATTTATAAACATTGCGTACGCCAATTTCTATGCAAGGTTTGAGATTTATAAAAAACAACAAACTTGGCCACTGCGTGGGTTTTCTCTGCATCCAAAGACATGCATTTCTAAATTGCCTATATGTGTCAATGTGAGCGGTTCTTCTGTCTTTCTATGTCAGTCCTGTGATTGACTGGCAACCAGTCCAGGGAGTACTCCACCTCTTGCCCAATAACAGCTGGGATAAGCTCCCAGACACCCACATGACCCTGGGAGTCAGGATAAGCTGTGAATACTGGATGGATGGATGAACTGGTTGCGATGAAAGTAAAATGCTGGTACTTCCTCTGTTGTGACTGTAATTGTATGAGACACTACTAGAGGTTGAGGAGTCCCCAATAGAATTTGTGTGTATGAATTGGACAGGATTCTACTTAGCAGGGCTTAGATTTAGTGGAATCACTTAACCACTTGTTTGGGTTCGATCGGAGAAGGCAAATCAAGACTGTGACCAGGCAGACTAAAATAGACAATTAAATAGACAATTAATATATAATCCTATAACCCTTTAATTATCATTGTAATTTTTATGTCCATGACTTGTAGGCAATCAACTAATTTGGAGACTGCTATACTATGATTTTGCCAGTAAAATGAAGCACCAGTTAGCATTAGTTAATGTGGTACTTTCTGTATTATTTTTAGAGTTGTAGCACCACCATTCAGCCTATTGACCAAGCCTAATCCTCAGAGACGATGACATTTTACATCAGATTAGCAACACAATGAAAAACTTTTTTTTTTATTACAAACGTTGCACATTTTGAACATTTTCCTTTACCATCAATAATAGTTTGTCACAAAGTCTGCCTCAGTCCTCAGACCCTCCCCAAACAAATGAGAGCAGATGATGGATTTAACCTGGACCAGTGAGAGAGGATTAAGGTGTCTTATTTTGATGTTAAATCTAGTTTGCGAGACCATCCTTGGTGGGGAGATACAGTATTGTAATCAATATTTTGGCCTGCCTCTGTGTAGTATTGACTTAGAATCTGAATCTGAATTAGTCTGCACTTTGTGTGCCTTGATCAGCATTTGTTATGGTACTCAGGGATTCTGCTTCACTCTGTGTACTCACACTTGACATGGGTCGCTCCACCACCTATTGGATTACCTCTGCTTCCTGGACACACACAGAAAGCGAGAGAGAAAGAGAGTTCAGTGTTTCATTCAGTAGAAATGAAAGAATGAATACCTCTTCTCTTTAAAGTAAAAGACAATTCTTTAATCTGATTCTAGATTTAATTTAGAATCTTAATTCTAGAATTGTAACACTTTCTCTGTATTGAAAGGATATTGAAAACAGAAGAACAGCCGAACTCTCAGTACTGCTGATGGAATTGTTGCTGTTGCTGCTCTGTCATATTTTAAAAGAGAAGGGGAGGTCAGCCATTTTATTCATTCACATGTGAAATCTTCATATAACAGTATCTGAAGTGAAAAATCAGAAAAGACAATCCACAGATTTCTGCTGCATCCATTTCTCCTGCGTCTTCTCATTGAACCTGCGTAGTCACCTAGTTCAGAGGGGCTGTTTGATACATTCTTGAAAAAAAAAAAACATGGTTGACAGGGCATTCTCTCATTCAACCTATTACCACCAGTTACCCAGTTCAGGAGGGCTATGATAAACATTTTGAACATATGGTTGACTGTAATTACTTTGGTATTATGCCTCACAGTGACAGTATGTGCTTTTTATGTGTGAAGTTCAGTTACTTTAACTAATCCTACATCATACTTGTTTCTTTTCTGGTGACTCAATGTTTAGTTGAAGGAAATTTCCCCACCCCTTTTGTTTAAATTAGTTAGTTTGTGCCAAGTGCACAATCCATTTTTCATGGACATCTATGTTTGAATTTGAGGTGAATATAGAATTCCTTCTCCTTTATTATCACATGAACAATCTTGTCAAAACCGAGTGACCCAAGTTTCCAAATTTTTCAACTGCACATCATGTGTTCTAACTAGGGACACATTTTGAGTCATGAACATTAAAGAATTTGACTACTGTGGAGGTGGCTCCAACAGTCAGTGTGCAAATTTTAATATTCCAATACATCCAGTCATTCATCACAAAATTACTTTCTTTTCTTTGCTGGAAGCAGTTTTTCTCAAAGCCTCTCTCTGTTCCTTCATTAACTCCCTCCTTTGTACAATCTAAAATAAAGTATAAAGCACACCTTAGATCTCTTGCTAACAAATGTATTGAGCAACATTTGGAAAGACAGGAAGCAATGTCTTGTCTTGTCTTTTGTCTTGCAGCTGAGGCAGGAAGGAAATCTAATTCTTTCTGTGAATGTGAAAGCTGATTAGTTGTGCCCCTTGCTGTTCGCTTACTACCTTGAGATGTCTCTTAAACCTGTTTATTATTTCCTTTATCAAGGGGTCAACACACCGATCAAATGTCACTTTGCCTTCAGATGTCTTTTGTGTTCTTCAATACTGTATCCGCATTCAATTTAATATGTTGTGTCATACATTCTCCCCCTCACAAATTGCCTCTTCTCTCCCTGGGAGTCAATCATGAACTGTCCTCAGACAACGTAGACCACCCTGGGCCTAATATGAATCTCTTAACCAACTGCATGCAAAATTAGCTTGTGCTTAGTGGATCAAAGAAAATACGACTTCCCAGATGAGACTCCAGATTGTTGTGGCAATTTTGCAGTCCCACTCTGGCAATGAAGCACAAGACAAAAATCTCTCAGTATTGTCAGACCTTATTAATGCTCAGAGAATGGTACCCAAAACAAAAGCTGGTTTGTAACGTGTACCCCAATGGTAAGCAGTTTTCTCTTTTTATACCTTGGACCAGTCCCCCTGCACAAGGTTCACTACTTCAGCTGTAAAGTATTTCCTTCATCTGAGTGGTCTTTTAGATGATCCAAGACAACACTGAGCATGATCAAACAAAATGCAGTAACAATGCAAGTAACACGTTCAACTCAGTTGCAGGCAAGATTTAGCATGATTAACATAATGGAAATATTGCAATTTCACTGGCACACAGCATTTTTTTTTCCCGAGTCACTACATTTAAAAGTGACATATTTATTTGTGAATGCTTTCTACTTGGTGAGAAATCTCAGAAATCTTAAGGTGTCAGATGTCTAAACTGATCCTGCTGACAACTGTCCCCTCTTTAGCTGCAGAGCAAGCTTTACATCAGCTAATGTCAGCTTACATTAGAATTGCACAGATGGACAGAACAAGCCCTCAATCCTTAATGTCCAGAGATTGTGATTAAGGTGATTAAAATATTTCTATCAACTTTGAAGTATAGCTGAGGATTTCCAACAAGGAAGGATAGATCCATACTTTCATGTTGTTTATGCCAAATTCTGACCCTACCATCGGAATGTCACAGTGTGCTGGTCTGGATTATGATGTGCACAGTCAGTCACTAGCAGACTCAAACCTTCCTTGGTCTTTTTGAACACCAAAAATACGCAATCCTTGCAAAGGTTTTGATATCAAATTATGCTCTTAGCTCTGGGGAGCTGCTCAGCAGGTTGGAAGCTGATTTGGTGCTGGTCCAGACAAGTGCTGGGCCAGACAAGTGCCAAAAGACAGCCATGCTTTAAAGAGCCTCATCCCATCACAAACAGACAGAAGTTATTGACAAACTCAACATAGAGACAAAGAATTATGCCTCTACTGATTGGTAAGAGCTGGGTGACAGAAAAACCAGTCTAATAATAATGCAATGACATTCCAGCCATGTAGATGGTGTAAAATTAACTCTGCTAAGTTTGCCTTGCTGCCCCCACCCAGACAGCTTTCAACTTGATACCCTCAAACATCCTTCATGTCTGCTTTACTCACACAAAAGAAACAGGTGCTGTGGTTATATCCCACTCTGCTGAAGATCTTGTCAGCTATGTATAGGACCACACCAGGGATTTTGCATAGTCATCTGAGTAGCCACAAGGCATTACAGTTGTACAGTACACATTCAGTTATTTCGTGATTCATGGAAGTAGCACTATTATTTCTTTTCTTACTTTTTCATTGCTCCATCCAGTGGTTTCTTTCCAGTATGCTATAAAAATGATCTGGCATAGCTTGACATAGCTAATGCATTATAAGGAAACTATATATATATATGTCAAAATTTGCCAGGGGTATGAATAATTTCGGGCTTGACTCTCATCTATCTATCTATCTATCTATCTATCTATCTATCTATCTATCTATCTATCTATCTATCTATCTATCTATCTATCTATCTATCTATCTATCTAGATAGATAGATAGATATACCTAACCCTTACCTTATAAATAGATAGATAGACAGACTGCTTGGACCCCTATTAATGGAGTCCCATATAGTGTTTGCATCATGTCAAAAAATGAAAGCTACGCTAATGTGTTTTTCATTTATTCTGTTTCACACAGGGACCGGATTGATCCTTTTGTCTTTAAGTTCCAGTTCAAGAATGTGGAGTACTCCTCAGGCCGAAATAAGACCTTCCTATGTTACCTGGTGGATAAAGGAAACACAACAGATGGGCTGCTGAGGGGCTACCTAGAGGATGAACATACTGGGCCTCATGCTGAGGAAGCATTCTTCATACAGTGCCTGCCGCTATACGACCCAGCACTCAAATACACTGTTACCTGGTACATACTGTTCTTAAACTTAGTTAATATGCAAAAATATCTTACACAACAAACCTGTTGTGTCCAAACATCGTCTCCGCTGACACTGTCTTACTTGTATATAAGAAAGGTTTATTACAAAGAAGTACCAGCATCAAAACAAGCATCATGATTGCCTGTGAGAGGGATTGAAGCCAATAAGAATCTCCTCTAAATATCATCTCTAACTATCTGCTTATATAGGTTAGTTGTTTTTGTGAAGATTTGACAAAACATATGGTTCACATTTTAGAAGGGTCATAGGTCCTCAGATTGAAAACACAAGGTACTACATTCCCCATAAAACAACCTAATACCATCTTTCAGTAAATACTTACCAGTTTACCCAGTTTATAACACATGCCAAAGTTGTTATGACTCAAGTAATGCCACTGTTGTCATTCTCCCACATATGACTGTGAGACTGAAAACTTTCAAAGTCACAAAAACCTACATACAACTTCAACGGTTGTCACAGGCTGAGTTGTACTCCTCATGATGAGCATGCTTTTACACCAGCATTTCAAAGTTATAGTACCATGAATAACATGCATTGTAATCTGATTTCCATTATAATGCACTTATATAGCAATAATAACAGATGATGGAAATGTTTTTGCAAAAGGATAATTGTCTCTCTTTAATGTGTGACATTCTTTTCAGGTATGTGTCTTCAAGTCCCTGCTCTGCTTGTGCAGCAAAGATAGCTGAAGTGTTAAAAGCCAGGAACAACGTCAAGCTGAGCATCTTTGCTGCTCGGCTGTTTGAGTGGGAAGAAGCAGAGATCCAGGATGGGCTGAGGGCCCTGCACGCTGCTGGCTGTAAACTGAGGGTGATGAAGCCTCTAGACTTCTCCTACATCTGGGACACGTTTGTGGAGAATGAGGAACAACCTCTCAACCTGTGGGAGGACTGCAAAGAAAACTATGAGTATTACCATGAGAAGCTGGCTGACATTCTTCAGTGACCGTAGTAAGTGTTGTGGTAGTCGCAGTTGCGATACAGACAGGAAATGTGGAGAGATACAAAAAGACTGGCTCATAATAATGTAAATATTGTTATGAGCCAGAGTAACGTAACTTAGAAATAATTGATTAATCATTAGTTAATTAATATTAACTTAGAAATCCATAACAAAGACAAATAAATTAATCCAAATGAGATTCGGTCATATTGTAAAAAAAAAGACTAACTTGCTCACCACAGAACATAAAGCATTCTTCTTGCACCACGTTTGTGAATTGTGAATCTGTTATTTAGCATGCTGATAAGTCCAGAAAACCACAAAACCTATCATACATTTCCTCCTATCTCCTTTAAACGGTCATCCAAACTAAACAGCTGATTTAAGGACGTCTCGTTCAACAAACCAAATTCTTGGAACAACACAAAGTGGTTGAAGTAGATAAGATCTTGCATCACCCTTGAGACCCAGCCCAACACACTGGACCAGTATGACTCAAGCAGCAGGTCTTAAGACCAAATCTGAAGTTCTGGTGAGGAGTCTCTGTATAAACTGGAGACAGAAAACTGAATTATGCTGGCCAGAGTTCATGTCCTCCCTCCATAAATTCTAAGATATTTGAAGTCTCACTGTTCCTAAACCTGTTTGTACTATTAGATTTTTACCCAGTTCTACCCCAAAAGATGAAACCTTAACTTTTCTCCCAGTTGGCTCTTGCAGAAGATATTTTGCTATAGTTTATACATGAACATCACCAGAACTTTTTACAACTGGGAAGATGTAAACCAGAAAGAAACATCCTCAACTTATGTAAGAGAGGCTATATGGCTAACAACTACAGCATGCGAGATAGGCTGCAACCCTGTCTGACTCCTCTTTAGATCTTAAAAAGGGAACTCAAACCACAGTTAATCTTTAGTATAATGTTAATATCACTATACAGGAACCAAACAAACCCAAACGGTTTTAACATCTGCAACAAGTCAAACCCATCAAGGCTTTTCTTAATCTATGGAAACTAGACCAAGCGCACTACTCAGTGAACTAAAGAGGTCAAAATGAGCTGAATTAAAAAGATATTGTCACTTGTCATCCTGTTGGGGCACAATAAGTCTGGTCAATGTGAATGACTGATCCATCAATTTTCTCAGTCTTGCACCCTGGAGAAAACCTTTTAGTTCCTGCAGAGTAAAGCCACTGGCCACCAGTTCTTGATCTCTTACAGGTCTCCTACTTCAAGTGACAGGTGAGAGCTGCCCTCCTGCAGTTGAGAGGCAAACATCCTTCACTCATATTGTCTCTGAGAACAAATAAAATGTCCTAACCAATGACAGGCCAGAAAGTCTTATAGAAGCCTGCATGTAATCAAGTTATCCCCAGAGCCCCGCTGCTCTCCAGGCTCTGCAGCACTGTGGAATGGAGATGTTGTGCACTAGCAAATAGGACCCAAAAGCAGAGTGTGGACAGGTATAGAGAGAGCACAATGAAGGTTTATTGACAAGGGGAATAAACAGTGCAGATTGTGAGTTTGCAGGGCTGATAGGTGGAGCTGGGAGGTGGGCGGAGCAGCAGACTGGCAGCATACGCAGGTGTGAGACATAAAAGTTAGGGTGAACCCTCATAGTGTTTGGCAGCTTCATTGTGACAGCTGAGGGGTTGTTGATGCATTCAAAAGTAAATGGTCCAATGTAACCAGGGGAAAGTTTCATCAGAAACTTTGACCCATTGATGGTCAGTGAGGTGGTGGGTGTGCCGGTATCTGGTATCCAGTAGCTGTAACACGGTGTAGTAGGTCCTGGTTGGCTTTCTCTGTCTGGCCATTAGACTGTGGGTGAAAACAAGAAGAGAAACTGATAGTAGCACCAAGTGCCCGACAGAATGCTTTCCATACCTCGGAGATGAATTAAGGGCCACGATCAGCGATTATCTCCAATGGTTATAATGGTCGGTCCATACCACAAATGGCTGCTTGGTATCCTCCAGTTAAGGTCTCCACTAGACCCAAAAAAGCTGTTGTTCCAATGTCCAAAACTGCTGCTTTGCTGTTCAGTGTTCCAAAAAGGGCTGGAGGACACCTGGTCGCTCCTTTTGTTGTCCTTCCAGAGTTAGCAGAGCTGTTTTAAAAGGCTTTGTTGCTTCTGTTGCTTGTAAAATTAGCTAGCACGCATTGTGTTATAGTTCAGATCAGTTTGGTCTTCCCATTGAACTGGACTGACAGATTTTCACTGCTATAATTTTCGTGTTGACTTTTTTTTCTGTCTATACTCATAGAATCTGGAATTGCAGTACATAACTAATGTTCTATTTCATATATGCTTTGCCCTCAAAGTCCATGCCTCACTGGGTCCATATGTCTAAGTACAAACACACACCCACTTTGAAGAATATGCATATGCATGTATCAGAGCAACTGGAACATCGAATTTCTCCCTGGGGATAAATAAAGTATTCTGATTCTGATGATGCCATGCAAAATGGCACATCACACTGTAACAGCCCAGCGAGAAGCAGAGTAGGAAAAAGCATCAGCTCTTCCTACACAGGCAGATTGGGGAAGAGTGCCCAACTGAATCATTTGATATTTATCACTCAATTTAACATTCAGCACAGACTGAGTCATGGAGAAAAGGCATCATGCAAATACAAATTAATGAAAGAGCAGGGCAAAGACCCAGAAACTGCAGTGCAAATGTGGTGGAATGCGCTCTGATGCTCTCCAGGGATCCTTGCGAGAGGGAATATTTGCCCGTGAAACAGCTTCACACAGCCAGTGTGATATGCATTGTGCAGACAGAGGAAGCCCCTGAGATTGCTGACTTTGAATGTTGCATGTCAGCCATCCGCACTACGTACCAGGGCAATGTGCATATCGAGCTGAGAAAATGAAACCTTTATTTTTTTTTTTTACGTTACACCAGTTTGTATCTCTATATACACTCCTGAATGAAATCTTAAGACCGGGGGAAAAATTAGAAGAATTCACATTTTGCACTGCAGGATTGTAAGATGGTTGTAAGTAGAGCTTCATAATGCAAAAAGAAGAAACAGGAGCAAGAGACAAAAAATAGAGAGTAAGCAATTTATTGAAAACTACATTTAAACTCAAAAATGCTGTTCATCAGCTGATCAAAAGTTTAAGACCATAGCAAAAAAAACCAAACAAACCCCAAAACAGAACTGAAAATGCCAAAAAAGGACTCAGTAGTGAGTAGCCCCACTGTTCTTGTTGATCACTTCCAAAAATTCGATTAGGCATGCTTGATGTGAGTGTGTGTTTTCAGGAGGCTAGTGGGAACGTTGCTCTATGTGGTGAAGATGGCTTCACGAAGGGCATCCATGTTCTGGAACTGACATCCGTTTTTATAAACTTCCCTTGTCATCCATCCCCAAACGTTCTCAGTGGGATTTAGATCGTACAGGATGATCCAAAAGAGTGACGTTGTTCTCCTGGAAGAAGTCCTTTGTCAGGCAGGTGTTGTAAATTGCAGCGTTGTCCTGTTGAAAGACCCGGTCATTACCACACAGACGAGGGCCCTCAGTCAAGAGGGATGCCCGCTGCAACATCTCCACATAGCCAGCCGCCATTTGACGCCCCTGCACAACCTGAAGCTCCATTGTCCCATTGAAGGAAAAAGCACCCCAGTTCACGATGGAGCCTTCTCCACTGTGCTGCCTAAAAAACATCTCCAGTGGGATCTCCTTGTCATGCCAGTAACGCTGGAAGCCATCAGAACCAGCCAGGCTAATTTAATTTTTAATTTTTTCAGAGAATAAAACTTTCTTCCACCTTTCAGTGTCCCATGTTTGGTGCTCCCTTGCAAAGTCCAAGTGGGCACGTTTGTGGCGTGGGAGGAGACGTGGTCTTTGAAGATGTTTTTTGTTCTTTAAGCCCTTCTCTCGCAGATGCCGTCTTATGGTTATTGGGCTGCAGTCAGCATTAGTTACAGCCTTAATTTTGGTCGAGGATTGGCCTGTGTCTTCAGGGACAGCCTGCCTGATCCTCCAGCTCAGAGCAGGTGAAATTCTTTTGGGTCTACCACTTGACTTTTTTGTCCCATAACCCTCAGGATCTTTTAAGAAATTTAAAATGACTTACTACGCCCAACCTCAGCAGTAATGACACGTTGTGAGAGGCCTTGCTTGTGCAGCTCAACAATCCTTCCACGTTCAAAGACAGAAAGCCTTTTTGCCATTGCCATCAGGAGGTCATGACACTGTGAATGCCTGAATGAAAATGACATAGAAGCCAGATTTTTGTGCAGATTTAGACTTTTGATCAGCTGATGAACAGCCTTTTTGAGTTTAAATGCAGTTTTCAATAAATTGCCTACTCTCTATTTTTTGTCTCTTGCTCTCTTGCCCACTTAGCTGCATAGGATGCTCTGATAGCCGCAGCCCTTGCATTCTGAAAAGTGCACAACACCTCTTGCAACAGTGTCTCTCTAAGTGTTTCCACTCAGAGGCCAGACCCACAGACATTGGCCTACCACTGGAAAGCACCTGATCGCTCCCTCTTTGGCAAGGGCCTCCGCTCAACATGTGGTCTGCCCCTCTGTTTAATTTTCTGGGTGTGTACACTGCTGTGATGGAAAGTAAGTGTGTATGAGTCCAACTCAGCAGCCGTCTGGCTATGTTTAGGAGCTGCACACTCCTCCCTGGCGATTTATGTAGGCTGCTGTCACTTTGTTGTCTGTACGAACTAATATGTGCTGATTCTGTAGCAGCAGGGTGAAATACTGAATCACTGTACATATAGTGAGCTGCTCTAATGTGTTTATATGCAGAGACGTATGCCGGCCACTGTCCCACCACTACCTTTGTCCAGCATGTTCCACCCTCCTCCCAGAGAGAGATGGGTCTGTGAATACTGAGATGTGTGACACAGCTCTGCCCAGGGAAACCCCCCGCTGAAAGGACATGGGGATTCCTTCAGTAGACCAGGTCTGGTCTTGTCTTGCATAATGCTGCCAGAGCCATCGCCACACATCTGGAAAAAGTGTGTGGAGCCAGTGAATAACTGAACAGCAGGGACTTGTACTGGTTATGTTACCCTGTAATGAACAATGCAGGAACCTCCTGTTTTGGGATGATAGGTTCATGGAAGTGAACTACTCACCCTGGTGAAAACATTCCAGTACCTGCTTGATAGTAAGCATGTGGAAGTGTCTCTCCATTATCAATTTGTTGAACAGCGGCAAATTCGGGATGGGTTTCAGCCCCCCTCTCTTTTTTGGGTAAAAACGTACTTTTACACACTTTTTGACAGGACACAGAACTGTGGAGGGTGAGAGTTAAAGTGTAGCATGTAGCCTCTGCTGATCAACCTGCTCATCCAACTGTCCATCAAACATGTGTGCTGCCACTCTGAGTCATGCTGAAAGTGGGCATAGATTCACTTCATGCTCTGCAGTTGTCATGGAGACAAGCCAGGCTAGATTCCTCACCCTGTTGCTCGTGTGAGGGCTGGGAAGCATAGGCTTCTGCAGATGGCATGTGGCGTTGAGGTGCTTTATCATTCACACTCATAGAAGGTTCAGAAGGAGTTGCACTGAGCGCAACCAGAAGCATGTGTGGACATCATGAACATCATCATGAACAATGAAACAACATATAATGGGGGAGCCTCAGAATGTTAGACAGGGAAGGAATGCTTCTTTGTTGACGTGAGTCTCTGCTGCTTCTTAACCAGAGGGTTAAGGGCCATCAGCTGTGGCCGAGTCAGGAAATAGAGATGCTTGGCTGCAAGATGAACAGGATAAGCCACAAAGAGCATTGGAGAAGGAGGCTGGAGGCAAAGATTAAGACAACACAGGGAAAAGTAGGAGGAGAAGGAGATAGAGGCCATTGATATGAAGACACTCTGTCAGTTGACACACTGTCAGCAGTCAGCCTACATAATCTTCCTCTAGATTTCCACTAAAGAAAAATCACAACATTATCCAATATCCATTATGTTTTAATCCCAAACACTGTAACAGGTAATTGTTCTCAGCTTCTGAATGATCTTTCTCCTTTGTAGTGGAGAGAAGGGGTAGCTGTGGCAACACTTATGCTAACTGAGACTCTTGCAGCCAGGGGCACTTTACTGCTCTATATCTGAATGCACTATAAAGTTTAATACTCTAAGATATTATTCCCAAATAGCTGCATTTATTTAATGAGCATGGAGAATCATATTGAATAGCTGTTTTTATGTTTCTAAATTACACTGTATATAACAGTGACAGTGAAATAGATTTGCTCCATTCACAAAACAATCCCACAATCAGTGAGATTGTGTTTTCTTCAGGTATATCAGATGACCTGTAAGAATGACAACAAAGCCCACTAAGTTTCAACAAAGATGTTCACTGTAATGCTAATGATAAATAGCAGATGTTTGATAATTAAGAATACAACCAACAACTTAAAGACAAGTGTAACTGCATTTTAAGGGACTAGTTCACTTTCTTCCTAGCCTTTCCTTTCTTCCTAAGAAAGATCTAATTGCGTGAGTTTTATAAGATGTTGACGATAACAAGCGCTTCACTCCCTCATCACGCAAGATGAGAACCGCTTATTTCAGGTGCACAAACTCAGCAATGGAAATTCCAAGCTGCAATGGGCAGCCTTGAAACAAAATAGCCACAGCTGATGACAGTAAACAGCTTTCATATTCACTGCTCCTCCTGGTGCGTAAAGAAAATCATTACAATCAGGAGCCAGTGACCATTCAGCTAATCTACATTGGCCCTGTCATGAATCAGCCAACAATTCTAGATGGCTGAATCTATAGAATGTTGGCCTCAAAAATGACAGGCATGGTCACTTTAGATTGGTTTATGAAAGGTTATCTTAATAAACCAAGGTTCTGCAAGCGTGTCTCTTTTAATGATGATGCTGAAATTTGTTTTCTCTAATAATAAAACATAATGTACACTGATAAAATAGGACATTTAACTTGTGTATTATAAAAGATGCATGTAGTTTTTTTTTTATCTCAAACTCTCTCTCTCTTTTCTCTCTTGACGGGAATCCACTTGCGAATGTGTGCACCGTTGAGCATCACCATTCATTCTTTAAAAATTATTCATGTTGACTGATACATATTGACAGTGCATATACATCTGTGATAATAGAATATACCACAACACCTGGCAGTGATCCACGCATCTAGCCTCCACTCTAGGATTGTGTTGGATCATTTCTTTACACTACTGTTATGTATGTTTTTTTGCACATTCTTTTGCATAGTGATTTTTAAGGGGTGCTAGAGTACAAGAAAGACAGGATATGTTCACATTCAACATATGTGACATGCTGAAGATGAACCTGGTTATGAAGCTCCTTGTATACATGACTGTATGATTCCCCCAAATTCAGCATCTTGGGCCTCATTTATAAACGCTGCATACGCACAAAAGAAGGCGTACGCCAATTTCTAGGTAAACTTTGTGATTTATAAAAAACTAACTTGGCATGGAGAATGTGCGGTCCTCCACGCAAACTCTGACCCATGTGTATACGCGCGTAAGTGTGGAGAAATGAGAAACTGCGACTCTGTCAGCAGAAGGATGAAACACAGAAACAATGTGAAACTGATCCTGTTATGTAGAGGAAATCGAAATATTACCGTTCACGTATCGTAAATGAAGAGTTCATTTATTAAATGATAAAAGCCATTTTTACAATGAATAAACCACCAAAAACACAGTTTAGAATAATAAATACAAACAGCGATATCTGTTACTGCAAAAGCACCCCTCAGATATGTTCTGTTATTATTAAACACTTGTATGTTCTGAATTGTATTCTAATAAATAAGGAGAACAGTGGGACAGATTACATTTACACTGATGCCGTTTTTTTGATGCTTCAGCTCTTGGGCAGATCCAAGTGTGTAGTTTCATATACTGTTATCATACAGGACTGTTGTGCTCCATAATGTGACCCAGCTAAGGAATGTGACTTTGCCCTTACGCTGGTGGTCATGTTGGGCTCTGAGCTGACCCCTGTCCCTATCTGAGCCAAACGCTGCTGCCAGCATCTGGATGTGATGCATCACTTAAAATAAAAATAAAAGAATCATGAAACATTTTTAATTTTCCTTAAATTCCGTGATACCTTTTTGGAGTTGATTGTGTCCCTTTGCATCACAGGCAGACGAACTGCAGTGGAGATGCTCAACTGCTGCAACAGCAATAATCCCACTGAACACTCAGCAATGAAAACTGTTTTTATGAATGAAGTCCAACCCTTTTTTTAACATACGTGTAAAGAACGTGAATGCATTTGATATCCTCATTTTAAACAAGGTGATACAAATCACATAAACTACCTGAGTCATCTGTGCGTCTAGTGTCCCCTCCGTCTCTGTCAGCCCTCCATTTAAGAGGGGCTCTCCAGTAATCCCTGCCAGCTTTTTATAAAGGGGGGGCTCCAGTGTCCTCTGACCCCCGCCCATCCACTTTGATGCAGGACTTCTTCTTTTCTTCTTTATTTCAGCCAATCTTCCGAGGCAGCAGCATTAACAACGTCCTCCACATGCTGCCACTCTGAGGCCTTTGTGGCTTTTTGGTATTTAAAATGTCACTTTGTGTCCATCAACAAAAGTTATTTTTCTGGTGTCAACCTACCAAATAAGACCTACTTTCTATTTCACACTACATGAATTTTCTTATTTTATCCTTTCTGTCTGTGTCGCCATGGTCACCATCATGCAGTCAGGTAGAATGAATATTAATTAGGGGCGTTTCATTGACTATTTATAGGCAATTATGGGTGTGGACATGATGCCTGCAAAAGCTGCGCCACATTTTATTTGGTTGTGATTTATAAAGGGAAACCGGCGTAGGACGTGCGTGCGTGCACAGTGTTATAAATCAGAATATTTTTGTGCATACGCATGTTCTGTGTTGTCATCCGTCATACGCCACCTTTTGACGTGAATCCTATGCACAGTTTTATAAATGAGACCCCTGGTCTTCTGTCACCTTGGAGTTTCCAGGGTTCAAGATACCTTGGAGATTCACCAATTTTTTAACGTGGCTGCCTGGACCTGTTGGATTTCCATCTCTGGATTTTGCTTGTGTGTGTGTGTGTGTGTGTGTGTGAGACAATGGGCAGTGATATATATACTGAGTTGCGATTAGCACTTTTGGAGTGATGGGATTAAAATTAAATGTATTACTTCTTCATCTGTTTAAATGACAAGATTAAGCTTTTTCGTAATTCTGGTACAAAATAAACCGATGAGACTGACAGCCCCTAGTTTGGTCCTCAACAAGAGAGGCTGTTAAATTTTATTTGATCACATCAGGCATTATCCTAAATTCATTAGGAATTAATCTAACCACCAGGGGCTTTCTTGGCCCAAAGAGTTCCCTGGCCTCTTGGGGCTGTGTGGCTGCATGGCTAATCCGGGCTTTTTTGTTTAGAGGTCATCATCTGTTCAGCATCTGTTAGTTAGTGCAACTGTATGGCCCAGTCATGTTTCTTTTTTGGACAGGATTCTGTAAGTTGTCTGTCCAAACAGCAATGACTACTGTATTCCCTGACAATCTCACTATCGGAACAGAGAAACCAACAAATAGCATTTTCCCTGTATACCCAAACGACGTCACTAAACTCTCTTTCTTCAAACTAATAAAACCAGGTTTCCTTGCCAACCCAGTCAACGGACTCTGCCACTGTCTGGCTACTATTGTAATTATCCCAACATGATGGGACAGACAGACTAAGCCTTTCACAAAACCTCATTACCTCATCATTCCACAATATAACTAAATGAAAACACTTCTACATTCAGTTTTAGATTATTATCATATTGAGTACTTTCCCAAATACTCTCATTATTGTATGTTGATTCCTGAAATGTACATACAAGTAAGCTATCAAACAATATAGCTGTAATCCTAAAAGGCATACGTATGACTTATGAATTTAAGGTTGTAAATGGACAAGTTAAAAACAACTAAGGTCAGAATCAGCATTCTTAAAGGTTAGGTTGCTTTATTTTACGCTGCATGATTATTTATTATTAAATTATATAATACTGCATCTGCATAATAATATTATAACCATCACCTACTAAGTATATGTAGCATTGTAAAAAACATGAGGCAACATGCATAACAATACTGGTAATAACCACAATAACCCATAGATAGGTACAATATTAACAATCATAATATCAGTCTTAATAAAACACTAATAGAAAATGGTTATATCACACACTAAACATGAGAGATTTAATACACAAATTGTATGTTTAACATTATAACCACACTGTTAATAGAATATATACCCAAGATAAACACTACAGCCACAGTACATGGGAGAGGTTTGGCAAATTAGTAATAATAATAATAATAATAATAATAATAATAATAATAACATCACGTGAAGTCCACTCATGGACTGGCTTATACACCTTAGAAACACAAACATGAGAGCTACCTCTCAATTCATGTTCTCTGTACAATTCCCTTGTTCACACAGGCCCTTGGTTGCTGGGTCTGTGGCTTTGTTCTATCCTATCCAGTAATCTACTGGATTTTCTCTGTGCTTGGGCAGAGTGGCATAAAAGTCTGCCAGAGGAAGGCATGATGAAGGATCACTGAAGGAGAATATCATGTCAGTTTTGGTTTCATCTGTCGCTCATCAGTGATGAGCATCAAGCTGATCTGAAGGGTCACGACACTGGTTTAACGGGTCACGGCTGTGGTGTGACTCGTTGTATCTAACAGTGTGATGAAATATATGATGTAAGAGATGGTAAAGCTTCCAGTATGGTTTCTTCAGCATTTATTTAACTTCTGAAAGGACAAAACAACACCACAATTGTCCTTTTTATAAGTCTGTTGCACTTTTTGTTTAACTACACCAAAGCATTGCAGATCCTCCTTAATTCTAATCTAACTTGTACACATTAAACAAGAGCTACAGAAATTACTGGGAAAACCTTTATTTTTCATCTGTGACAAACTATATCAAAACCATGTACATAAAATCATAATCAAAATGAACAGAAACAGATATTGTGGCAAAGTATATACAGAATACAGAAAAATGAATAACTTTCAAAAACATACCTGAAAGGACAAAACAACACTGCTGTACTAAAAAAAAAAAAAAGCTGCACTGAAACAGACAGAAATGCAGACATAAAACGTTAGCGAATGAATGTTAGTTAGAATGTTAGTTGCCATAAATCTAGCCAAACCCATCTTGTAATAACTCTAACATAACTTTTCTGGCCATAAAGTTTAATAAATGTATTGGTTGCAAATCTAACATGTCTGTGTACAATATACATTTGGATTATGCACTTAAATGATGAGTTTAACAAAGAGAATAACAAAATATAACAACATATTGAGTGCAACTCAGACCCAGCAGTGCTGATTCCACTGTGAAAGGAAGGTGGAAATTACAAACAAAAACTAAATAAAGCGGCGCACAATATTTAAGTATTCCCATGTGGAATGGAAACTAATAGCAATAACAGTAACAATAAATTAAATAAAATCATTGAGATAAAATTCATAAATGATTTAGCATATTTTAAGTGTATTGCATTGTCATGCACGCACCACAGGCATGTCATCAGGATGTCACCATGTCCTGACAGGAATATGAGACAGATCATCTGTAATAATAATCAGCCTTCTCTGGCCCCGCCCTCTGCCTCTACAGCCATTTGTTAAAATCCACCGCTACTGGGACAAAACAACCAAACAAACAATATAACCCTGTTAACAGAATATATCTGTTACAGTCTCACATCTAAATGTTCTCAGAAGTGGTTCACAGCTTAGTTAATATTATTCATGACACACCTGTCCAGTGTGTAACAGACTCAGCTGTATTCAGTGTTACTGTCTTGTATTGAACTATGGGTGAACATTTATCTATCATTACTTTCAAAATCAAAATCAAATTTATTTATTTTAAGCCCAAAATCACAAACATTGTTTGCCTTTACAATCTGTACAGTTGTGACACCCTCTGTCCTTAGACCCTCGAACCGGGTCAGGAAAAACTTCAAAAAACCCTTTATGGGAAAAAGAAGAAACCTGAGGAAGAGCCACAGATGAGGGATCCCTCTCCCTGGGACGGACAGACGTGCAATAGATGCCACATGTACAGAGAACATCATCATCAATCATATATATGGAGTTAAACATGGGTCATAATAAACTGTAGCTATACTGAGTTCATGGGTTTAGTCCATGTATGAAGGTACTAATCACAGGTAATGGCAAAATGAAGTCCATGAGTCCAGGTGCATCTCTAGATGTCCTCATATGGAGCTCTGGCCACTCGACCTTCTCTCCACAACACAGACACAGAATTAGTGAGGAACCTGCAAGACTGGGGAGAACAAGGGAGGACCGGGGCTCCGCAGCAAGTAACATGCACTTTACAGGACATAAGAGTATTCACACTAACTAATTTAACCACTTTAACCAGTTTAACAAGTTTATAAGCTGACTCCAGTTTGCACTACTACCATATCTATTTGCACTGTCTGTAAATATTTCCATAAGTTGAGAGATACCAAACCAGCAGTAAGTGATAAAATACACCCAGTATTTAGAGAGCTGAGAATCATTAATGTGTTTGAATCATAGACAGGTGAATCATTATTGAATCGTGAGGTCAGTGAAGATTCACACCTCTATCATGTAGTTAAAACCAGATTAGTGTTATGTTGGACAAATGAATATTTAAAGTGTTTTTATTTTTTACCTCCTTCCTTATTGTTACTCAAAGCTGTAGAAAATACACTGCTTAATTTAAAAACAAGCCAGGCCTCGTATGGCAAGACCAACTATCATTCCACCAGTCTTCATTCATAAATGAAACTGCCTGATCACTCATCCAATTTTTTCTGCTCTTTCTGACAGAGGCTTGTTATTGCACTTTGAAGAATCAAGAATCCTGTCTTCAGCACAGATCAAAGTTTGTGGTTACCATAAATAATAAATAAATAAAATTATTTTAATCTGCAGTAACCTACCTTTTCTTTTACTCCTATGCAAAATAAAGTTTGTCAATACTTCTGAAGTGTAATAAATCATATTGTCATAAGCTGTGAATTGAATTGTTGTTGAATGAAGGTTACAGTGTTTCAAACTGAGCCAAAAGTTACTTCAATAATACAGCCTAATAGGCAAAAGTGGTTTATTATTTTTTATATTTACGCAATTAGAAACAAATCACTGTAGAAAACACACTTTATTCGATAATAAATTACTTTACATTAACATGTTTAAATACACAATTTTGAAGCTATATAATAATAAGTCAATGTACAGTAATAAACAGCCCTCAAACTATTTACATATGGCCTCAGTGCCGAGGTCCTCCCGTGTTTGGTCTAGTGGACCCCCATCTGTCCCGGCCTCCTTTGTCTGACAGCTCCTCTCTCCTCTGCACGGCTCCATCGTCCTTGTCGTCTACCACCTCAGAGTAGCTGTGGGGGTGAAGTCGTTGTCAGGGTCTTGGTCTCTAAACTCTCACCGTAACAACAGATATGGATAGAAATGTCACACATTTTGTGAAGAGACTAATGTAAATATGCTACTGGTTACTCAAATAATGAGCAAGCTAAAAGCTAACAGTGCTAACAAATGCTGGCAGTGTAAACTGGCTGACTGTGCAGAAATACTGTCACGTTTATCAAAGTTCGACTTGGGGAAGTGCTTAAGGTCGTACTGGTTCAAATGTTCACGCAAAGAGAGGACTCTGCTGAAATTTACAGACTGCACCTTTAAGCACACATACCAAGTGCACCTTTCAAACCTGTGGACACCGTGAATGCAACATTTTAATTGCTTTGACAACAATACCGTGATTGATTGACAGGCATACAGACAAAGTAATGTTGAAACCTGATGTGTAACAGTGAGTGGGTGTTATGTTTCATCGTGTCTGTTAAGTGTTTTGTCTGTTTTGTTTCTGTTTCCTGTTCTGGCATGTCTTGTTTTATTTTGAAAGACTAACTATCCTCTTGTTTCAGGTCCCTTTGACTTCCTGCCCCCTGTGTTTCCGCCTGCCCCGCCCTGATTGTTTCCACCTGTTCCCCATCTTACCTCATGTGTATATATAGTCTGTGTCTTCCCTTGTCACGTTGCCAGATTGTTTTTCATGTGATGCCATGGTAACAGCGTACATCATGACTAGCCTGTATTGTAAAAACTTTCATTTATATTAAAACCTTTAAACCTTTGCTATCTCTGTGTCATCCTGCATTTGGGTCTGCCTGCCTTGAGCCAACATATTAGTGGGACAGAACATGATATGTAAGTTTAAGTCCATATGAAAGCTAAAAATAAATATAATATGGTAATTAATAGTTAAATTGGTGTAAGTGTTGAAAACAGGGATGTATTTGTCTTTTACAGATATGTGTCTGGTCTGGAAAAAAACAAGACTGTCCCCAAAATCCAGTTGTACTTTTAAATAGTGACAAAATGAAAGTAATTACTCCCTCATTCCTTTTTTAAATATTTAAAGTCGTTCCCAAAGCCAGAGTAATGTATTAGCTATAATTGTAGTGATCCACATAATGATCATCTTAATATAATCAAACTTACTTTGAAAACAATCCACTTCAAACAGTCAGTAATATAGGCGTGGTGGAAAATTAGACAGTCCACACAATTCGTTTCTTTTATCTACTTTTTTAAAATCATACCACTGTCACTGTCATGGTACATCTTCCTATCCATCATCTCAAGCCTTGTTTCTGGTTCCTTTCTTATCTTTCATTGTCTTTAAAGTATATTTGACACTGACCATCATATCCTGGGACCTCAAGTGACCATCAGCTCCCTTGCAAAAAAGCCCAGCAGAGGATGTACTTCCTGAAGCTGAAGTTCAACTTGTCAAAGACAATGATGCACTATCCATCCTTACCTCCTCCATCACCATTTGGTGGTGCTGCCACTGCCAAGGACAAGGGCAGACTCTAGAGTATCTTTTGTTCTGCTGGGAAGGTGTCTGACTGCAATCCTACATCTCAACAACTGCACACCTCCAGTATCCTGAAGTGTTCAGGACAAAATTGTCTGACAAAAAGTCTGTCATAGAGTGATTGGTCCAGTTCTATTTATTCTGTACATGCTCCCTCTTGGCAATATTATTAGGAGGCACACCATACATTTCCATTGTTACGCTGATGACACCCAATTATATTTATCAATGGAGCCAGACAAAACTGATCAGCTCCTGAAACTCCAGGCCTGCCTTAAAGGATATAAAAGGCTTGGATGACCAGAAATTTCCTACTGCTGATAAATATAAAGTGATCATACTAGGCCCGAAACACCTGAGGAACACATTTTCTACTGATATAGCCTTGCTGGATGGCATTAACTGTGCCTCCAGCACCACTGTAAGGAACCTCTGTGTTTTATTTAATCAGGATCAAGTAGGATCACTGTAATCAAGCACATTTCAAGGTCTGCCTTTTACTACTGTTGGAGAAAAACATTGGGTTAGGTAACTAGCTCACGACTTTCTGTCGAAGGAATATGATGATGTTATCATTAGCAAGACAAATTGTTTCTCTATGCTCACCCACCCATGACCTTTTAACACGCACCAGGTCATGTCGACCTCGCCAGTTGAAAATAACAGGAAAACTTACACCAAAACAGGAAGGTGGAATTCATCTGGTTGAAGATGTTGCCAGGAGTGTTTGCCAAGATCTGTATCACATACACACACATGAAGTATGCAGCAAATATAAGGAGCCCAGTTTTTGGGTTCGGAGGGCTGTCTATGAACTCTAGTCGAGATATGTGTCGTGCTGACAATTGGTTTGAATAAAGATCCCGCAAAGGCTGAACCTCTGTCTCCAGTTGCTTATTTACATCCAAATCTTGCAACACCACCACCTGTGCACCACCTTGTGAAAATTAGGCACTTTCTGTCCCAGAGTGATGCAGAAAAATTAGTCCATGCATTTGTCTCTTCCAGGCTGCATTATTGCAATTCGCTTTTATCAAGCTGCCCAAACAAGTAATTAAAGACTCTACAGCTGGTCCAGAATGCCGCTGCTCGGGTGCTGACTAGAACCAGGAAAAGAGACCATATTACTCCAGTGTTGGCTTCTCTACATTGGCTACAGTGGACTTTAAAATCCTCCTCCTCACATATAAGGCTCTACATGGTCTGGCAACATCATATCTTAATGAACTGATAACTCCTTATCATCCGACTAGAGCGCTGCGCTCCCAAAACGCAGGAGGCTTACTTGTAGTTCCCAGGGTTTCCAGAAGTAGTCTAGGGGGCAGAAGCCTTCAGCTATCAGTCCCCTGTTCTTTCAAACCAGCTCCCAGTCTGAGTCAGAGGGCAGACACAGTGTCAGTGTTTAAGAAGCTAGACTTAAAACCTTCCTTTTCTGATAAAGCTTATAGATAGGGTGGGCACAGGCTCACCCTTAGTTATGCTGCAATAGGCTTAAACTACCTGGGGGGTTCCAGGGGTTCCATGATGCACCGGGCACCTCTCCCTTTTCTCTGCTTCCTCTACCCGTATTTCAAAGTGAAAGTCTGATTTATTGTCAATTCTGCAGTATTTACAGGACATAAATAGGACTGAAATTACATTTCTCTTAAACCTTGGTGCATGGTGCAAACAACAAAAATAAGCAAAATACAACAAAATAGCAAAACACAACAAAATAAGCAAAATGATACAACCAGACTAAAAAGAAATAAGACATGGCAAAATTACAGTGCAAATACATATAGTAGTAGTGCAAAATGGAGTCAGCTTATAGACTATTTAAAGTGGTTAAAGTGAATACACTTATTTCCCGTAAAGTGCATGTTACTGCCGGAGCCCACAGTCCTCCCTGTTCTCTCCAGTCTTGCAGGTTTCTCACTGATTCTGGTTGTGGTCCACCTGTGTGAGGTTCACTGGCCTGGTGGGAGACATGATCTGTGTCTATATTGCAGAGAGAAGGTCGAGTGGCCCTGAGCTCCATATGAGGACATCTAGAGATGCACCTGGAGTCACGGACTTCTTTCCATTATTACCTGTGATACCTTCACACATGGACTAAACCCATGAACTCTGTGTAGTAGCTACAGTTTTTTAAGACCCATGTATAACTCCATAATACGATGATTAATGATGATGTTCTCTGTACATGTGGCATCTATTGCACGTCTGTCCGTCCCAGGGAGAGGGATCCCTCATCTGTGCAGCTCAATGTTTTGTGATTTTGGGCTTTAAATAAATAAATTTTGAAAGTTTGAATTTGGTCAAATTCCCCCCACTCTGGACACAATTAGACACTCTGGAGGAGGATTTTACCTTATGTCCATTAGATAAAAATGATATATGACCTAAAATGCAGCATAGAACTAAGATAATAAATATGCAAAAACAAAATTATTGAGTTCAAGTCTACTTGTATCTACAAATTACAAGTTGTGTCAGGGCAAATCTTTATGATGGCCCCTGTCCTTTGATCCCCTACTTCAGTGAGGAAAAACTCCCAAGAAAGCCCTTTGAAAGAGGAAGAAATGGGGGAAAAAATATCAGAAAGAGCAACAATGGAGGAATCTAAGGGCATAAAATCTGTCTTTGACAATAATTGTATGCATCCAGTCCTGTTAGATATCCCTAACTTGTCTTGGCTTTGACATTTCTTTCAAATGTCCGAGGGCTTTTTAGGAACATCCAGTTGTAGGAAGTGCCAAAGTACTGTTAAGTAAATGTACTGTGCATGTAAAGTAACATGGGATACACCATCCATAGAAAACACTTCAAGTGTTTCTCCCTTACAGTCTGTATAGATATATATATATATATATATGTATATATTTAGTAGTGTACTGTGTGCATCTTCAGCACTCACAGATTTGGTGTTAATTATGTCTGAGCAGTCAGACATATTTTGATATCAGACTTTGACTTTGTCCTTTTGTGAGGTCAAATAATGATTTGGTGATGTGTTAGAAGAGTGACAGACGCACAAAGACCCAAACACACGACTCCCAGAGGCAGAGAGTGGTTTTCAATAATCTTTACTTGATTAAATAAACAAAACATACAACTAAAGGAGGCTTCAACGAAGTAACTTCTTGAAGGTTCTTGAAATGCAGGCTGCAAAACTACGTGACATAATTTGACGAGACAGATGAGACAAACTGGCACAAGACTGGGGCAGACGCAGAAATAAATACAATAAGTAATGAGGCACAAGTGGAAACAATCAGGGTGAAACAGACAATCTCAACAGCGGGAAACACTAGGGCAGCAAGTGGGTATCTGAAACCAGAGGGAAGATGTTAGTACAAAATAAAACAGGAAATGACAGGACAGGAACGAACGTGACTACAACACCTAATATAACTGCCGTGTCACAACAAGAAGTGTGATTCATTCAACAATAGTTCATCAATGTGTGTTTAAAATAAGAGTTTTGAAAAAGCACATGTTGCCTCAGTTCATGTGGTATCAGTGTGTTATTTTATCAGGTGACACCAGCGGCTTGTAGCACAGACAGAGGAAGAGAGGCAGGTCTGGCCAAGGCCTGAAACAACATGATTATAAGAGTAAGTGGAGATATATGTTTTGTATTAGACTGACTATATACTAAGAGATCTATTAAGCACTCAATCACTGGTTTGGTTTACACAATCAAAATTGTGTAATTAAGTCTCAAAAACATATTGACAAAAAACAAAAACTCCCTTGAGTGTGTTGAAGAAGATATTTATAAAGAAGGACTCTAGATGACATGAAATTACATTTAGAAGTTGTTCATAAATGCAAAAGCCGTCAGCTTTTAGGGGGCCCTCGCGGAGCACTTTCATATCCCCAGCAATGTCAAAATCAAAACTACACCCTTGGAGGTATCCCTCCCCCAGGACAGACATATGCGCAATAGGTTATCTCTGTACATCAGTTTGGAGAGAATCCCATGGCTGCCAGGAAAGGACTCACTCCTTGCCACTGAAAACAAGAGGGAAATTAACATTAAGGAAATTAATATACATGAATAATGCATAGATTTCTGGGTTGCTTTAACTTAGAGTTATAATCTCAAAGATTTTCGTTTTGCTGTCTTTTGTGGCACTTATGGAGCTAATCTGTAACTCCAGGTTTGTTTTTGGACCTCACTTCAGTTTACATTTTGTTGTCTGAAGTCATTAATCTATTTGTTTTGTTTAGCCATAGTAACCACCTATTCACAATGTTAGCAAAGACCAGATAAAACAGTACGCTGCCTCACCCACAGGTGAGTTGAAGAGCATTACTGAAAGCCTGACTTTGTGCCGCTTGTGATTTTTCTGGTAAAGATGAACTGTCATGTGCAATACTGAGAGGTATTTTTGTTTAGTCTGTCCAGTTCTTATAAAGTTTGTGTTACTGTGTTACACTATAATATTATAGCCATCCTCATTGTTTCAATGTCACATAATATTTACCTACTGTACATCCCATGGAAGGAGAACTCAGTGTGCTTTGGTGTAAAGTGTAGGATGAGGGAGTGAAATGCCTCCAGTGAGAGAGTGTGATGCTGTGGAGACAACCGCCAAAAATCCTTCACCAGTGCTGTACTTGTAGCAGCACTGTCAATTTTGATTACTACAGTTGATCCTGCATACACACATATTGTTTTGATGTTACTAGAATGGTCACACACATTTATTACATACACTGACTATCAGGTCAATGTGTAAAACGCTTTCTTCATATGTTTTTCTCTTAATCTTGAAAAAGGATGTTTGGCTGAGACATCCGATATAAAGTATTTTGATTCATACATGTGTGTCTGATAACATTAACTTACCTGGACAAGTTGAGACAAGTTACTCTGTCCTCTATAAAAGAGCAAGTATCATATCTGGCACAAAGGACAGGCAAGCCTGACCTATGAATGTCAAAAACCATTTAATTCAGACATTGATGCACACAAACTGACAAATCACACTACATTATATCCATAAATATTGTTTATCTTGTTTTCTATACCAACAATGTAAGCAGAATTGTACTACCTGCAGTCACCAGAGAGGATTAGCCCATCCTCCATCTCATTCAGTTCACATGTGATCCCAGCCTGCTCAGTCTGCAAGGCCTGCATGATGTGGGTTTCCCCACAACAGGCAGGGAAAATGCAAAATAAGGACATCAGCTGGCTTTGTCTCACAACGAAACTGTCAGCAGCACTGAAACTTCAACACATTGGTCCAAAACAGATAACTAATCATTGCTCTGTACTGGTAATGGAGTTGATATTTGTTTCTCAAACATTTCTGTCTCATTTCATCTTGGGCAGTTAGGATAAAAACAGGTCAGTCCTTGTATACTTGTGTAACATCATACATTCAGTGGGTACTTTAATAATTTTACAGTCGTGAAAAAATTAGGACACCCTATGAAAGCCTGTGTGTTTTTTTTTTTTGTTTTTTTTTACCTATTTGGACATATGGATATTTTATATCAATTTTAACAATACTGCAATGTAACCCGGTTAAAAACATGATTATAAAAGTGATAGAGGCTAAAAATAGTATTAAAATAATTTAAATATGGTTTAGTTAAACATAATTAAAAACGTGTTAAAAGTGTCATAAATATGTTCAAATCATTTTAAGAGTGATAATGTGTTTTTTTTGTTTGTTAAATACTGTGTTTTTCCTGTAAATTGTCTAGACCAGCATTTATGGGGTTAATAACATGCTGCAGGAACGTCGGGTCTCCCAGGTGTTTCAGCACGGACCGTATGGTGTGCCGGACCGTTGATCATAGAGCCACGAGGCAGCTAACAAGTGAGCATGACACAGAGCGTTGTATATAGTCAGTTAGTAGTGATAATGAGATGAAGCCTCACGAAGCATTGAAGCTTTCCATCCAATTGGTTCACTCATGGGCCTGAAGCTTCATGACGCTTCATTTGCTCTACTGTGCCATCAAGTGGACAATAAATGTAAAACAGGCAGCGTGATTATCAATGACACCATGGCTTTGGTGTGTGAAATTTTGAATTGAATAAATGAATGATGTTTGTTATGCCAATACATAAGTGATTCATTTATCAATATTGTGTCTATCTTTATGATACATTAGCAGGGTCAAAAGGGAAAGTGGAAACAAAGAGAGGGTTGTGATGTGAACTTTATAGATATTATAGATATTTATGACTATGTACATATTACATATATTCAGATATTGGGAGTCACCAATCTTAATTTCATCATGTGAAAACATAATGACAAATAAAGATTCTTGATTCTTGTGTTACCTGGTTTGTGACTTTGCTTATGTTACTAGGGACAACATGTAACACGTAAAATAGGGACATTTTTATTTAAACATAACAACAACAAACACGCAATAAAGTCTCAAGTCCACACAAACTGTGAGAAGGGCTCTATTGCGTTTCGCTGCCCTTATATTTCGAATCGCACGTCAAACCCATGAACCGTTTTCTGAATCAGTCACGTGGTACGGCCAGCTCGCGAGGCTTCGAACGTCATCGGTACGCGCTTCACAGAAATCTACCTGGATTACTCGACACACACTTCGAAGCCTCGACATGGAAGGACACAGCTAAACGTTATCGCGAGTGTTAGCGCTAATGCTAAAGCTAAGCTAAGTTGAAGTATAGCCTTTAGTCATTCCACTACCCGTGTACAGATGTTTCTGGATAACAGTTTAGCTACCTCAGTTAAACGTTAAAAATACAGAGGAGACCCAGACAGAGGAGCAATGAGGACTTAATGGTGTATTCAGCTGGTGGCGGTAAGAAAAGCGACATTCAACAGTGACTGGTGAGACGCGACAGGAATATTCATCAAGGTACCATATATTTTATTTTGCTCACTGAAGAGCGAAGCGGTCATTCAGTTTTGGGCCACAACGACCACAAGCAACGTACCAGGCTTGCAACTTTATATTTTGTTTTGAATCATTTTAGTTTTGCCGGCTTAGGTGACAGTGACATTTGAAGGTGTGTGTATGTGGGCCCACTAATTATATTTGTGTGTTTATGAGGCTTTAAAGTTGGTTTATTAAGGTTTCTGAACTGAATTCATTTTGGGTTTAAATGTGAATATTTGTTTACAATTCACTGAGAGTGTTTTCCTGAGGAACAGGAAAATTTCATTTTTGGAGACTTAAAGAATAGACATCCATCCATCCATCTTCATCCGCTTGATCCGGGACCGGGTCGGCGGAGGCAGCAGTCTGAGCAGAGATGCCCAGACTTCCCTCACCCCAGACACTTCCTCCAGCTCTTCCGGGGGGACCCTGAGGCGTTCCCAGGCCAGCTGAGAGAGACATAGTCTCTCCAGTGTGTCCTGGAACCTTCCCCAGGGGCCTCCTCCCGGTGGGACATGCCTGGAACACTTCCCTAGGGAGGCGTCCAGGGGGCATCTGAAACAGATGCCCAAGCCAGCCCCTCAGCTGACTCTCTCTCGATGCAGAAGGAGAGCAGCTCTCACTCCAAGCTTCCTCCGCCGAGTGTCTGAGCTTCTCACCCTATCTCTAAGGGAGCTAGCCCAGCCACCCTGCGAGAGGAAACTCATTTCGGCCGCTTGTATCCATGTCGATCTTGTCCTTTCGGTCATTACCCAAAGTTCATGACCATAGGTGAGGGTGGGAAGCGTAGATTGACCGGTAAATCGAGAGCTTCACCTTTCGGACTAAGCTCCTTCTTCACCACGACGTTCCGGTACACCGACCGCATAACTCATGGGACGCTGCACCAATCCGCCTGTCAATCTCATGCTCCATCTTTCCCTCACTCGTGAACAAGACCCCGGTGAGGTACTTGAACTCCTCCACTTGAGGCAGGACTCTCCACACACCTCTCATCCCAGCCCACTTCACACTCGACTGCAAACCGCTCCAGCACATGCTGAAGGTCCTGGCTTGATGAAGCCAACAGGACAACATCATCTGCAAAAAGCAGAGATGAAATCCTGTGGTTCCCAAACCAGACTCCCTCCGATCCCTGGCTATGCCTAGAAATCCTGTCCATAAGGATTATGCTGCAGACACAGCACCCTGATGCCCTCCTCCTTATCTCTGTATACTTCAATCATGCCTCTCCATCCTCATCTCTGCCCAAATTCACCCAATATGTCACATGCCACACCAGAGACAATAAAACACTGGACCTGTTTTATGCCAACACCAAGTAAGCATACCACTCACTCCTTCTTCCTCCCATGGGCCGAGCCAATCACAACCTTGTGCACCTCATGAATGTGTATAAGACCCTTGTGCACAGGCAGCCTGCTGTCACCCGCACTGTGAAGAAATGGTCTGAAGAAGCCGAGGAGGCCCTGAAAGACTGTTTCAACACAACACTATGGGATGTTTTCAGTGACGCCCATGGGGAGGATATCGACAGTCTAATCCACTGCATTACGGACTATATTAACTTTTGTGTGGAGAACACCACCGTACCCACCAGGAATGTACGGAGCTTCTCCAACAGCAAGTGTAACTTTTACCCTGAAAAGGGGAGATATGAATGAAAACGCTCAGACGTAATGCTTTCTCTCTTGTAGATTCACTGAGAATGAGGCATCCAGGCATGACTAATCAATCACAAGCATCTCTCAAGCCCGAGAAGTAAGTGTGAATATACCTTTTTTTTTTTTAAAAATGTTTTTAAACACTATTTAAGCATGTTAAACATATTACACATGAACTCTAATGGACTTTTCTTACATTTACAGCTGTAATCTGTTTATGTATGAATTTCCCTTTTTTAGATATCCTTTTTACTATTTTATTACCATTTGTACTTACAATTTCCCATGATCATCTTTTAACTAGAAAACAATCTATCACATCAAGGACCGTTACGTCGCCCGGATTATGCAGGTTACCGGGGCCCCACCCTGGAGCCAGGCCTGGGGTTGAGGCTGCATGGCGGCGCCTGGTGGCCGGGTCTTTGCCCACGGGACTCGGCTGGGCTCAGCCCGAAATGGCGACGTGGGCCCGCCTTCCAGTAGGCTCACCACCCGCAGCAGGAAGGTCCATGAGGGGTCCGGTGCAATGTGGATTTGGGTAGCAGTCGTGGCGGGGGGCCTCGACGACCCAATCCCTGGAACAAAACCTCTGGCAATAGGGACATGGAATGTCACCTCGCTGGGGGGGAAGGAGCCTGAGCTCGTGCGGGAGGTTGAGAGGTACCGGCTAGAGATAGTCGGGCTCACCTCCACGCATAGCTTGGGCTCTGGAACCCAGCTCCTTGAGAGGGGCTGGACCCTCCACTACTCTGGAGTTGCCCAGGGTGAGCGGCGGCGAGCTGGTGTGGGCTTGCTTATAGCTCCCCAGCTCAGCCGCCATGTGTTGGAGTTCACCCCGGTGAACGAGAGGGTCGCTTCCCTGCGCCTTCGGGTTGGGGATAGGTCTCTTGCTGTTGTTTGTGCCTACGGGCCGAACAGCAGTACAGAGTACACCGGCCTTCTTGGAAGTCCCCTGGGAGGGGTACTTGATAGTGCTCCGACTGGGGACTCCATTGTTCTACTGGGGGACTTCAACGCTCACGTGGGCAACAACAGTGATACCTGGAGGGGCGTGATCGGGAGGAACGGCCTCCCCGATCTGAACCCTGAGCGGTGTTCTGTTATTGGACTTCTGTGCTAGTCATGGTTTGTCCATAATGAACACCATGTTCAAAGCATAAGGGTGTCCATCAGTGCACATGGCACCAGGACACCCTAGGCCGGAGGTCGATGATCGACTTTGTTGTCGTTTCATCTGATCTCCGGCCGTATGTCTTGGACACTCGGGTAAAGAGAGGGGCTGAGCTGTCAACCAATCACCACCTGGTGGTGATTTGGATCTGCTGGCAGAGGAGGAAGTTGGACAGACCTGGCAGACCCAAATGTATTGTGAGGGTCTGTTGGGAATGTCTGGCCGAGCCCTCTGTCAGGGAGGTCTTCAACTACCACCTCCGGGAGAACTTCTCACAGATTCCGAGGGAGGCTGGGTCCGAGTGGACCATGTTCTCTGCCTCCATTGTCGACGCTGGGTTCAAGTTCTTGAAGTTGTGGGCGCAAGGTCTCTGGTGCCTGTCGTGGCGGCAACCCCTGAACCCAGTGGTGGACACCGGAAGTAGCAGGCACTGCACCGGCAGGCCTGAAGCAAGCCGCAGCCTGGGACGGTCCTGGAGGCAAAAACTCGGGTCTGGGAGGAGTTCGGTGAGGCCATGGAGGAGGACTATCGGTCGGCCTCGAAGAGATTCTGGCAAACCGTCCAGGCGCTTTAGAAGGGGGAAGCAGTACTCTGCCAACACTGTTTACAGTGCAGGTGGGGAGCTGTTGACCTCGACTGGGGACATTGTCGGACGGTGGAAGAAATACTTCGAGGATCTCCTCAATCCCACCGACTTGCCTTCCAATGAGGAAGCAGAGGCTGGGGACTCTGAGGTGGACTCGTCCATCACCCAAGCCGAAGTCACTGAGGTAGTTCGTCAAGCTCCACAGTGGCAAGGCGCCGGGGGTGGATGAGATCCGCCCTGAGTACCTCAAGTCTCTGGATGTTGTGGGGCTGTCTTGGCTGACACGCCTCTGCAACATTGCATGGAGGTTGGGGACAGTGCCTCTGGAGTGGCAAACTGGGGTGGTCCCTCTTTTTAAAAAGGGGGACCGGAGAGTGTGTTCCAACTACAGGGGGATCACACTTCTCAGCCTCCCTGGGAAGGTCTACGCTAGGGTACTGGAGAGGAGAATTCGGCCGATAGTCGAGCTCTCGACCCTCGGATTCAGGAGGAACAATGCGGTTTTCGTCCCGGTCGTGTAGAACACTGGACCAGCTCTATACCCTCCACAGGGTGCTTGAGGGTTTTATTGGAGTTTGCCCAACCCGGTCCACATGTGCTTTGTGGATCTGGAGAAGGCATTCGACCGTGTCCTCGTGGTATTCTGTGGGGGGTGCTCTGTGAGGTATGGGGTCCGGGGCATTTGCTAAGGGCTGTTCGGTCTCTGTACGACCGGAGCAGGAGCTTGGTTCGCATTGCCGGCAGTGGGGTAAGTCAGACCTGTTCCCAGTGCATGTTGGACTCCGGCAGGGTTGCCCTTTGTCACCGGTCCTGTTCATAACCTTTATGGACAGGATTTCTAGGCGTAGCCAGGGGCCGGAGGGAGTCCGGTTTGGGAACCACAGGATTTCATCTCTGCTTTTTGCAGATGATGTTGTCCTGTTGGCTTCATCAAGCCAGGACCTTCAGCATGTACTGGAGCGGTTTGCAGCCGAGTGTGAAGCGGCTGGGATGAGAATCAGCACCTCCAAATCCGAGGCCATGGTTCTCGACCGGAAAAGGGTGGCGTGCCCTCTCCGGGTTGGGTGGAGAGGTCCTGCCTCAAGTGGAGGAGTTCAAGTATCTATCTCGTCTGTCTTGTTCACGAGTGAGGGAAAGATGGAGCGTGAGATTGACAGGCGGATTGGTGCAGCATCCGCAGTTATGCGGTCGGTGTACCGGACTGTCGTGGTGAAGAAGGAGCTGAGTCGAAAGGCGAAGGCTCTCGATTTATCTGGTCAATCTACGTTCCCACCCTCACCTATGGTCATGAACTTTGGGTAATGACCGAAAGGACAAGATCGCGGATATGGCAAGCGGCCGAAATGAGTTTCCTCCGCAGGGTGGCTGGGCGCTCCCTTAGAGATAGGGTGAGAAGCTCAGTCACTCGGGAGGAGCTCGGGAGTAGAGCCTGCTGCTCCTTCGCATTCGAGAGGAGTCAGCTGAGGTGGCTTGGGCATCTGTTTCAGATGCCCCCTGGACGCCTCCCTAGGGAGGTGTTCCAGGCATGTCCCACCAGGAGGAGACCTCAGGGAAGACCCAGGACACGCTGGAGAGACTATGTCTCGGCTGCACAGCCTGGGAACGCCTGGAGTCCCCGGAAGAGCTGGAGGAAGTGTCTGGGGTGAGGGAAGTCTGGGCATCTCTGCTTCAGACTGCTGCCTCCGCTTGACCCGGTCCCGGATCAAGCGGTTGAAGATGGATGGATGGATGGATGGACAATCTATCACACAAGCCCTGGATTACCCCGGACATCAAGGCTCTCTTGAAGGAGAAGAAGGAAGGTTTTGTGTCTGGAAATAAAGAGGAGCTGAAGTCTGTGCAGAGGGAGCTGAGGAGGATGATCAGGAAGGGGAAGAACAGCTACAGGAGGAAGATGGAACACCAGCTGCAGCAGAATAACATCTGTGGTGTCTGGAAGGGACTTAAGACCATCTCGGGCTTCAAGGAGCCAAATGTCCCAGCCTGTGGGAGACCAGGGGTGGGCAAATGACCTGAACTTATTCTTCAACAGATTTGATCAGGCATCCGCCCCTCCCCTGGCCCAGTCTCCTCTTCTGCAACCCCCATCACGCTCTGTGCCCCCCTGTCCACTGCTCCTCCCTGTGCCCCCCCCTCCCCCTCATGATCTGGCGCCTGCTGGTGAGCTCCTTCATGGACCCGCTGCAGTTCAAGCCTACCAGCCTGGACATCGGGGTGGATGATGCCACGTCATCTACCTCCTTCACACCTCCCTCACTCACCTGGAGAAGACTGGAAGCACTGTGAGGATCATGTTCTTTGATTTCTCCAGTGCATTCAACACCAGGGACAAGCTGCAGCTAGCTGGGGTGGACCATCACCTCACCTCTTGGATTCTGGACTACCTCACACACAGGGCACAGTTTGTGAGGGTGCAGGGCTTCTGAGTCAGATAGGCTTCTCTGCAGCACCGGTGCTCCGCAGGGAACTGTTCTGGCTCCTTTCCTGTTCACCCTCTACACTGCAGACTTTTTCACACAATACTCCATCCTGTCATCTCCAGAAGTTCTCTGATGACTCTGCTGTTGTTGGCCTTCATCACAGATGGGGACGACAGAGAGTACAGAGGACTTATTCAGGACTTTGCGGACTGGTGCCTGCGGAACAACCTCCAGATCAACGCTGGTAAAACCAAGGAGCTGGTGGTGGATTTCCGCAGGCGTAGCCACTCTCCGCCAGCACCGGTGAGCATCCAGGGAACGGACATTGACACTGTGAAGTCCTGGGATGCCCCCTGGACTCAGTGGAGGTGGTGGGAAACAGGTCAATGATGGCTAAGCTGTCATCCCTGTTAAACAACACCTCTACAGGACACTCTGACAGCTCTGGGCAGCTCCTTCAGTGAGCGGCTGCTCCATCCACGCTGTGTGAAGGAGAGGTACCGCAGGTCCTTCCTGCCTGCTGCTGTCAGACTACACAACAAACAAAATTCCCGCTAGTCTGCAGATAAACAGATAACTGTTCTTGACGCCTCCCTAGGGAGGTGTTCCAGGCATGTCCCACCGGGAGGAGACTCGGGGAAGACCCAGGACACGCTGGAGAGACTATGTCTCTCGGCTGGCCTGGGAACGCCTCGGGGTCCCCCCTGAAGAGCTGGAGGAAGTGTCTGGGGTGAGGGAAGTCTGGGCATCTCTGCTTAGACTGCTGCCTCCGTGACCCGGCCCCGGATCAAGCGGTTGAAGATGGATGGATGGATGGATGGACAATCTATCACACAAGCCCTGGATTACCCCGGACATCAAGGCTCTCTTGAAGGAGAAGAAGAAAGGTTTTGTGTCTGGAAATAAAGAGGAGCTGAAGTCTGTGCAGAGGGAGCTGAGGAGGATGATCAGGAAGGGGAAAGAACAGCTACAGGAGGAAGATGGAACACCAGCTGCAGCAGAATAACATCTGTGGTGTCTGGAAGGGACTTAAGACCATCTCGGGCTTCAAGGAGCCAAATGTCCCAGCCTGTGGGAGACCAGGGGTGGGCAAATGACCTGAACTTATTTCTTCAACAGATTTGATCAGGCATCCGCCCCTCCCCTGGCCCAGTCTCCTCTGCTGCAACCCCCATCACGCTCTGTGCCCCCTGTCCACTGCTCCTCCTGTGCCCCTCCCCCCCCTCATGATCTGCATGCCTGCTGGTGAGCTCCTTCATGGACCCTCTGCAGTTCGCCTACCAGCCTGGCATCGGGGTGGATGATGCCGTCATCTACCTCCTTCACACCTCCCTCACTCACCTGGAGAAGACTGGAAGCACTGTGGAGGATCATGTTCTTTGATTTCTCCAGTGCATTCAACACCAGGGACAAGCTGCAGCTAGCTGGGGTGGACCATCACCTCACCTCTTGGATTCTGGACTACCTCACACACAGGGCACAGTTTGTGAGGGTGCAGGGCTCTGAGTCAGATAGGCTTCTCTGCAGCACCACCGGTGCTCGCAGGGAACGGTTCTGGCTCCTTTCCTGTTCACCCTCTACACTGCAGACTTTCGTCACACAATACTCCATCCTGTCATCTCCAGAAGTTCTCTGATGACTCTGCTGTTGTTGGCCTCTTATCACAGATGGGGACGACAGAGAGTACAGAGGACTTATTCAGGACTTTGCGGACTGGTGCCTGCGGAACAACCTCCAGATCAACGGCAGTAAAACCAAGGAGCTGGTGGTGGATTTCCGCAGGCGTAGCCACTCTCCGCCTGCACCGGGTGAGCATCCAGGGAACGGACATTGACACTGTGAAGTCCTGGGATGCCCCTGGACTCAGTGGAGGTGGTGGGAAACAGGTCAATGATGGCTAAGCTGTCATCCCTGTTAAACAACACCTCTACAGGACACTCTGACAGCTCTGGGCAGCTCCTTCAGTGAGCGGCTGCTCCATCCACGCTGTGTGAAGGAGAGGTACCGCAGGTCCTTCCTGCCTGCTGCTGTCAGACTACACAACAAACAAAATTGCCCGCTAGTCTGCAGATAATAGACAATAAACAAATAAACAACAAAAAACTGACTTTTAACTGGTCTCTGTGCAATAATGCTACACTTCTGTTCACTATTCATTTCACTATTTCACTGTTTTTTGCACTCCCTGAGAGATATTATATATTTCTTCATATGTATACTCTCAGGCACACTCCCTCTGTACTATGTACAGGTTTACTTACAGTTATAGTTATAATTATTTATCTTGGATTATTTTTATTTTATTTTATTTTATGTCTTACATTTCTTACTGTCTATTTTCCACTGTGTTTTTGCTGCTGTTTGCGCCTGTAAATGTCCCCTGCTGTGGGACTAATAAAGGAATCTGAATCTGAATCTGAATCTGAATCGTCCCAGTGCTGAAGACACCACACCCCGAGGAGCTCAACAGCTACAGGCCGGTAGTCTCATCTAGTGACTCCTCAGGACTTTCTATGACTCTGTGGTGGCTCACCCATCTTTTATGGAATAGTCTGCTGGGCCAGCAGCATCACAGACAGGGACAGGAGGAGACTCCCCCCCTCTGGACTCAGTGGAGGTGGTGGGAAACAGGGGTATTATGGCTAAGCTGTCGTCCCTATCCCTGTTAGACAACACGTCCCACCCTCTACTTTGACAGCACTGGGCAGCTCCTTCAGTGACCGGCTGCTCCATCCACAGCTATTGTGAAGGAGAGGTACCACAGGTCCTACCTGCCTGCTGCTGTCAGATTGTCCAGCAAACAAAATGCCTGCTAGTCTGCAGACAAATAAATACCTGACAAATAACTGGACTTCATGTTCAATACACTTCACTGTGTTCACTTAACTGTTTTCACTGTTTGTTTGAATATATGTTTATGTTGAATATCTTATTTTTATCTTCCTCTATGTATTTTCATTTTCCTATTATTTATTTCCACTGTGTGTCTGGCTGCTGTTACAATATGAATTTCCCCAGCTGTGAGACTAATAGGCTAATAATAATACTAAGGCTATCTTGAATCTTGAAGAGTCCAGGTCCCAGAAAGGGCAGGGGTGGAGACAAAGCAAGAGCCTTCTGGCGGGGCGGCCTGCTAAACGACTTGACTGCCAAATAAATTCGGAATCTCTTGGGACGCGGCAACAGAACCTTTTGGGAGACCAATGACAGAATCCCTTGGGAGGCCGGCAACAGAAATGGATCCCCTTGAAGGTGGATCCCCTCTTGAGGCCAGCAGGGGAGACAGGGCCCTTCGAGAGGCTGGCAGTGGAGGCAATGTCCTTCGGGAGGCGGGCCGTGAAGGTAGATCCCCTCAGAAGGCTGGCAGAGATGGATCCCTTTCGAGTCCTGGTGGTGGAGATAGGGACATCCAGGAGACTGGCAGTGAATCCCCTCAGAAGGCTGGAATAGGCGGATCCCCTCAGAGGGCTGGCAGACGTGGAATCTCTCGAAAGGCTGGCAGAGGCGGGACCCATTGGGAGGCCGGCAGCAGAGGCAGGACCTCTTGGGAGGCAAGTGGTTAAAGTGGTTAATGTGAATACTCTTATGTCCTGTAAAGTGCATGTTACTGCCGGAGCCCCGGTCCTCCTTTGTTCTCTCCAGTCTTGCAGGTTCCTCACTGATTCCATGGTTGTGGTCCATCTGTCTGAGGTTCACTGGCCTGGTGGGGACATGATCTGTGTCTGTGTTGTGGAGAGAAGGTCGAGTGGCCAGAGCTCCATATGAGGACATCTAGAGATGCACCTGGACTCACGGACTCATTTCCATTACCTGTGATACCTTCATACATGGACTAAACCCATGAACTCAACATGTGTAATTCCCTATATGATTGATGATGTTCTCTGTACATGTGGCATCTATTGCACATCTGTCCGTCCCAGGGAGAGGGATCCCTTCATCTGTGGCTCTTCCTCAGGTTTCTTCTTTTTTCCCCAGAAAGGGTTTTTTGAAGTTTTTCCTGACCTGGATTTGACAGGACAGAGGGTGTCACAACTGTACAGATTGTAAAGCCCTCCGAGGCAAATGATGTTTGTGATTTTTGGGCTTTAAATAAATAAATCTGAATTTGAGGCTGGAGGTGGGACCGGTTGTGAGGCCGGCGGTGGCGATGGGACCCTTCAGGAAACCAGCAGCAGGGACAGGATCCCTCAGGAAGTCAGCAGTGGAGACGGATCCCTTCGAGAAGGTGGCAGCACTGTAAAAAGTGTATTTGAGTAAAAGTTGAAGTAACATTATGTTTCAATTGAGTCTCATTTATCTTTCTGCTTTAGTGATAGACACAATGTACTTGTACTTGTGTAGATTATATCAACTTGAATTTACAGGCCTTTCCTTTAACCTGCAATTTTTATTTCAGTAAAAGCACATTCACTCAGGTTTCTTGTGTGTCTGACATTGTGGTGTCCACGTCTTTTCCAGATAGTTCCAGATTCATCCAGACACACACCTTGATTTTTTCCCATGCAGTTGAGCTGCTATTTTCAACGATGCATCTTGGATAGAAGGTAAGTCTAATACGAATACAAATACGAACAACTGTATTAATCCAGAAGGAAACTGTTTTGCCAGAGTACAAATAAATAATAATAATAATAATAATAGACCTCCTGTGGCGTTGAGTGGAGCTCCTCAGTGGTCTCAATCTACAGCTGAAAGAGCTCTGACAGGACGTCAGTGTGGCATGCAGGGTGTGAGAGACATTGTCCATGATACTAAGGAGCTTCCTCAAGCATCCTCCTCTTGGACACCTCTGTCACAGACTCCAGTTCAACTCCTCAGGACAGATCCAGCTCTCCTGATGAGCTTGTTGAGTTTGAACATGTGTGTTCCAAAACTTTGAGTATGAAACTAACATCTATGAGAACTTTAAAAGTAATAAATTAAGTCCTCCTTAAGTAATAAGTAAATATCTATCTTGTGTCTAATGCAGCTGTAGGTGAGCTTTTGCAGGAGTTAAACAATTTGATTGGGTCTTTTTCTATGTCAATTACTCACAAGAGCCAAGTATTTTAAGATCATGGATGCCAGTTTGACCAGTCAGTTTTTGATAAGCCAGCCAGTGCACTCTGTGAGACAAACTTTGTTAAAAAAGCAATTTGGAATAAAGGTCCACTTTCCACTACTTTGAGATGTAAGGCTTACTATAAGAGACACTTTAACATTTCAGTTTTAAAGTCTTTGCAGCAAATTCTTGACTGCCAAACAATCTTAGATCAGATTGGTAATTTGAACGCTGTGGATAAGCAGCCAACTTCTGTGCATGCATACAAATCTATCTTTGATGGTGCTTTCTTAAAAGAAAACAGACTGTTGTCTAAGCAGGAAAGCATTTCATTCATATTATTCACTGATGGATTTGAAATATGTAATCTCCTTGGTACATCCAAGAGGAAGCATAAAATTTGTGTTTTGTATTGGATTCTGGATCATTTGCAGTCTGTAATGCTTGTGAAACATATATTTGGCTCTTTTAATCAGAAGTATTGGTTTGAAGTGCTATGGGCATGAGAAATAGTTAGAACCTGTAACTGCTGACCTTGTCATTTTGGAAGAGACTGTAAGAGGCACAGTTCAGTGTGTTGTCGCTCACAACTTTGGTGCACACAGTCTTGCTGGATTCATTGAAAATTTCTCAGGGTCATATGTATGTAGATTTTGTACTGCAGAAAGATCAGACATCCAGACTTCTAAGGAAGTTATAAGTGGAGTTTCCCAGTTATTATGGTGTGAAATCGAACTGTATTTTGTCAAAGCACCTCTCATATTTTGAGTTAACACTGGGTTTCCTCCAGATTTTTTAAAAAGTTGTTCTCTTTGAACTTGCACGTTGCCTCATCGTATTCATAAAAAAAAGAAACTATTTTACACTATCCACATTGAATGAAGCAATAGCATCTGTCAACTTTAAGTGGGCTGACAAAACTAATCGACCTCATCCCGTGGCTCTTAGTTTTGGATGAAAAAAAACTTGGAGGAAACGCACATGAGAACTGGACTCTAATCAGATATTTGCCTTTTTTTGATTGAACAGAGAGTTCCCTGTGAGGAGACAGCTTGGCAGACCTGAAGGACATTGTTGATCTTGGTATCAGTCCGGTTCAAACTGAGGACTCCATTGCATATCTTGATTTTAAGATCTCTGAGCACAGAATCAGGTTTCAGGAGGTTCCCAGACTGCGCACTTAAACCAAAACACCATTTCTTGCAGCATTATCCATACTTGATTTGTCAGTATGGTCCACTAGTTGCCCTATGGACAATGTGTTTTGAAGCAAAGCACAGCTTCTTTAAAAGTTGCAAGGAATATCAGGTGCTTTGCCTTTCAGAGAGACATCAGATTGCACATCGTTTGCATGCATGTAGCTTTACCAAACCTCCACTGGAAGTGACAAATTTTTCCACTGTTCACAGTGATGTTGGCTTGGCTAAACCAAGCCAACTAAACCAGGGGTCCCCAAACATTGGGCCGGTCCGTGGGTCATTTGGTTCTGGGCCCTCAGAAAGGCTGAATAAAAAAATATTTTATTGATTATCGGAGTCTAAAAGACCTTTTATTTTGAAAAACCGCTCGTCTCGGTCACGTGATATGGTACATCAAAAATTACACCCACAAGCTAGCAAAAATGAGTAAAAAACAAATGTCATGCATTTAATAGATTTAATGGAAATAGCCTCTCATATGATGATTCATTTTCTCTTGATGCACATTAAACTGACCAGACCTAAATTCCTTTAGGGAACAGGCGTCTGACTTTAATAAAAGACAAAACTCTGACTGATAGTACACTTCTGACCTGCCATAAAAGAGAGACCTCGGACTGATAACGGTCATCGCACTGCGAGGAACACATAACGCTATCACCGAGTGGCTCCAACCGGTTTTAAATCTTAACTACAATGTTCTGATTAACTGTCTGTCTGCCACATTCCTTTTACGCACGAAGACGATGTAATCCTGAAACCCTAAGACTTCACACCCCTTCCCTTCACTTCCCCACCTTCCCTTTGTATGTATCTCATCATTATAAATATATGTGCTTTTCCTGTTATCACTTGTGAGTCCTCATCCAGCTGAGCACGCACTCGGTTGTTCTGACAGCTCACCTTCTTGCAAGAATACATTAAAATATAAAAGACACTCTGGTCGGATCAATTCTCTTTATTTCCAGTACAAAATATATTTTTTCCACAACAAACTTGGTGTCAGAAGTGGGATCCCTTGAGAGATCGTCTGGAGCCAACGGAGGACGGCGACTGATCATCCAGGAGAAAACAACATCCTCCTGCCTCTACCTCCACGTAAAAGCCTTGGGAGATGAGAGGGCCGATCCCCAGCAGCTCCTGGCCTGTCTCCACTGGGATCCCAAAGAACCCGCTTGGGGCCAATCATCTATTCATTCGGTGAGATACTGAAATTTTGATAATTGATCCAGATAATACAAGTGAGTGATGTAAGATATACCCGGGTATTTGATTGGGGAAATAAATTAGTCAAATTATTTTAGAGATCTCTTGATATTTCTTTTTCATGACTGCTGTGAGGGTCCAGAGAGAGAGAGAGAGTAGTATTTTGGGTAAATACTGACTAAAGGACGGGAAAAAAAGGGTGGATATTTGATAGTCATTTTTAATACCTGCTGTTTCAGATAAAGCAGATAGACGTCAAAATCTTGGAGTCCTTTGACCTAAGAGATCTGCCTGTTAACGATTGACATACCGGTCCCAACAGTGAAGAGACGGTAAACAGGAGATCTAAGTGTGAAACGGTCTTGACCCCGATTTTGCCAGAAACGAATTGGGGACTCACAGTGACGGCTGTGTTTAGTGCGATAGTGTACACTACACTACCTTTGTATCAGAATGGGTGCAAAGCAGGGAAAGACTCAGGCTCCTCCACCTGAGGGACCCATAGTGACAGTCATGAAAAACAAATTCGGTGAAGAAAGTTGCAACACATTTGGTTGAATGGACCGCTTTATGTGGCTTCCCCAAGGGGGGGTCGTCTCTCAGCCTGAACCAGCTAGCTCATCTAGAAGCAGAGATAAATAAGAAAGAAGTACAAGTACTAAAAAAAAAATGGATAAAAGGGTAAGATTTGCATGTTTTGTAAAGTCACAGAAGGTGTTTGAGGATGTGGAAGGATGAGGCTGAGAAAAGGGAGAGAGGAGGAAAAACACAGAAGGGGATTATCTAAAGAACGTGAAAACATTAAGAAGGACTCAGATAAGAATGGTGATGCTTCTCAGGCTGTCTCTCTCTGTCCCTCTCTGCCTAAGGTGGATCCTGATCTCGACACATGCCCACCTCCTCACGCAACCTGAGCCGATTCCAGACGCTCCTCCACAGGCAGACCCACCACCGACCCGACCATGCAGCAGACCACCCAGATCACCCAAACCCGAGACTGAGACTGAGACTGAGACCGAGACTGAGGAAAGTGAGTGTGACTTGGAGCCACAGCCAGAGGTCAGCATTAAGATTGCAGCTGGGGCTAAAGCTAGAGTCAAAGCTGAACCTGGGACAGCCCTGACACTCCCGATGGTGCAGGTGGCAGGTCAGGGCGGGCCAATGATGGTTCATAGGCCATGGACTCAGAAAGACATGATGGATGCCCTGGCACACCTGCCTGACCCTGACCGTCTCTGGCACACGATTCTCTGATGAGCTCCTCATTTTCTGCAAAGAGTACCTCACATCTCAGCAGCCATAAAGAAGAGCTGTGTGGGCAATGAAGACGCCCGCCTCACCGAGCTCATCCGACATGCCAAGCATGCAGAAAGACAGATTGCTGCCGAAAAGACAAAGAAGAGACGAACGAGAGACGATACTTATGCCGGAAGAGGGGTCACTGGGCTGCCAACTGTCCCGAGGGAGAAGATGACGGCGGGGCCTGGGATGCCGGCACCCATCAGAAGTCTGACTGAACCGAAAAATAAGTCAGAGATGAAGGTGCCCCTACAGAGTGGAGGTTTGTTCAGGATTTACAGGCAGTGAATGCGGCGGTTCCAGCCCAGGGCACCTAATGTGCCTAACCCGTACACCATTTTGTCTCAAGTACCTCCCGATGCTATGTGGTTTTCAGTTGTTGATCTTTCAAATGCCTTTCTTCAGTGTCCCTGTTGACCCTAACCAGCCAATTTTGGTTTGCTTTTAACTTCAACGGCAGACCATACATATTCACTCGCCTTTGCCAAGGCTATTGCTATTGCGAATCACCCACGCTGTACAATGAGGCCTTGAGGGATAGCCTAGTGCCCCTTGTGCTCTCTCCAGGTACAGCGCTCTTGCAGTATGTTGATGATTTGCTGATTGCTTCTCCCACCCGGAGAGCAGTGTGAACGTGATACTGTGACCCTACTCAAATGTTTGGCTGAAGAAGGCTATAAAGCGAGCCTTTCCAAGCTGCAGTTTGTGCAAGAAAAAGTAACATTTTTAGGTCACGATATTTCGGGACAGGGGAAGACTTTGTCTCCAAAGCGTGTCTCAGCCATCATAAACCTGCCTAAACCGCTAACAAAGAAACAGCTCATGTCCTTTTTAGGGATGTGTTCTTACTGCCAGCTCATTCATTCCTAACTATGCTCCTTTGGAGGCTCCCCTTAGTTCTCTGATTCATGGGAAGATGATTCATTCTCCTCTCATGACAAGGTCACATGGACCCGTGAGGCTGATCAGGCTTTCTCAGACCTTAAATTAGCCCTGCAGTCTTCTCCCACTCTTGGGCTGCCTGACCCCACTAAACCTTTCACACAGGCAGTTGATGAACGTGACGGCTGCATGACCTTCAGTTCTTCTTCAAACTCACGGTGATAAACTCCTGACCTGTAGCATATTTCTCAGCTAAATTGGATCCAGTCGCTGCAGGGCACCCACGTTACCTCCGTGCAGTGGCTGCTGCGAAAAAAGCTCTGCTGGCGTCTCGAGACATTGTAGGTTATGCGCAGGTAACGCCTACTCGTCCCTCATGCGGTGTCTCTCATTCTCCTCGAGCAAAAGACTGTACGCACCTGTCCGCAGCGAGGTATCACACACTTCTGCTGGACATGCCTAATGTAACTGTTAAACGTTGCAATGTTTTAAACCCTGCTTCTCTCCTTCCAGGACCAGATGATGGAGAGCCACACAATTGCTTGGCTGAGCTCCAAGTAGTGTGTTCTCCCAGACCTGACCTTTCTGACACTCCATTGACCAACCCTGATCTCATTCTGTATGTTGACGGTTCCTGCGACTCGGGACCCACTCACGGGGGTTAATTGTGTGGGTTTTGCTGTGGTTTCAGATAATACCACTCTTGTGTCTGGTCCTCTTCCTCATCACCTCTCAGCACAGGCAGCAGAGCTGGTCGCACTCACGGAGGCTTGTAAATTCGCTGCTGGTAAGACTGTAACCATCTACACTGCCTCCAGGTATGCATTTGGTGTGGTTCATGATTTTGGGGCTCTGTGGAAACACAGGAATTTTTTTTTTGAAATCTGATGGCAAGCCAATCCTGCACCATTCAAAGATCATTGCTTTGTTAGATGCTATTTTGCTCCCCAAAGCCATCTCTGTCTGTAAGTGTGTAGCACACACACATGCCTCTGATGGTGTCTCCACTGGGGAATGCAAGGGCGGACGCCGCCGCCAAAACAGAAGCACGGCAGCCCCTCCCTGACTCATCTCAGCTCCAACTCACACACACACTTGTCTCTATTCCTCCTTCTCTCTCAGCTCTTCAGTCGTTCTCTACTCCAGCTGAGAGACGTCTATGGGCCTCGTGTGGTGCCTCTTGTAGAGATTCCGTGTGGTGGGGGCCCTGTGGTAATCCATGCCTACCTCTCCCACTTTTTTCCTCACTATGCCAAGTTGACACATGGGTCAGACCATGAACTCGACTTGTGCTCGATCACGCCTTCTGATGATGTGGATGTGAGCTTGGCTACTTCAAAGTATCTGGAAAAGTAGTCCACAATGACTAGGTAGTGTTTGTTGTCCATCTGAAACAGGTCTGCTCCTACCTTTGACCATGGTCTTGACGGGAACTCAGTGGGCAGCATTGTTTCTCAGAGGTTTGTTCTCTCACGAGCGCACGTGTCACAGTTCTCTATCATTTTGGTCAGCTCTCTGCTGAGGCCCGGCCACCACACTGACTGTTTAGCTCTTGCTCTGCATTTGGTCATGCCGAGGTGACCCTCGTGCAGCTTGGTCAGTACATCTGCTCTGAGTGATGCTGGGATTACTATTCTGCAGCCGTAGAGCAACAGGCCGTTGTGAACTGTGAGCTCACCCGAGAATGGCAGGTAGGGTTGGAACACTCTTCCAATTGAGAACTTACCATCCTTCTCCACAGTACAGCTTCAGCTGCCGTATTGTGTCATCATTGTCTTGATGTGTCCGGATTTCTCTGAGTCTTTTCTCAGTCGCTGGCAGGCTCGCCACGACCGAGTCAGCATACAAGTTGATCTCTTCTTCTCGCAGTGTGCTATTTACGGGTGCTCTGGACAGCACATGGACGGCCACATGAGATATGGCGTAAGAAAATCTCATTAGGTGCATGCGAAGTCGTTGAATGCGTGGTGGTGGGAGTTCATCTAGGCTCTTCGAGCCTAGCAGCGGAACTAAAGGCTTGTGGTCCATCTCGATGCAGAAACTTTTCCCAATGAGAAACTCAGAGAACCTCTCACAGGCCCACGTGGAGGCCAGTGCCTCCTTTTCGATCTGGGCATATCGCTGTTCCGTGCAGGTGAGAGATCTTGAAGCATACGCCACTGGTTTCCACTCCGCATTGTCTCGCCTTTGGAGGAGAATTGCACTCATGCTGTATGATAACGAGTCAGCGGACACCAATGTTTCAGCATTTGGATCATACAGCGCAAGCCTGGGAGGAGTTGTCAGTTCCTGCTTTATACTGTCAAAAGCTTGCTGCTGTTGTGACCCCCAGGTCCACATATTTGACTTTCTCAGCAGGTCTCTGAGTGGACGAGTTTTCTCAGCTAAATGTAGGAGAAATTTCCCCAGGTGATTAGTCATTCCGAGAAAGTGTCTCACCTCACTGACATTACTGGGTTCCTTCATGGCTCTCACAGCACTCACTTTGTTGGGGTCTGCGCTGACTCCTGACGCCTGAATGATTTGTCCCAGAAACTTAATCTTGCTCTTCGAGAACTTGCATTTGTCATTTAGTGTGACCCCTGCCTCCTGCAGCCGTGAAAGATCTCTCCGCAGTCTCTGGTCATGCTCAATCTGTGTGGCTCCACAGATGAGCATGTCATCCATCTAACACAACACTCCATCCAAACCATCCAGAATCTGCTGCATACGCTTCTGAAAGTGTTCTGGCGCTGACGAGATCCCGAAACACAGATGGTTATAGCAATACTGCCGGAGTGATGAACGTGGTGAGGAGAGAAGATTCTGTGGTGGAATTTGCTAGAATCCAGCATTGGCATCCAGCTTTGAAAACACTTTGGCTCCAGCAAGTTGTCCTAGTGTGTTTTCCACAGAAGGGAGAGGGTGCCTCTCTCTCAACACTGATTTGTTCAGCTCAGTGAGGTCAGAGCATATCCTCACTCCTCTGCCTGTGCCCTTAGGTACCACCACCATGGGAGCGCACCACTCAGTAGGCTCCTCCACCTTAGAGATGACTCCCTGTTGCTCCATGCGGTTCAGCTCCTCTTTAATTTTTGGAAGAAGAGGAAGAGAGATGCGTCTGGGCGTTGATAGGGAAAATGGCTGGTTGCCAGGCTTGAGCCTGGCAAATGCTGTGGCTGCCGGCCGGTTAAACCACAGCCGTGTGCTCAGCCCCCACACAACATAAATGTCCTCTTTCACCATTCTGTTTCTTCTGCGAAGTGTGGCTGTGAACTTGCCTTTTACTTTGAGAGTCGTTCTTCCTGGCCCTTAAGAATCATTCTTGCCCTCTCCAGTCTGCTGAACTGGCCCTGAGCATACAGTGTTTCTGGAACCGCCGACACATCCGCACCAGTGTCGATTTTGAACACAGTTTCATGATTGTCCATTCTTATCTCTGTCAACCAGGGGCTGCTCCCTGAATCAATTATCAATGAGCCCAGGAAAGCAACTTCATAGTCATCCACATTTTCGGTTGCTGAGGCAACGTTTACTTCATGTAGTTTTTTTGTTCCGCAAACTCTTGCATAATGTCCTTTCTTTCTACAATGGTTGCATGTTGCTTCCCTCGCTGGACATTCTTGCAGAGTATGTCCACCTGTGTCGCCACATCTTTTGCACTGTCTATCCTGTGCTTTTTTATATGTCTGTCTGGGCTGTGTTTTGGCTTGCTTTGGTCTCGTTGCCGCCGCGTTGCTGTGCGTGCACGTTGTCGAGCTCCGTGTTCGTGATGTCTGATTTGAAGTTAGTCTTTAGCATCTGTTGTCGCTTTTTCACTTGTTCGCTTTGTTTGACTCTGATTACTGCTTTCTCTAAAGTCAGTTCAGGATCCATTTGCAGTTGTTCAGATAAGCGTTTGTCCCTGAGACCCACCACGAGTCTGTCTCTCACCATTTCACCGTATCCGCAGTGCTCTGCGAGACAGTGCAGCGCAGTGATGAAGCAGTCAGCCGACTCGCCTGTCTCTTGCTGCCGCTGGTTAAACTTTGCTCTCTCAAAAATCACATTCCTGCGAGCTATGAAGTGGGCGTCTAACTTCTCTTTGACGGTCGCGTACTCACTCACATCTTCAGGGCTGAGGTGTAGGGAAACCAGTATGTCCTCAGCTTCCTCGCCCATTGTGTAGATTAGCGCGTTGACTTGATTCTCGTCCGCTTGCGTTTCCAGCCCCGAGGCGATACGGAACCTGTCGAAGCGTATCCACTTTGGCCAATCTTCTGCCTTGAATGTGAACTTCTCCAGTGGGGCGACTTGAAACTGTGCCATGTTGCCGCGTCGTCTTCTTTAAACTATACATACAAAGGTTCCTACCTGTCTGTTAGGACCTGTCACTACAGGTACCAGATGTTTATTAGCAGGACTATATTAGAGACATGTTATTATTTCTAATTCCCAATGTTTAAATGGAATTAGAAATATGAAGTATAATTCCTCATATTTTAGCACAATGCCTCCTTGTTTTCTGATCTCCATTAGATAAGACCCAGCTTCTATTTGACTATTACTATTAGGTATTACTTTAGGAAATATGGTATACATCAACATGGTCAGACCAATTTTGACCTTATCTTTCACATGTAGGGCATGATTTCAGCTACTCAAAAGCCACATTGAGCTCACATCCATTTTTATTTTTAAAAGCATCATAAATGTCCATCTGTTTTTAAAGAAAGCAAGTGTTGGAGTTTAGTAGTAAGAAGAAAAATAAGAAAAAAATAAGAAATAAAATTCATCAAGATTAAATTGTCTTAGACTGAAGACATTCATCTTTGGAGGGAGTGTGTCCTGAAAAATCTTCTTGGGAGAAAATGCAGATGACCTGATCAAGAAGTATGTTGTAAGTTTTCACAGTTATTTGGATGTTACACATACAAAATATCTTATCTAAGATTTATAGCAAGTCTGTAAACTGAATATTTTTTAACAGTAATAACAACCACCTAAAGCCCAGTTAGATTTTCATTTAAGGACAACAACTCCAAATCAACATTTCTGTAGATGTGCCTGTATTAGCCAGCTTTCTAGTTTTCAACTGCAGTAATACTGAACAACACAACACATCGTAATGGATCAAATACTATTTTGTGGCTTACTTGATTTTATAAGTTTATAGGAATAGTTTGACATTTTGGGAAAACATTTTGCTTAGAGTTAGATGGCCAGATTGGTAGCAATCTGTCTGATGTTTTTGGTTTGTGATGACACCCAACCAAGAAATAGTCCAGGACATGACACATACATTGGCACATAAATTAAAAACCAATGCATCATTATAATTATGTAGCCATTGTCTTTAGTAATAATGCAACCCTGGCAAAAATCTTTCATAAACTGTGTTGGTAGACATTACCTAAGTTCTGATTAAGATGAGGTATCAGAATAATCAATGAGTTATCAGAATTGGAGTTGGCATTGTCATTGAGGGCATATAGGTGTTGGATAAACCTACTTTAGTTGTCTAAGCTTATGCATTGCTTCTAGGTTTGATATATGGACTCTACCTAGCTTCTCCAAAATCCCTTTGTTTCACTTTGTGCTTCAGACAATCAACATCCAGCTTGAGCAACAGAAGATGTCAGAAGATGTGCCCAAAGTCCAAAATCTGTATGGCAGACAATTGTATTGTCCCTCTGAACCAAAAAAGAAAAAAGACATATTGCCATGAAGCTGAATGGTGTTAGGGCGGGCGGATAGCTCAACTAGATTTGTGAATTTGTGAATTTCTCTTGGAGATTAATAAAGTATCTATCTATCTAGATGAGCACACACCTCTGGATGTAAATGTTGCAGCTCGGAAACACAGGCGGACACCAGGGCATATAGCTTCACTCACGGCGACTTTATTTTACAATAGTTTCAGAAAACAAATACCACTTTCCAGTGTCTCCTATGTAAAAACTCCGCTGCCGATCTTCAACAGGTTTTTTTTCGCTCTCCACACCCACGGGTAACCATAGCAACAACAAAACAGAAGAGCCTTCTTCTTTGCTCAATTTCCCAAAAAAGTGCTCTCAGGTGCTACCTGGTGACAAAAACAAGTAATTGCTTGCAACAATGCACAGTGCTTGAAACATGAACATCTCATTTAACCTTTCCCTGAATAACATGAATTCAAGCAACATTTTTAGACACAAAGAAATTATGGGGTCCCTTTTGACTATACCCGTGAACCCGTCACATAAAGACGAACCCCCATGCAGCAGGTTCAATCCCAACCCAGCTCTTTGCTGCATATCAAACCCTCATCCCTTCTCCCTGCGACTAGCTGGCGACCAGTGTTTGACAGCTGGGATAGGCTCCAGCACCCCGCAACCCTGTGAGACAGGATAAGCGGTACAGAAAATGGATGAATGAATGAATGGTGTGAAGGACATGGACATTTACTGGAGCATAATAGTTGAACCACTTTCAGATGTTTGGCCTTTTTATGCTATGAAGAGGCAGAATCAGTACGAACACAACAAATATAACTCAAACCACAATGTGAAATGTTTTAACACTGATTTTGGTGTTTTGGTTGAAGTAGGAGTTTGCTTGTTGTTTTCTCTAAACAGGTTTCCTTCTATTTGTTGGGAAAGGTTTCATTTCAGTTTTGAGATGTTACAAAAAAACTGTTACAGCACACATTTTAATTCATTTCACATTTTCCGTAGAGCAGAAGCTGTGTTGTTTAGAGAAATTAGAGAAATTAAAATTAGAGAAAGAAAAATTCAGTGTGGTGTTTTTATGCTGTTTTTATGATATGTCTGTTTACTATAATTGTGTAAAGCTGACAGCTTTCAAGAACTATATCATAGCAAGTTAATTAAGTTACACAATATGGTTAGACACTATGGTTGTCTGAGTTTTGCTCAACTCTGTTATACACTTTTTCAGATGCTGTATACATATGATGTATATTTGCATAATACTTTGTTGCACTACTACTCACTACTCACTACTCATTTCACTGTTTCACTGTCTTCACTTTTTCTACCTGAGATATTATATATTCTTATATGTATTCTCAGGCAGATCCTGGACACAAACAGTTGATTTGGAAGTAATCAAATTTTTAATTTCACCTAACTTAAACCAATTGGGTTAATGTGACATGTTTTCTTGATGTGGAAAAAAATGGGGACCAGTTGAAGCAGTGTTATTAAGTTGGTTTAACAACGTTCAATAATTCAGTTTTCAGTGTGAGGGAGTGCTAGCAGGCCTGGCCAGTAACTGCAAACTGGTGGCTAAGGTTTGGGCTGATAGCTGGGCTTGCTGGTCGCTAGCAGGCTGTGGTGAGATCTGAAGGGTAGCAAGCTGAAGGTCAGCAGATGGAGAGACCATAGTAATCAACAGTTCCTCACACAAACCGGGTAGCCACCTTGCTAGCCCAGGACACTGACGGAAGGTTAGTCCTGGCCTCCTGTATGGAAGTTCATAGTTCTGGTAGTTTTCTAGAAGAGCAGAAATGACTTCCAGTGCCTTCTCCACTTCTTCCATGGGGCACACTTTGTCCACTGGGTCCATGTCTGGTCATTTTATTTATTTTGGCTTACTTCTCAGAAAGCAAGTAACAGGCAGGCACAGGTCGAGCAGGTATAGGTAGGCAGAAGAACACAGCAGGTAACATATGTAGATGAACATATCCTGGGGTAGATTCACAGACAAACTCACAAGATTTCAAGAATTTATTGTCATTACACAACAATTTACATCAGCAATCATTGGTAATGAAATTCTTAAATCCCAGGCTCCCCAAACAATGCTAAAAAATATTAAAAAGAATAGAGACACTCAACAAGAAATTTAAAATAAAATTAAAATAAATAATAAACTAGAGGAATAAAAAAATAAAGACCTTAAAATATAAGTTATACAAATAAAATATAAACTATAAATATAAACTAAGTATTATACAACTAACAGAATTATACAATAAAAAGTGAAGGTGTTATTAAAAAGTGGTGGTGCTGTGCTGAGCTCAAGTCTTATGGCCTGCGGGATGAACGCTTCCCTGAGCCTGGTGGTTCAGGCTTGAATGCTTGCAGAACCGTCGGCCAGACGGCAGCAGTAAGAGCAGTTTATGGCTGGGGTGACTGGGGTAATCGATGGTTTTGGTGGCCTTCCTCCTACACCGCTGGGTGTAGAGGTCCTTCATGGATGGCAGCTCTGTCCTGGTGATGTGCTGAGCTTTCACCAGTCCATGTTGAGCCTCCCAGCCTCAGCCTGCGGAGGAAGAAGAGCCGCTGTCTGGCTGACTTTGTGACAAGGTCAGTGTTGTGAGTACAGGTCAGGTCCTCGCTGATGTGAACCCCGAGGAACCTGAAGCTGCTGCCCTGGATATCACAGGTGGGCAGTGGTCCTCCTGAGCCTTTTGCACCTCCACAGCTGGAGAGATGCTCTCAAAGCGCATAAAAAATGTTCAGCTTGTCAGGCAGAGATGCAGACATCACCTCAGCACTGCTGATCTTCCTTTTGTAGTCCGTAAGAGTTTTTAATCCGGCCCACATGCTCCTGGTGTTGGAGCCCTCGTAGCGAGACTCAACTTTGTCCCTGTACTGACTCTTTGCACTGCTGATGGCTCTCCACACATACCTGGACTCCTCTAAATCACCTGAGTTGTAGGCGTCTGTCCGTGCCTTGTACATGTCTGCGTAAGGGTAGTAAACATGGTCGAGTGAGTACAAAACAGCAAAGTTGAGGGGGGAGCTCGAGACACGGCAGCCATCTTCGGCGCCATCTAGTTAAACAAAGGAAGGGAAGGGATAGAGAAGAAAAAGAAAGGGAGGAAAAAAGGGAAGGACAAAGGGATTGGGAAGTGGAGACAAGTGAGGAGACTAAAAGGGGAACAGGTGAAAGCAATCAGGGCAGAGCAGAACAATCAAAGAAAGCGGGAAAGTAAAGTGACAGACAAGTAAGGAGAAGTAAGAATACAAAATAAAACTGGTTAATGCAAAATAAAACAAGTGTGAATAACTGAACACAGAACAGACAGAACACAAGGAGAAAGAGAGACATAAAGGATCACGAGGAACACAAGGAAGAAACACTAGGAGCCCAGGGCAGGACCATAACAGGGCCAGCACAGAGAGGTTCAGTAGACATGCAGTATTTTGTAGATCTGGATTTGTTATTTGTGGATTCTCAATATAAAAACTGCAACAGAGCCTCTGTATTTTATGAATGTCCCAGGAGGGTTTAGACAGGATGCGTAAGCCCTCAATCATCACAATAATATTGAAATTCAATTGCAGTCAGCATAAGTGATACTGCTGTACTACACAACAGAAATAACATAGAGAGACTGTTTTCATCCCTGCTGATAGGTAAGCGAAAGTGTTGTACTATAGCCACCAAAAAGGAGACAGAGGCCTCTGCCACTGGTTGGGATCTCACACCAGTAGAGGAGCTCTGAGCAGCAATCAATCAATCAGCAATCAATCAGCAATCAAGCTGAACGTGGAGTGTCAGAGGATGGACATGAAATGACCGATGCTGCAAATAAAAAAGGTGAAGCTGAAATTAGAACTGTAAGTTGAAGGTTGTGGTGTGAAGTGTATTTAATGTTCTTTGTTCCACAGCTTGAACTACATGAGTGAATTAATTAATAAAACAAATTCAACACAACTTTGTCATACATGTGTATTAAAATAGTAAAATACATGCTTGTACATACATGGGTTGTTTTTTGTGAACAAAGTTTTGTTATTTTCCTTTTTACTTTCATTATGAGGGAAACATTACATTACTAAAATGGGAAATATTGTGTTTCATAACACATCTAAGTCTGTACACTGTGGTAAGCATAGGCATACATTAACATTGATAGTGAGATGCTATGTCCTAGCAAAGTTTTCAAATCATTATTATAAATTATATTTCTTTCTCGGATCTCTCTGATTTATTTTTTCAGCCATGTTCTTTTTTATTTCATTCAACATTCAATACTTAGTTCCATTTGATGTGTGTGCCATATAACTGAGGTTGCCCTTTGGACATTCTTTGGCGCACAGATACACTAAGCTTGACAGCTAGTCTGCCCCGGAGCAGGCTAGTTCTGCGGCCATAAGTTACCATGGTTACTCAGCGGGGATTCAAATAAGTGTTATGTCTCGTCCAAAAAGATGGCGCCGCTCCAGGTGGCAGCCTGTAGCCGCAGCTCCCGTCGTGTTTTTTAACTTTTGTTATTTGTTGGTTTATTCCTTTTCGTTTGTTTTTTTCGGATTAATCACAATCTGTTTATAAAAGTTGTGACAATGGCTGGACTTAAGTTTTGTTACGCTTCTCCGCATTCTTCTGTTACTTTTTTCACTCTTTGTAAGGAGAACTTTGCCAGCAGCAGTGGGGGCATTGTTTACACGCGTGAACAGCTGATGGCGCTGAGTGAGCCTGTGCTGCTGCCCGGAGACAGACCTGTGGTCCCGCAGGAGTTACGGAGGAGACGCCGGGGGTGCAGGTCTGGAACCAAACGGAGGGAGAAAAGGAGAAGACATAATAAGCCAGCGGTCCTGGAGATTATAATGGGGAACGTGAGGACTCTGGGGACGGCAGCGCTGGTGAAGACCCAGAGGGAAAACCGCGAGTGTAGCATCTTTTGCTTCAGTGAAACTTGGCTGCACTCGCACATCCCGGACAAGCAGCGTTGAGATTCCAGGTTACAGTTTGGTACGGGGAGACAGGGACTGCTCCAAAAGTCGGAAGAAGAAAGGTGCACTTTATGTGAGTGAGAGGTGGTGCAGTCCCGGACATGTCAATGTGAAGGAACGGCTCTGTACCCCGGACATTGAACTGCTGGCTGTGGGAATGCGCCCTGTATTATTTACCGAGGGAGTTCATGTCTACCATTGTTATCGCTGTTTACATTCCCCCGTCAGTTGATGCAGCAGTGGCCTGTGAAGTCATCAGCTCCACCGCTGCTAAACTACTTTATCTATCTAAAAAAAACAAAACAAAACAAACAAAAAAACAAACAAAAAAAAACAGTAATTTCCCAGCTTGGGATCATTAGAGTATATCTATCTATCTATCTATCTATCTATCTATCTATCTATCTATCTATCTATTAAGTTTTCATGTCTGTCATGTTTCTGTTTCCTGTTCTGGCGTGTCTGTTTTATTTTGAAATCCCTAACTCTCCTCTCGTTTCAGGTCCCTTAACTTCCTGCCATTGTGTGTTTCCCGCCTGTGTGATTGTCTGCCCCGCCCTGATTGTTTCCACCTGTTTCCCCATTACCTCTTGTGTATATATTGTCTGCGTGTCCCCTGTCTTGTTGCCTGATTGTTGCATTAGAGTTTCCTAAACCACAGGTAGTCTTGTCTTGTTTTTGGTCCTGTGTTGATGTTTCTTCAATCCTGTTTTTGCCAAGCCAAGCCTGGAAGCCACGGCTGTTTTTTTGTGTGAGCATTATTCTTTATTAAAACCTTTTTGTAAAAAACCACGCCGTTGACTCTGTCTTGCATTTGGGTCCACCTGCCTTGTCCACAATCCGTTATAATAAGCCACGAAAACGGAATGGAACTCTCTCTAAAATGAGCCAGACTTATCAAAATAAGCCAGGTTTTCCCTTAATCTGGCTTTGTGGAATACCCCTCAGAACAAAGAATGAGAAATAACAAAAACAAAACACCAAGAAAGACCAAGAGAGACCAAGAGAGGGAAACAACCATGAATGCCAGAGGCATGAAGCAGGAGCATGACAATGTGTGACATTTCTATCCATACTTGTTGCTTTTTGAGACTGGGGCAGAATGGGGCAAAGGGGGTCTGCTGGATACCCAAGGACCTCAGTGCTGAGGACATTAATAAGTCTATACCACTATAAATAAACCAACCACCAATAAATCACTTTGCCATATTATATTATTGAAATACCTTTTGGACCAATTTTAAACACTGCAACCTTTGTTTGGAGCAATTCAAATCAAAGGGTCAACTGTAGGCATGCAATGTCTGAAAAGTAATATCTAAGAAGTTTTTAAAAACAAATTATAACCCTTCAGAAATACTGACAAGCTGTATTTTGCATAAAATCAAAGAGTGTAAGTTATTGCAATATGAAAATGAAGTAGGTGACTTCTCTAAAAATGTTTAGTCATATTCGCTTAAACTGTGACTGTCCTGACAGTAGTACATGAGACAGAAAATCTGTAATAAAAATGAATTTATTTTGGTCCTGCCTTCTGCCATTTGCAAGAATCTGCTGTACTCGAGTCAAAACAACCAATCAGAGAAGGAGGAGTGTTACACAGCTTTCATCACTGTTTGTGCACATGCCACAGACACTGCCCTGACTGCGCATGCAAAAAATAAAAAAATCAAATTTATTTATTTAGAGCCCAAAATCACAAACATCGTTTGCCTCGGAGAGGCTTTACAATCTGTACAGTTGTGACACCGTCTGTCCTTAGACCCTCGAACCGGGTCAGGAAAAACTTCAAAAAACCCTTTATGGGAAAAAGAAGAAACCTGAGGAAGAAGCCACAGATGAGGGATCCCTTTCCCTGGGACGGACAGACGTGCAATAGATGCCACATGTACAGAGAACATCATCATCAATCATATTATGGAATTATACATGGGTTGTAATAAGTAAACTGTAGATAAACTGAGTTCATGGGTTTAGTCCATGTGTTTGAAGAATATCACAGGTAATGGAAATGAGTCCGTGAGTCCAGGTGCATCTCTAGATGTAGTCCTCATATGGAGCTCTGGGCCACTCGACCTTCTCTCCACAACACAGACACAGATCATGTCCCCACCAGGCCAGTGAACCTCAGACAGATGGACCACAACCAGAATCAGTGAGGAACCTGCAAGACTGGAGAGAACAAAGAGGACCGGGGCTCCGGCAGTAACATTGCACTTTACAGGACATAAGAGTATTCACATTAACCACTTTATTTTTCCCAATTTACTCTTATAATCAAGTTGTTACAAGCCTGGGCTCCACCTGCAACCCTGCCTCTCCTCCTCTGTCTGTGTTATTAACTGTTGCTGTCACCTAGTAAAATAACACACTGATGCCACATGAACTTTGACACAACATGTGCTTTTTCAGAGCTCTCAATTTAAACGAATATTGATGACCTATTGTTGTACAATACATCATCACCCTAACATTTTTCACAATACTGAATCTCATCTCTAGCATATCACTAAGTCATTTTTTTAATTTGACCTCACCTTTATCAGGTGAGCATGAACACAGCTCACCTGGTAAAGAAGGCTCAACAAAGACTCTTCTTCCTCAGGAAGCTGAAACGTGCTGGACTCTCCCCTCAGCTCCTGACAAACTTCTACAGGGACCACAACAGAGAGCATCTTCTGCCTCAGTGCAACAGTGTGGTATGGCAGCTGCACTGCACAAGACCGAAAAGACTTAGCCCGGGTGGTGAAAACAGCACAGGGGATTGTGGGAAGTCCTCTTCCAGACCTGAACTCAATATACGCTGGCCAGATGCAGAAGAAGTCCCCACATATTGCCGCCGTGAGCTGTAAATTAATCGGTTTTGTGTAAAACACACAAGCAGTTTAACACATCCAGCTATCATGACACTTTCTGCAGACCAGTTTTCATATTAACTTTTGCCTGCCTTTACACCTGTGATCAGTGCATCCGTATTGTGCACCTTAAGTATAAATCACATATCTGGAGACTTAAATTACTGGCACGTGTAAGGCACAAAAAGTAGTAAGTAGTAATACTTGTACAACTCAAAGCATTATTTTAATCTATCCTTGCCAAAAACTTGCAAGCATTTATATTTATATTCTTAATGCAACACAAATTATAATCAACCAGCACAAAGACACAGCTGACTCACTGGCTGATTCTTTGAGAGTTGAGGGGCTTTAGGCAGGATAATATGGAGCAGCTGGAAGACATCAAGGGAGAAACTGTAAAAAAAGAAAACCAGACAATGACTATTCTATCAGCCTCTGGAGAGGCCCTATCCCTTGCCCTGGAGCCTTTTTTGAGAGGCTCAAGTAGGGTCATAGAGGAGACCTCTAAAGTGGAAGTCACACTAAAAGTTGTTGCACTTATGTTATTTCTTGTCATGTTCTTTTGTTTCAGTGTTCAATGGCAGTTTATCCTCTGTCAGTTTTGATGGAGATTGGAGAGCTTTGCATGTGTATGACTGGTAGGTCATCTCTGATGGGGGTTTAGCTGACCTTCAAAGCCCCTGTTGGCAGAGTCATTCAACCAACTTTTTTCTTCTTTTCTCCTTTGGTCATGTTCTGTTTACTTGTGTTTTGTGTAAGCTGTTGTGACAAAGGGGGGCTAGGCTCTTTTCTCATTGTTCTGTGGTTGTTTGTCTGCCATTGTGTCCACTCCAAGTTGTGCAATGGATGTGCAGGGGAGGGGAGCTGCCCGCATCAAGCAGAAGCAGTGATTGATCCATCAGATATTGATTGATCCATCAGATATTCTGCTCTGACTGGCTGTTTTGATTCAAGTATGGTTGACTGTTGCAAATGGCCTTACAGGCAGCAGGTGGAGCCAGAAGAGCATTATTTTTTCCCTGATTATCCGTCTCATGTTCCACTATCAGGACATATTTTTAGCAAACATAACTAAAATTTATTTTTGTCTGCCACAGACACCCCCAATTCCTTAAACAGAGATAAGAGCCATTGAATGATATCATTATCACTTTTCTATTGATAAGCAGTAATAACTGTTAGACAGCTCAACTCAGTTTAAGCATTGATCTGTACAACATTCAATACATATACATCTAACATCGTTTTAACAGAGATAAAAGTTACACATATACATTGATCTATATGATGTGTATGTATTAAATGTTGTACAATTTAATGCTTAAACTGAATTAATGTTGTCTAACAGTCATTACTGCTTATTAATAGAGGTATATGATATTATTCAACAGTTTCAGGAATCAAACTTTTAACTATGTAAAACAAATTAGTAATTTAGTTCGGTTTCTTTCTAAAGTAAATTAGGAACAAAAGAGAAGAACTGAAATTTGTACTTTGCTAGCTGACCCACACCCCCTTCTACACAGACAATCATAAAACATGAATTTGCTCTTTGCCTGGGCTCTTCCTTTTCCTGGATGCCTCTCATATGTTGGTCTTCACTGAACTATGCTCCTGAAATCCTGGTCTAGGTCTGGGGCTGGGCCACTGGCCATTTCTGCACATATCAGCCTGTTGGGGCAGCACTACATATGCTCCAAGATAGATCCTAGCCTCAAGTTTGAAGCGCCTGCTTCAGTCTGACGGCTGCAAGCCTGAATTCTTGACATGACAAAAAGTCAAGATTCAAAGCTGTGATGAATTGTGATAAACCCAGCAACTGCCCTGCTCGCGGATCTAAAGTGGGGGTGCCTGAAGATGTCATCCCTTCGGCAGGGACAAACCACCTTCACCATTGGAGATCCATGTGCAAAGAGCCAGCCTTCCTCCTGCATCTCCTCAAAGCATTGTCTCCCCTCACAATCTAGGTGAAATTTATGTTTTCATGTGATAATAGTGCATTAAAGTTGTTTTACCATTTATGTTTTAGTTTTCAGTTTCTTATAGAAAAATTGTTTTAGAATATGGAAAAAAAACTACAGTGTTCATCTTTATATAAAAACAGATGAAAGAAATACTGAACGGGAGCTTGCATTATGTTTAAGTATCTAGTGGAACAGAGGCTAACCTTGAGTTAACTTAGATCTCTATGGTAGTTGTTGGTAAACTGAGATTACACATCCACCATTCTGTTAGGTGTCTTTTATCTTCTCCTAGTTTTTATTATTTGTAGGTACTGAATTAACCTTTTCTGTGGCCAGCTGAGTGGTAACCACACTAGCCACTGTGCTAGCGGAGTGTGGAGCTGATGTGTTACTATCATTCTAAGTAACTACTGAATTGCTGTAGGAATGTATTGTTTTTACTTTTACTCTTGTTGGCTTCATGTATATGTTTACTCTGTTTCTGAACTATTTTTCCCATAAGAACTTACCAATAATTTGTATATTCCCTACTAGAAGCACAATGTAACTTATATGATAACTTGTCTATACTTTTGTGAATCTAGTTTTCTGATTTGTAATTTGTTGTCTAACTCTGTTGCCAAAATTCCAGTTCTGATAAAAAATTCAAAGGCAATGAGCTACTGGCTTGTTGCATAGCTGTGCACCTACATGCATAGTGAGAGCAGAGGATAGTATATATTTCAATATTATATACACACTGTACAGAGAAAGAAGGGGATAGTAGTCTTTTGGATAAGAAAAATATAACAGCATTTCAAGGTTAAGATTATGGCCTGCTGCAGTGAAGTTAAGTTTTAGCTCATGAACAAACTGCTAGTAAGTCTCCAGTTGCTGATTTGCATACAGGGTGGAGGGATTTTCCCTGGCCGTTCCCAGGAAGTAGCATTTTTTTCTAAACACATGTTCACTGAGCAAACAGGGTATGAGTCTCAGCTCAGCTCTGTGTGATCTCTGGGGCTACAGGTTCACACCTTTGAAAATAATAATAAATGTAATTTTAACCAGCTGAGGTTGAGCTACTCTTAATAAATTAAAACAAGGAGATGAGGCCTGCGTGAAAGTTAAATTAACTCTCAGAAATTCTGTCTTTCTCCAAACTTTCATGCTGGTTATTTATTTATTTCTGCCCCAAATGTCACAGCAGACAAGCATGACATTTGAAGACTTAATGCTTACATTCACTGTAGAAACTTGGTTAATGTAAATCCCTGAATACATGCACCAGGTAAGTAAATAGAATTCATCCCTACTCTTGACCTTGTTTTGGAACCATGGCTTACTGATTTGAACTGATTTTCCACTTTTTTTTCTTTGGCTACGCCGTGAAAAGAGGACACTTATAAAGATGAGCTTGAATGAGTCTGACATTAACTCTAAATGTTACTAAATGTTAGACTTTAGGCATATTTCTGATTTTTTTTTTTTCAGTTTAAATTGGACTTTGATATAGTTAAATAAAAGTTAAAGTTCTTATATTGTCATATGGTCAACAGTAACAGTGAGGCAGTGAAATTTTTAATTCTCAGGCTCAAAAAACAACAATAAATAAAAATCACAGAAGAAAAAATGATACTCTAAGACATAAAACAGAGGTATAAATACAGGAATATACAGAAAAATAGATATACACATACTGTATATGAATTGGTACATATAATTACACATAATACTATGGTAAGCTTGCATGGCGTGTACAGTAAGTAGACAGAACATATATATATATATATATATATATATATATATATATATATATATATATATATATATATACACAGTGATGATTGAACAATTTGTAACAGGTAGTAGAAAACACACACAAGAATCTGTTGGAATGCCACAATGCAAGTAACCCCAATGAGATGGGTTACATGCAGGGGACTCGGGATATATTGATGATTTCAAACCCAATATCTAGGCTGACCAAGAAATAAGTACTAGCCCAATTTTCCACATTGGTAAACAGGAACTGCTATTGCATCTAGATATTGATGAGGTACAACAAACATGCTATTGCAAAGAGGAGCTGGGAAGACTGTTCAGAGGGGAGATATCCTCATCCCCACACCCTGAGATTGGGTGCCAAGCCCCAACAAGTGCTTTGTGATTACTTAAACAGAAGGGCGACTGACCTGAGATTAAAGTCTATCAATAAGCTGGAAACCTGGCACCCTTGCAACCCACTACCAAGAATAAGTTGCAAAGTACCCTGTGAAAATCTGCTAGAGAATGTGAATCCCATACTATCTCATACTATCGCTTCTAAGGATCATAAATGAGACTAATCAGGTGATGTACACCACGGCAACAGTCATCCTAGAGATGCTTGGCTACAAGATGAACAGTATCCGCCACAAAAAACTTTAATAAGGAACCTGAAACTGCTGACTCTCCACTGTAGTCCTATTGATTCTTTTAGTTCAGAGCTCCTTTGTTTTGCTGATGTTGAGATGGAGGTTGTTTTCCTTGCACCAAGAGGTCAAGGCTCTGACCTTTTCTCTGTAGGCTAGTTATTAGGCTGATGATGGCTGTGCTGCCAGCAAACTTGATGGTGGTGGAGATGTGTGGGTGGCCACACACTTGTATGTGCACACGGAGTACAGAGGAGGACTGGGCACTCAAGGTTCACTTGCACAGATTTCATTGAGTTAATTTAATGTTTCTAATCCTGCGCATATTTATTCATTTTCAAATTAACACACACATTTATTTGATAACTGAGCCCTTTTCCCACTACCTTCTTTCTTTATTATTCCATTTATTTATTGAGGTATATATATATTGTAATTGCAGTTTTACTCCTCAGTACCTACCATACTGTTTATTTAATCCTTAAGAGTTTTGATCTTTTTAGCCAATTTATGACTATTATTATCTTGCTAAATGTATCTTTATTTTCAGCACAACATAACCTTCATGACCTGACCTTATTTTTTCATGTTGACATATTGCACTGGAACAACCGATGTCATTTGGTCAGCATTAGTCCAACCATTAGTAACCATTAGTTAAATTGTCAAAGCTAAGAGAGAGTGTGCAGGGTCATAGGTAGCATCCAGGTCTCTTCCAGATGAAGTTCCAGATGAAGCCTCTTTGATGGTCTCTTTATTCATGAGGATATTAGAAAGGGCTGAGGAGCAGCACAGTAGCTTGGACAGCTGTAACAAAACATGACATAAAAGAAATACATAGCAATATTACATTATAAGTACAGCTAAATGGTAGGTAGGGTGAATACAAGGCTCCTGGTAAGCAAGCAAGGTAACATTGTAATTCTCAAGAAATTACAGTAAAGTACATAGAAATAACTCCTCATTTTTAAAAGAACAGGCATTGAACCATACTGCTACTACAAAATAAAACAGCCTATGGAAGTAGAAACAAAACCAAAGTCTGCAGTATAGAATAGAGTGCACTCAAAATAGGCTAAAAATAGGCTATGTTGCTCACTTGGGCACCTAGTCTGTTTGTGACACCCAACTCAGTAGTTTAATTGTGTCTCTGTGTTGTTTTGACTGCCTACATATGTGAGACTTGGGCCCAAGAGTGAGCCCATTGTCTCTGGTCTCATTCTTATAAATGCACAAAAGTCCTGCTTCTGAGCAGATATTTATGATTTATACATTACAAACTGCTACGAAGGATGGTCTCAAACACATTACAAGAGATACATGTTGGTTGTGACTGACAGATACAGTTGATGGGTTAAAGCAAAACCAAAAACAGGACCAGATGCCAAATCATCAGCCAAAGATGTGTTTCCTAGATTCTGACTCCATGATAGGACCAGTTTTGGTAATGGTCCAGCTTTTGAACACAGATTGATGGAAAGAATCACAAAGTCATTCAGAATTAAATGACAGCTAGGATATGTACAGTCATCCACAATCACAGGAAATGGTAGACAGATGGCTAATGGGAGCTGAAAAAACAAAATAGCAAAGATCTGTGCAAGTGGTCAAATTAGACAGAAGTAGTGCCTTTAGCACTATTGAGCATGAGAATGCAAACTAACTGCAGCATGCAGCTAACCATGCCAGTAACCCTAACCCATACCTCAGATGCACAGGTACTGGTGTGCTTGAGCTATGTTTAACACCTTACTTTCATACAGAGCTTTTTCATCCAGTGTAAGACCCTACCAAGGATTGATGAGAGAAATTCCAGTGGAGCTGGAAAAGATCCAAGTGGGAGAGTGGATCTACATTAAGATCATCAAAAGGAAATGAAACAAACCATGTAGAACAAGCCCATACAAGGTTGTACTGGCCACACTTCCAGGAAGGTAAGACTGCCAGAACAAGTCGCAGTGTCGTAGTGGCAAATAAATAGTTCATTAAAAGACTCTTTATTTGCCACTATTGGCCCTTTTCCACTAGTACCCTACTCGGCTAAACTCGACTCGACTCAGCTCAGTTTTTATGTGTTTCTATTACGTTTTAGTACCTGGTACCAGATACTTTTCTAGTACCTACTCGGCCGGGTTCCAAGCGTGCTGAGTCGAGCCGAAAATGTGATGTCGGCAGACGGCAGGCCACTGATTGGCCAGGGCGTGACGTCACTAGATGAGTTGGGAGAGCGACTCGTTCATAAGAGTCAACCCGCCATTTTTAAAACGCAATAACAACGAACACGATCAGAGATGGCTGCACAGAAATCAACCCCATGGAGCAACGACAAGGTGCAGACATTTCTTTGTCTGGTGGCCTCCATATTTGTTTCGTGTTTGTGTCGCATAACAAATGACGTCGCTGGAGTTTCATGGCGGCGTTGCTATGACGACCCCACCCACGCTGAGGTGGTACTCTATTGTAATGGAAAAGCGACCGAAACTGAGTCGAGTCGAGCCGAGTTGAGTAGGTGCTAGTGGAAAAGGGCCATATGTGTCTGTCTCTGCCTCAGTTGGTTCAGAACACAAACCCAGACTTAACACTTATAGGGAAAATGGGTAGTGAAATACCACCTTAAACTGTCATAAATCAGTACTATTCCAATTCAAACGTTCATCATTTAATTCAGTTTCACGGTTGACCACCTATTATTGTTAGAGATACTTTATCATGAAGTGTGCGCAAATCCAAATGTCAGGCCTGTGGTTGGTGCTGAATAAAAAATCAGATTACCCTGATCAAAAGTCTTCTTTCTTTGAGAAACAGCATCCATCATCTAAGATATTGTGTTGGCAGTGGTCAAAAATACAGCACATTTACCTTACAACTTTAAATCAAAGTTAGATCTGTCTCTTTGCACACATTGCATTTGGTCCACATCTTATTAGTTTTATCATTTATTCTTTTTTTAGCAGGTGTAGGTTCCGATGTAAAAAAAGTATCCTCAGCCTGGACCATTTCCTTTAGAGAAGAGTTAATGAACTCTTAACCTAAACCTGTTATTTCTGTTACATTGTAGTTACATTATTATCTGTTACAAAAGATATATTCTCCCACATGAAACCAGCATCAGGTGACACTTGCCAGGATTTCAGTCTCAGTTTTCACACCTGGGTCTATAGTGATACCAACTCCTTTCAAGTTTCTCAGACATTAACAAAATCCTCCTCTCAAACACTATCATTCTCGTAATCTTACCTCCCTCAGACAGTCCAGTGGGAACCAATGAGAGGAAAGACAAGATCTATTCCCAAAATGCTAAGCAAATCTAAATCTGCTGCCACAGAAAGCTCACCAACAACAATAGTGCTACACAAGCAATTGTCTGTCCAGTTTCTAGTTCTGGGAATTCCTAATATAATAAACTCAGCTATGAGGAAACAGTAGGGTCAGATACCCTAGACTATACTTTCAGTTTTTCCACAATATAACTAGAAGCATTAGTGGTAAAATGTTATTTTTGTTCACATGGATTTACTCATGGATGCTTATATAGTGCAGATTTAAACATTCAATCTTCAGTCATTCAATCAGTCTTTTTCAGCGCTTGTTATTTTGTGTTTGTGTGACGCCGACTTATGTGTGACAAAATGTTTTATTTTCATTTACAATATGTATACTTTCATATAGCATGTGCACTGAGTCATTAAGAGTGAGTTAAGGGAGATATCGATATCTTTTCATTGTGCTTTTTATGTCGAACGCCAGCAGGGGCAGTAGCTCCTCACTGGTGTCTCACAGCTTGTGGTTGTTCACAGTGTTTTGCAGCAGTCACTTTACAGTTCTGTGTCATTTTCCTGCATTCTAAGCAAGGCAAAGCGATACAGAAGTGAAGTTTCTATGTCATAGTCATTTATTCTGCTTTGCAGGTATGTAAAATAATAATCTATATCAGTTAACTGTTGGTGTTGGTGTTTTGCACTTTGGTAACCAGAAAAATGTTTTTTGAGTAGACATTGACTGTGTTACAGGAAAATTGAATGTAAAGTTTTTGTTGCGACCTGCCAGAATAAAGATACAGCACACAATATTATTTTTGGCTTCTGTTTACATATTGAAAGTTTATTATTTGCACAATGTATAATATTTTTGATATGTGTGTTTGGTAAATGTTTTGCTGAAATGTACTTGTGAGAGAGAAAATGTTTTACCACTTAAAAGCAACATTTATAAAGTGTGACAGCTTATTATTTATTTCAGTAAAGACTCTGAAGGCTTGAAATATTTTTTATATATTTTATTTTTGCCATTGATCGTCAACAGGATGAGATGAATAGTGAATTTTTTTTATGTATTTTATTTTTGCAAAAGAGAATCAACTAGAGAGCAGAAATATAAGTCAAAGAACACACTGAAGCCATGTGAAAGGACATGTTTAATGCTGAGAATGAATAAATTCTGAGTAAGGCAAAGTGATACAGAAGTGAAGTTTCTCTGTCTCATTCTTTTCTTATGCTTTGCAAAATCTATTATCTGTTTACATGGTGCCACCTGATACTTTTGCAGAGCACTGGTATATGCTGCACTAGAAAGTATCAGTATATGCACAATGAATGCCACATTTCAGCATCAGCACATACTTATGTCAGCATGTATCTTTAATAACGATGTAATCAGTCATCAATATTTTTAACTGAGTAGACTGAACTGGTGGCAGTGGTGTAAGGATTCCAGATGTGTCCTGTCCTATCCTGAATCCTGTGTCATAGAGGTCTACCAGTGGGGCCCCAAAGGGTCAGTGGTGCCTCAAGCCTGAGCCTCTGTTTGGAACAACTGTACCACCTTTCATACTTTTATCCTTTTTTATTTTAACTATTATTCATTACATTTGTTATAACTTTTATTTTATCAATTGAGTCTTCTTAAGATTGTGATCAATTTATCAAAATTGACACCAAGAGGAATCCATAACACCTTGTCCTCCCAGTTTTATAAGGTAGGGTAGGCAAAACATTAAAAAAAATGTTGTCCTCTAGTAGCTTCAGAAAGGACAAAGGTGTTTCAGATGCACAGCAACAACAGCAACAACACACAACACAAAGACCAAATGACAAATAAATAAAAAAAACACATTTTCAGTATATTCTGCATCAATTTTAATTCTTGCCAGTGTGGGGAAATCTGCTAAACCACCCAGAGAAGGGGATATATGACCTATACCAAAGCTAGCTATCAGGGGCTATGCCATCACTCTTTATTACCTGAATAATTTTACCACCCTGACACTTAGCTAACTGGATTTCACAGTGCAGGAATAGTGACTCCATTCTTGATCATACATTATACAACAGGTGCTTCATGACTCATGATACCAGACCAGTGAAAACTTGTAACTATGACATTTGATTAACATTATGTATGTTCATTTAATTCAAGGTCATAGTCAGCTCAATTCTCATCAGTTTGAGCTGATACATATGTCATGACATAAATAAGCAGGATTGAATGTTACATGTTAAAAATGATAAAACCTCTGGAAACCCAAATGTACAATAGCCTTATAACTATAAAATATAGGATCCTATGTACACAACAATAGTTAGCATCTAGAAATACTAGAAATTACGCTTCCTTTTGTCCTGCCAGAGTTTTGTGCTCTGATGATGTCGGACCTGGTCTGTCCATTGAGAGCAATAGCTTGATCCAGGACATTGAGATGGAGGCTGGTCTCTGTAAATATGCAACTGGGCTAAAAAATCTCTTTGAGCTGTTTTTGAACCAGGTTTTCTAATAGTTATGACCATTTCTTTTCATTCAGATTTAATGTTTAATGAGATAGTCAAATTTGGTATCATATATGCATTTTTACTATTTCAAAGTTTTCAAGGGCTTTAAAGCACATCATCAATTCTAACTCTAAGTCATCAAGCCTCATGCCTTCCTCTCATGCTGACAGAGGGTGAAAGTTCAGACGAAGGGAGAAGATGGCTGTTTTTGTCAGATTTTCTTTTTAATTATTTAATTCACTCAAAGGCTACTGGCTAATGTTTTGTTGTTTTTCCTAGCTTCAGTCCTCTGAATCATGTTTGGGAGACCTCTGGTTTCTTTAGGCTAATTTAACTTGCTTGTCAGTTAGCTGGTAACTAACCAAAGCCTCTGCAGTCCACACAAACTCTGCTTTGAAGACTGGTCAGGAGACATTGCTTTTATATCCACTTGTTTACATATTTGGATCCTGCCTACTAAATTATACAATTCTACACTAGTTCAGAAAAACCTCAAATTTTAAAACGGATTTAGTCTAAACTTGTTGTATTTGGACTAGTATATTATTTTAAGATGAAAAAGCATTAATCAAATTTATGCATGTGTTCAAAATACACCATATACAAAAAGACTGATCTATCTTATAATCCCTTGCAGAGATATTATGGTAAATGCCCTTTAAACTATCTACCTCTCTATTATTATTTATCATGATGAATTCCACCAACATTTTACTCCAGCAAATTGTTCTTCTATGAGACAATCCATCCCTGCAGCTTGCTTCGTTGTTTCCAGTCAAACAATCATTGCTGTACTGATAACAACTGATAGTGTGGGATCATATGTGTAATGACTGAGGCCACTACTTGGCTATGGTCCCCACTATCTCAGGCTCTTACCAGGAAGTATTTACTGCTTGTTTTTTATGACATTTACTGCCAACTGTAAACATGTAAACTTATGAGTGCCTGATTCATGTAAGCGGGAAGCTGTTGATCAAATGATGTTTAAGGCTGACGTTGACTAGGCTGGATCATCTGAGCAAAATCAGCCCTAGATCATGAGAGGCCCCAGGTTTCTCTATGTCATTTTGTTTGTAGCAATTTGATGAATTGAAAATGTTTAAGGTAAATATTCAGGACACACATTATGGTTTCATTTAGAGGAAAAACAGTTGTCTACTTACAAATCCATCAGACGAAGAGCACCGTAAGCATTTATTTGAAGTCAGCTTTGGGTCCTCTTGATGGATGCAAGTTTAATATTCAGGTTTCTTTTAGACCTGCCTTGGTCTCCACCAGCTCCTGAAGGATATGTCTGGCTCTTTACTTTCTAAATGTCCAGTTCGTCACTAACTTTTCTTGCTCACTAAAAACAACTGAATGTTGTTGTTGAAAACAAGGTTGTTTAGAGCAGAGTAATGAAACCAATCAATGGGCTAAAAGACGTTGATGACGTTGATGTTAAGGGAACTGCATAGCTTGTGATGCTTGCTTAATTACTATAAGATTTGTCGTGAACAGCGAGGCATTCTGGGAGCAATCACCAACTGATTGGACCTTTGGATCACCACTGTGTATTACTACTACTCATCACTCATCTTCTACCACCCCTTTGTTTAAGCTTGTGAAAACATTGTCTGTAAGGTTTGTGTAATATAACCTTCTTATTCTAACCATATTTGGTAATATTAGCTGGGGCGATGCTTTTGTGAACTTTGTAAGATATATGCTGTAATTGGAGCTTTGTAACATGTACTTGTCTGGTGTGAAGCTGACAGTAGGTAAAACATTATGTAAGCTGTTGTGAGAACTGTATTGTATGTAAAGTGCAAGTGAATTAATAAAATGTATTATATATTTATGGTAGAAATGAAGACATTTAGGTTCATTTGAAATGTATGTATTATGGAGCAGTAAGCCACAGCTAACTTGTCATTGCGTTAACTTTTATACTATTGAATTGTTTATGTATTTTGTTGTTTTCCTACAGTATCATTCTTGATTTATGAATGCATCTTATTACATACAACTAAGATGATCCCTGACTTTTATGCATTTACTTGACAGAGTTTAGCTTGATGTTAAATTGCGTTGCCACATATGAGAACAGTACAGTGAAGAAATGTCATTCCTACAAGCAAAACTTTGTGGTAGTAGACTGCATACAGATTCTGCATCATGTTGGCAGATTAATGGCCCCTGCAGAGGAAGGCAAGACCACAACATTCTGGTATGTTTATACATCTTTACACATCTTTTCGGGATACATACAAGACCCTCACTCACCCCCCATTTTGCAAATCAGATCATATCTAAGTTCTGCTGCTTGAAGAAATTGAAACTGACTGGTGATGGTGAGCATTCAGCAGTGGTCAGACTCAGCTCTGCATCACTGATTTAGCACTACAGAATGGTGTTTGTTTCAGGATACATGGCACATCCATGTATCCTGAAACAAACACCATTCTATGGTGTTTACTATGTTTACTATGAAGTAAACTATTGAAAACCATTGAGTTTGTAGTCAGGAAACTTGTTTTGTAGCTCTTATTGATGTAAAATCATTTTAGGCAGGTTTAAGAGGTTGAAGTATAGTGGTTTCTGGTCTAGACCCGGTCCAAAGTGGTCTAGATGTGAAAAAAGACAGTAAAATGTGCCTTTTTTGCATTTACACATAGTAAAGGTATACAAAACTATTAGTGGGTCTCAGACAAAAATAATGTTTGACCTAAAATGCCCAAAATGATTTTACATCAATAAGAAGTACAAAAACAGACAATCAATGGACAAACAGTCTGTTAGCATGTTCAGTCTGTTTTTAGCTTAATGTTCTTAGTTGTTTTTCCCTTAACTTTAACCCGCATTGGAAGCTGTGAATTTGAAGCTAACTTCAGCATCATCTAAGGAGAACAAGGGCATAGGTGGATATATTCACTTTCTTCCTGAAAACATGAAATATACCTGATAGTATCATCAACCAATAAAAGATGATAAGGTAATAACCTTAACTCCGTTTGACTCATCGCATGCTCTGAAGGTAAAATGTAAACTTTCTTGTGTGCACAAGAAACTTTTTCATGAGCACACAAAACTTTCTCATGAGCACGGGAAAGTTTCTGGAGTGCACAAGAATTTGTTTTTTTGTTTGTTTTTTGTTTTTTTTTTGCACATGTCCCTTTAGGGGCTCTGTAGTATCTAGTGCAGATGGTACCAAATTATATTTGTCATGGAGGGGTTGGATTTTTGAACACCAGCACATAACTTCAGTGATGATAACTGAATAAATCCTAGGCTGTTGATTCAGTGAATCTTGAAATGCCACTCATTTATCATTTACGCTTGGACTGAGGGTATTTGTGGTTGTGGTTATTACAAGAGAATAAAAAAAACATTGACAGGCATTAGTAATATATAAAAATAGTAAACATAAACTTTATAAACCTTGGCTGGACAGCACAGTAAAGCCCCTACTCAAAGCCCGTGACGCTGCCTACAGGTCAGGTGACAAGCTGGCCTATAGCAGAGAGAGGCATCAAGACAATAACGGACTATAAGCCCAGTGCTCAGCTGTTTAGCCACGATTCCACTCTCCCCGACACCCTGAACACATTCTACACCCACTTTGACACACCTGGCAGCAGAGAGAGTGTTCACCTTCCCAGACCAACTGGCAAGAGTTTTTCCTGGACATTTTTAACCTGTCCCTGCAGCTTGCTACAGTTCCTGTCAGCCTCAAAACCTCCATCATTGTGCCTGTGCCTAAAAGATCTGCTTGTCACCTGCCTAAATGACTACCACCGTGTTGCTCTAACTCCGGTCATCATGAAGTGCTTTGAGAGGATCGTCCTAAAGCACATCAAAGACATCATCCCTGCTGGTCTGGATCAATATCAGTTCGCATACAGATCGACAGAAGATGCAGTCTCCATTGCACTTCACACAGCCCTGACCCATCTGCAGCTTCCTAACACCTACGTGAGGATGTTATTTGTGGACTTCAGTTCAGCCTTCAACACAGTGATCCCGGACAAGCTGATACTGAAGCTCCACAACCTGGGAACTGCCCTCATCGCTGTGCCATTGGATCAGGAGACTTCCTCACCAACAGGCCTCAGGTGGTGAGAATCGGGGACAACACATCCTCTACACTGGTCCTGAGCACAGGCACACCACATGGCTGTGTGCTCAGCCCAGCCCTCTTACACTCTCTTCACCAGTGACTGTTCTGCAATCCACTCCACAAACACCATCGTAAAAGTTTGCAGACGACACCACCATAGTGGGCCTCATATCGGACAATGATGAGACCCACTACAGTGAGGAGATCCAGCACCTTACCCAATGGTGCTCAAATTAACAACCTTGTTCTGAACACCAGCAAGACCAAGGAGGTCATAGTGGACTACAAGGAGGTCCAGGAGGACAGAGCACGCTCCTCTCCTCATCCAGTTGAGCATGTCAACAATATCAAGTTCCTGGGCATCCACATCACATGTGACCTGACCTGGTCCATGAACACAGCTCACCTGGTAAAGCTCTGATATCTGGAAAGCGGTACAGAAACACAAAGATAACAACTACCAGACTGAAAAGCTTTTCCCCGAGAGCCAGTATAGTGCATTTCCCCCTATTGAGAACTTGAGACATGCACTTGACTGCACTTAAACAACTGACTGACCCACCCCCCTACTGTGCATTGCTGCTGCAAATTTGGACTTTTAATATATATATGTATTACATATTGTACATATTACATATTTTTACTATTACTTACTATTACTATTTTTTTTACTATATTTACATTTAAAGCTGGAAGTCACCAATAATTAATTTCGTCATGTGAAAACATGATGACAATAAAGTGATTCTTGATTCTATAACATGAATACAAATGCATAAGTAATGGAACACAATGATAAACACTGAATTATGATATGAGTGAAAAAAATGATGTCATCATAACTGTTAGGGAGTATAAACAAAGAGCACACTCCGAGACAGGCTCGCCTTCGTTCATACTGCTGTGGTGCATTCAGAGGGCGACATACAGAATTGCACGACGGTCCCTTAACGGACTCGTCGGCACACTGCCGCAATATAAAGAAATAGAGAAATGAAATGATTTGAATGATAGAAATGATTTCATGGCATTACCGAACAGCATTAAACAGAAGGACAATGAGAATGACATTTGCAGAGTAATGTAAACTAGTGAAACTTTTAAGTATTATATCACGGCGCTGTTAAACATGAGACGGTACAGTACCATATTAATGCGGACTACCACAACAGAATAATAACCACATACATTCTCATAGATGCACAGGAATGAATAAACTTTGATGGTTAAAAGGAGTCTGAATACAGTCCAAAATGCTGCAGCAGTGTGTGAAGCCTTTTCCCTTGGTTCGAGCCAGATGATTCACACATATGTAGCTGCAGAGTTGATGGACAGATGACCAGAGTCTTTCCATTGGTGCACAGTGTGAATGGGATGCTGTGCCATGCACAAACTTAGGGATGTGCATATGAACTGCGAGTGGGCTGAAAAGTGTTTTTAAATAACCACATAGTTTAAATTGTAAATTTCTGTGGAAGGGTAAACATCCCTGATTTAAACAGGAGAAACTGCATTTACCAATGGACACAGGTGGCATAGCATTGCCTAATATAATGTATTATCTCTCGGCTTCACAACTGAATTGATTAACAGTGACCTTAATTCTACCTTCTTTTTTTTTGGATTTGAAGGAAAAAGGGATGTGAGTCTGCTCTTTCGACCATGCTGTTTAGGATTAATGCAATAAAAAGGGAATAAAACATAATTTTATTGTTAGAAATACTCTTAAAACATGAAATCAAATATTTTGGCCCCTATTTTATATAATCTTTGTTTTATTCTTTAGTCAGATATGGGTTTTGAATGGAAAGATTTCAAAAATATAAGGTTTCTTTTCAGATGGGAGAGACAGATGGGAAATCTTTTTCACAACTTAGATATGAATTCAGTATCCCTCAAACACCATTTTTATCGCTATTTACAGTTTATGAGTTATATTGTGTCCATACCAAGGTATAATCAACCTGAAAAGATATGACTGAAGGCTTCCTATTTAAAGAAAGTTTTTAGTTATAGTTATGATCAAATGTTCCCTACTGTTAACAGTAAAACATGCTGAAGTGGAGATTTTAGGTCCCCTTTGAATGATGAGATGTGGAGAAATATTATAATATGCAAAGAAAATTCAATACTCTGACAAATCCAATGAGACCGAATATAAGATTATTCACAGACAGCATGTAACCCCAGCTGTTCAATGTGAATATGATATTTTGTGTTTGTCATTATGTCAGAAATGTCATCTTATGTGGTAGTGCAATAAAATTATATATTTCTGGCTGTAAATCCAAAGAGAAAGTATTTGCAATTAATATACTGGGACTAGATTCCAGCTATAAGCATGAGCACAGACACATTCTTAGAATAGCTTTGTATGCACAAGCCTTAAAATTTTACAAAAATGGTTAGATGAAGACCCCCCATGACATTACAATGTGGTATGTAAAATGTATGTCCATTTTGCCATTGGTCAGATTATCACATGTACTAAGAGGAACTCTGGAGGTTTTTGTAAGAGACTGGACCCTGATATCAATATACTTAAAAGAAGATATTCAAGATTCATTATTATCAAATATAACAGAATAGGTGTATAAAGGACAACATTTTGTAAGGTCTACTAGTTTTGTTTAGTGATTTTAATTTGTTTTTACTTTGTGGTTATCTCATGTCCCTTGTGTTCCTCCTTGTCTCTTGCCCCTTGTGTCATATGTTGGTTGTTTTTTGTTTCCTGTCCTTGTATTTTTCTACTCCAGTTTTGCCCACTTCCTGTTTTATTTTGTATTTCTTCCTCTCCTCACATGTCTGCCACTTTACTTCCTGCCCTTGTGTGTTTCCCACCTCTGTGATTATTCTGCTCCGCCTTAGATGTCATTAGTTTCACCTGTCCCCCATTAGTCTCCTCATCTGTCTCCACTTCCCTATCACCCACTCTATATATACTTGTCTTCTTCTTTTGTTCTTTGTCTGAGTGTCTAATCCTGAGTTTGTTCCTGCTGAGTTCTTATCTTGTGCCTGTTGTCTCATCCTGCCTGTTTATCCTGGCCGTCTTGTTCCTGTCCGTCAAATCTGTAGGAATAAAAGAGTCAACTACATCTCCTCTGCCTCCGCTTGTCTGCTTTCTGCTTTCTCTTTCTGTCCCTGTACCTAACCTAACAAAATGAACATAATGCCAAAAAATATTTGGCATTATATTATATTATAAGAATGTAATAAGACTATGGAATTAAACAGTGTCAAATTAATAAAGTCTCAATTAAGAATTGCAATGTGCATGACTTTTTTTATGTACGTTCAAGTAAGTGAAGGCTTTTTAGTGATGTATATGTAAAAATGCACAATCTGATAAAATAAAGTGCTTTTGTAAAAATCTTTTCTCTGTCATTCTCAATTCATTTCAATTCAGAAGGCTTTATTGACATGAAGATTTCAGAAAACAGTGTCACCAAAGTATCAAAATACAAAATACAGCAAAATAAATACTGCTGCTTTGCTGCTGAGAGGCTTCATCAAGCCTTGTGCACTGGCTACCCATTTAGGTTCACCATACTGAACACTCCTCCAGTGATTGCCATTTTTCAGTCATTGTTCATCAGTTGTATGGTTGGATGACGTGTAGCAGGGTTCCTCTACATAAAGGAAAAACAGTAAAAAAAAAAAAAGATTAGAACGAGTCAGGAAATTATTTACTTAATTGGCATTTTTATTGCAATCAGATGGCTTCTTGCTAGTGAACAGTCCTTAACACCCAAATGTACCACTACAGACACAAAATGTAATTTAAAACTTACGTTACAGAAATGGTAGCCAGAAACCATAGCAACACGAAGAACAGGCCACCAGGAGAGACAGTGATTTAACGGTACTGTTGGAGGAGGGACGAACATTATAAACGTGTAAAGCTCTTACACAGTCACCCGCTACAGAAATGTAATGCTGTGACTGCATAAACCAAGTTTTAGACACAATAAGTGAGCTATTTGAGGCAGACTCACTGGGAGGACATGTCACAGCAGACTCGAGGAATTAACGGGTTGCACTTCTCATGTTAACAGGGGCTCCAACAAGGAGCGACAAGGCATACAATGAATACATACATCAAGTTTACATCAAGTTTCAAGAAGGAGCGCAAATAGAATCAAAAATCAATAACCAAACAGTGAAAATACTGTGTAAACAGGTAAAATATAATGTGGCATTATGGTTAAAGCTTAAATAGAAAAAAGAGTGTAACTTATCTAGTAAAAAGCAATAACATACTTGATGTAGCTGTCTAAAATTAAGTTCCAGTAATGTTTGCCTGAGTTAAGCGCTTGTTAAAGTTAATCTTAATCAAGCTAACTAAGGGTAGCATGAACAGAAACATTACAGTCTACTTACCCCTGAATTTTGTTTCCTCTTCTTCATGAATTTTTATTCCAGTTTCAGTCATTTTTGAATTCATTAATTTTTTTTTTTTTACAGAGTTGCTGCAAAGTTAAAGTATAATTATGTACCCTTTGCTGTTAGCAATGATTTTGTACTTTTTAAATGGATCAAATATCCACAATTATTATCTGAAGAATCATTTCAGTACCTTACAGGGTACTTTTCTAACAAATGTACTTTTGAGTACAAAAATTATACCCCTTTTTATCTGGGTGTATACATGGATGTAATGATCAGGTATCCATGTACTTTGTTTGGGTGTCCGCATACCTTTGGTTGTATATTGTCTTCCATCACCACACTGCCTTGTGTTGCTGCAAAAGTTTAGTCTGGTTCAACTTTTTTTCCAGTGCCTCACATGGCTGTTGGATTAAGAGGCAGAGCTAAACCCAGGCTGAACCCACCCTTACTAATGCGTTACCTGATATTGTTCTTACTGATTGGCTAGAAGAGTCCTGGAATTTCTTTCAGAATGCAAGAACTCGATTTCAGAAGATATTGTAGTAATAATAATAATTTTAACTATATTATAACACATGGTAGTAAATCATGGCTGCAGTGAACTGTGAATGAGACCAAATATTATGGAATGTGTAGAAGTATTATTATTATTATTATTATTATTATTATTATTATTAAATCTTGTTTTGGAAAGTGTGTGTGTGTGTGTGTGTGTGTGTGTGCATGATTTCATTCTGCATAAGGAAAAGTCACAAGCACAAAACGAAAGTGTAAGAGATGAGTTTAATAAGTAACTGTGGGGAAGGGCATAATGACTCTCTGTGTTTATCCAGTGACAATGCAATGAGATCACAGCAGTAAAAATCCACCCCTCCTTCCCTCTCTTGTATTTTTTCTGGCACAGACTGTGAAGTTTCCAGTAAGCTACGTGCTACACATGCATCTTGGCCTGTGGCCAGATCTACCAGCTAGACAGGTATGTTGACCTAATAGGAGGAGAGCAGAGTCATACTCATCTCACCAAGGAGTGTACGTGTGTGTAGTGGTGTGTGTGCACATGTGTGTGTTGATATTTGTTTTGGGAGTGCTCTGCTCAGGTAGTTAATTAACAGCTCTGACAAAGGCAGTGAGGATTAAATCAGGTTTCTTGCAGTTGACAAGGCTCTCAATTAGATAAGATATGAGTGGAAGATTAATAAATTCTTGGATCATCAACATAACACTAAATGTTTCAGTCAATTGCATGAAGTGCTGCTAGCAAACAGCAATTTGACTCGTAACTTATCCATTACTGCCTACAGCTGTAGTTGTTCTCAGTACTGAGACAAATCATGAAATAAAGACCTGTAGTTTTGTAGGGGTGTTGGATCAGTATTACTAGGGCTGTTTAGGCACTTGGAGATCCATTACTACCCCTGACAATTTTTTCCAGTAGTTGCTATATCACTCTTATGGTTTTCGTAAGAAAACAAAGTTGGCCTGAGAGGATCATACCATACTAGGTGATAGTACAATCTAGCAAAGACTGTAAGGAGAGCCAGGATAGATATACTGAAGAGTGTAAAGAGAGGAATGAATCATGGTTTGCCAGCCAGCAGAGCATGCCCAAGCAACGCAGAGACAAGAGGGCAGTGGAAATTAAAACACAAGGGGCAAACACTTAGGGATGTTAAGACCATTACAATCATCAGTTTCTGCAGTAATGTCTGGACACTGTGATTGTCCATCAACATCCTGATTCCTTTCTCTAGCCCTGAATTGAATATTGGGACTGAGCTAGACAGAACAGCAAGTTACTGATGCTCAGTGGTGTCCAGCTTAGCAGATCAAAATGTAGGTCAGCAGATTGGTATCAGTCATGACTGTGAAGTCAACTCTATTTAGATAATCAGCAAATGTGTCAGTGACCACCCACAACAATACAAGAATTTAACATTTGTCAATGGGTTATATTGATTCACAGTTCAACAGCCCTCTGCTATCATATGCAATGACCTTCAAATTACCCTCTTCTTCCTGGTACAAAGCTGCACCTGAATGAGTCCTGCTTTGCACTCCTTGTTTTCCCACCTCCTGTTGCCCAACTGCAGTTCTGCTGTCCAGTCGCAGGTCCCCACTCCTGCTGTGTAGTTGCAGACTCCCGGAGGGACTCTGCCATTGTCCAGTTGGTCGTCTGTTTTCCAGAAGGGTTCTGCCTTGACCGCCAGCCTTCATAGATGTTCCACCTTCACCCGGTTTGTCTGGTCAACCTCTAGTCTATCCTCCTGAGGGACTCATCCAGTCTGGTTATCATCATCTACCAATCTGCCTTAGTCTGGTCATTCCCCAGGCAGGGTGTCCGAGGCCCCTGGCTCTGTCTCCCCACCTGCCTGATGTGCCCTGTACTGCCCTGTTCCCAGGTTGCCAGCGTGATGTCTCTGGCTCAGTCTTCACCCTGTCCCCATGCCATCCACGTGAAGTATCCTGCACTGCTCCTTTTCTTCAGTTCCATGGTCAATTGCCCCTGCCTCTCTAGTCTGTCTGCATCTGAGTTCTCCTCTACCCACTGCTTTTGTCCAAATCCTGATAGATTGTCAATCATAACAATAACTCACATTCAGTTACATTTTTATGCCTTGGCCACGTGGTGAGTTCAGCAACCTCATTAGGGTGTGTTTTTACTCTTTCTTCTGAAACTACATGCCCTAAATACTGCATAGACTTCCAGAAAAAATGACATTTCTCAGGTGACTTTAAGGCTGAAAGCCTGAAGTTTGTTTAGGACCCGAAGCTTTGCTGAGGTCAGGACATATGTCAAGAGCTTGTTGTCAGTGCATACAGTGAAACAGGCTCCATTTAGATAATTGTGGAACTTTCCGATAATCGCCCACTTAAGAGACAGGAATTCAAATTGATGAATGGGATAATTATTTTCTGACTCAGTTTTCGACAAGCGAATGCATCTAGTTTCAGTTCTTCTGGGTGTTCCTGATACAATACAGCACCAAGTCCAGACAGACTGGCATCTACATGCAACAGATATGGTTTGTTGGGGTCTGCAAAGACCAGCATGAAAGTTTCCACCTTTCATGCTGCTGGAAATGTGAATTTCTCTTGGAGATCAATAAAGTATCTATCTATCTATCTATTTGTGAGGGAGCTCTTTATTTTTTCAAAGGCCTTGGTGCATGATTGATCCCACCTTACTTCAAATGGGTCTCTTTCATCCAGGCAGACCTGGAGACTTTTTCCCTTTTTTGGTTTTCTCCCAGGCTGGATGGGGGCATATCCTTTGGTGAAGTCAGTTAAGGGCCAAACAATGGATGGAGTAGTTGTAGATAAATCGCCGGTAGTATCCACAAAATCCTAAGAAGGATTGCAAGGTCTTGAGGTTGGTGGGTTTGGGCCATGTAGAAACAGCCTTGATCTTGCTAGAATCTGTAGCAACACCCTCTGCTGACAGAATATGACCCACATACTTGACCTTGGTGGGCAAAATTACATTTGTCAAGTGAAATCTTCAGACCTGCATTGCAAAGTCTGTCCAGCACTTTCAGCAGTCTTTCCTCATGCTCTTCAAAGGTCTTGAGTATGGCTGTTGAGCATACGGTAGTCAATGTACATCTCTGTTTTTCTTTCTGACTATGACTATTGGTGATGCATATGGACTTCTGGACCCCTTTATGATACCTTCTGCTAACTTCTGGATGTGATGCCGCACATTGTCATTATCCACAGGATCGAGGCATCTGGAGTGTTCACGAAATGGGTCCTCTTGAAACATGGGTCTGACAAGCGATGTGTGCTCCACTCCTTTAGCTAGTCTGACGTCCAGTTCATGTAGATAAAAGACATCTGCTCTCTCAGACAACTTCCAACAAAGTCTTGTTTTCCACTCTTCTGAGACAGGTGACTCTTGCAATCAATCTTGCATCAAAGTCCTCAGACACTGGCTGCTGTTTCGACCCTGTTGTGACAACATCAGTAAAAGACAGGTGCCCTTTAACAGTGCTAACTGTTGTGGTTCCATCTTTCAGGGATTCATTCTGGACCTGCACTGTGAGCTTAGTGACATTCACAGCAGGGCTTGGTATCAAATCAAAATCAAATCAAATTTATTTATTTAGAGCCCAAAATCAACAAACATTGTTTGCCTCGGAGGGCTTTACAATCTGCACAGTTGTGACACCCTCTGTCCTTAGACCCTCGAACCGAGTCAGGAAAAACTTCAAAAAACCCTTTCTGGGAAAAAAGAAGAAACCTGAGGAAGAGCCACAGATGAGGGATCCCTCTCCCTGGGACGGACAGACGTGCAATAGATGCCACATGTACAGAGAACATCATCAATCATATTATGGAATTATACATGAGTCGTAATAAGCTGTAGCTATACTGAGTTCATTGGTTTAGTCCATGTATGAAGATATCACAGGTAATGGAAATGAGTCTGTGAGTCCAGGTGCATCTCTAGATGTCCTCATATGGAGCTCTGGGCCACTCGACCTTCTCTCCACAACACAGACACAGATCATGTCCCCACCAGGCCAGTGAACCTCAGACAGATGGATCACCATGGGCTGCAACAGCTCACCTGCAGGAAGAGGGTTTACAGTAGAGGTTTCAACCATCAGGATTTCATCGGACAGAAGTTGCTTCAGTGCACCTTTGCAGATTGCTTTACAGCTGCTTCCTACCGGTAGCTTCAGGAGCCCAGGACTCCTCCTCCTAGTCAACCCTGCCCTTGCTGCAAACACATTAAAAGGCCATGTCTCTTAAACCAACGCTACCATCATCATTATCAGCCAGATGGAACCATCCATCAAGCCACTTGCTCTCCAGCGAAAAGCCGCTTCTCTGCCTCTTCTACCGCTGACTGGGTCTTATTCTTCACCCCAATCATTAAGAGTCCAGATGGTGTTGTACCTCCTACTGCCACCATCACCGTCTTCACCCAACTGGTCTTCTACTTCCTTTCCAGCTCCCAGCTCACCCGAAAAAGCAGAGGCCAATGAAACAGATGGGGAACTGACCCGCACATTTCTGAACACGGTAAAAGCCGTGGTGATTCGACTGTCGGGCAACATTTTGCTCCATTACAGGTTGGAAGCCTGTTATAGTTGTCAAGTTGACCATCCGAGTCAGAAAGGACACACATGTCTGGAGGAGGCCCCTGAATATAATTTCTGGTGGCACTATGACAAGGTAAATTCAAAATTCAAATTTATTAATTTAGAGCCCAAAATCACAAACATTGTTTGCCTCAGAGGGCTTTACAATCTGCACAGTTGTGACACCCTCTGTCCTTAGACCCTCGAACCGAGTCAGGAAAAACTTCAAAAAACCCTTTATGGGAAAAAGAAGAAACCTGAGGAAGAGCCACAGATGAGGGATCCCTCTCCCTGGGACGGACAGACGTGCAATAGATGCCACATGTACAGAGAACATCATCAATCATATTATGGAATTATACATGAGTCGTAATAAGCTGTAGCTATACTGAGTTCATTGGTTTAGTCCATGCATGAAGATATCACAGGTAATGGAAATGAGTCTGTGAGTCCAGGTGCATCTCTTAGATGTCCTCATATGGAGCTCTGGGCCACTCGACCTTCTCTCCACAACACAGACACAGATCATGTCCCCACCAGGCCAGTGAACCTCAGACAGATGGACCACAACCAGAATCAAGTGAGGAACCTGCAAGACTGGAGAGAACAAAGAGGACCGGGGCTCCGGCAGTAACATGCACTTTACAGGACATAAGAGTATTCACATTAACCGCTTTGACACTTTAACCAATTTAACTACTTTAACCAGTTTAGCCACTGGTTAAAGACTGTGGACGGATTGTTTCATTCCTTCCAACAGGCTCTTAAGTCACGCCATATCCAAGTGTCTCAATACAGGATCCATGGAGCTTCTGAGGCTATTCTCCACAATCTCAAAATGATGAGAAAATCAGAAAGATTGATGAGACGCTGACTGGAGAAAATGTCAGCAATGTAAAAATGATCAAAGAAGCTGAGGACTGTTGGGAGGAAAGTTTGAATCACTAAAAAAAAGGGGGGCAAATATTTCTCCCTTTCTATCCCTCGTTTGTGTGTTTGCCTCCCCTGTCTGTCTTTGTCCGTCGCTGTCTGTCTGTTTGCTGAGGAAGAGTGGAGTTTACTCCCAGTCATTCATCACCATGCCTGTTCCTAATCACCCAATCACACCACCTACTCTTCTCCAGGATAAAAGACCAGTGCATTCATCCACTCCCTGCCAGACCATCTGTTATCATCATCCGACTCTTGAACCACGCATACCTGCCAGTCTGCATCTCCTTGCTTTCCTCCTGGCCTCATCCCTCCCCCCCTCAGCCCAGCCTGTTCTGCTTCAGTCCTGACTGCTCCACGCCAGTGCCGCCTGTCTCAGCCAGCCCCATCCGCCATACACCTGGCAACCATCGTCATCCCTGCCGCTGGACAAGCTGCCTCTGGATCACTCTTTTCCCCTAAAGCTTTTAAAGAAACTATTAAATGTATCTTCCTCTCTGTCTGGTCCTTCCTTGTGTCTGCATTTTTGGGGTCCAAACACAAGATTTGTCGGAACCGTTACATGAAGTGACTCAGTTTGAATGTTTGTTGGATGTTTGGATGGTTTGTCGATCTCATTCTGTACAAACACCATGGGAACAGAAGTACATGACACATAGCTCATCATAAACAATTCTTCACCACCTGATACTTTTGGTAAAATCCTAAAGGTGATGTGTAAAGATTCCATACGTAAGCCTTAAATAAAAAAACAGGCTCAGCGGGACCCCTGAAAAGTTACTAATAGACCGAGTAAAGAATTCTTTAACAAGACATTTGAGGAATTGATGAAGAAAGTGGAAGAAATTTTGGATACTCGGGTCGTCAGAGGTCAGTTGGATCAAGGCTAGTGACCTAAAAAAGTATAAAAAAAACACAAGTTACCTCAGAAGAGTTTCATTACATTATAGGTCACACCTCTGGTGAGAGGTTTTACATCATCCTACCCTTGAACGCCAGTCACGATGAATTTAAAAAATAATACAAGTTCCAGTTTTCCACTTTCAGGGAGGAGGTAAAACTCATGTATGCTTTTTTGCACCTGTGGCTTACATGATGGGGCTAAAACTGGGAAATAGTTTCAACTCTGACCAAAAGATGGAAACTGTATTTTTTTTTTTACTCTTTAGGATTCCACCCGAATTTCTCCCATTATCCTAAAACTATCTTCTAATTTTTACAAAACCTATTTTGTACCACCGTCATCGGCTTCAACACATCCTGTCCACAGCACTACACTGTGTTTATTATTCATACCACAAGGCTTGTGGGCTATCTTTTGAAAATGTGCTATCTTTGTATTCAGATGATGTCATAAAAAATTATGTGACTGTATCAAATTTTGTGAAAAAATACCAACGCTGTATGAGGAGCCAAAGAGACGCATCTTTTCACGACACTGTTTGTTCTTTACAAATGTTCACAGATTGTTACCAATGGTAAAAATAAAGATGTCTTGGGACTTTTAATTTGTTTTTGAATGAATTTATTTATTGAGGGGAAAAATTAATCCAGCGGTGAGGACAAGGTGTTTCCTTTCTTCTTCTTTTCCCCCACTAATTCTTAGTCTTCTTCTTCTTCTTCTTCACACAGTGCCCTGCGGGGGCAAAAGGTGTTTTCTTCCTTCTTATACCCTTCTTTAATGAGCTTACAAGTTCCTCTTGACACACTTGACGTTGATATTGCTCACAAGCTCGAGGGTTGCTCAGAGATGATAGAGGGATGTTGAGTTCTGCCAAAGCATTTAGAAAATCCATCCAACCCTTAGGCACTCCAGATCTTTATAAGAAAGGGATACATTTTTCAACAAATCAACCATATGCGAGTCTTTTACAGTCTCCCCCTTATAAACAAATTAACCCTTGGAGGTCCATCCCCCCTGGGTCTTGGTCAATTACTTCATAATGTACTAATTTTTACAGAAACGTTGGGGTAGGCTTTGTAACACCTCATTTGCCGTGTAATCCGGTGACTCTGTTTCTTTTTCCGGCATGTCTTTTGGCAGAGTCAGTCTAATATGTAATATGTAATATGTTCCTCCTTCTCTGCTTGCTTAATCAGGGTGAGGTATCTTTGCAGCAAGGCATTGTATTTTTTTATTTTTTCGTAAGTGGTGAGCCACCTTTCGTCTAATATAGCACCCCTTTTTAACATCCAAATCATTTTCAGCCTACAGTTTAACTGACTCATGACTTTTCTTTGTATGTGTTTTTTCCCCCTAGAAGCTGTCCAAAGACCGCTGAAAGCGGAGGTAAAAGAAACCTGCCAGATTGTGTTGTTGGTTTTCAGGCTGGTTTTCTTATCAGCCACTAGTCTAATAATTTTCTTTTGTCTTTTGAGTTTTTTATATTGACCAGAGTTCAGGGGGATGTTTCCTTTTAAAAGATTTAAAGAAAGCTCACAGACAGAGACTGAAGGAAGTCAGAGGAGCAGTGGTTGATAATATCTTTTCGTTTCCACGGAGTAGCATAACACAAAGTTCTCAGTGAAGGAGGGTTCCTTTTTAAACGTGCCGGCATGCTGGGTTAGGTTTTTGTTTTAGGTAGGTACATAACACTTTGATGTTGTCAAAATGAACCCGTTCGCCACATTCGTGCATCTGAGTGATGCCCTCTGCGCGCAGCACTACTTTTTGGTTTGACAGGTGTAACTTCTGGGAACCGCCACCTACTGGACTGTCTCTTGGAATCCCTCCTAAAACTAGTCCTGGATCCTCCTCTGGACCCCCTCCTTTTTCCTACCCAAAGAGAGAGAGAGAGAGAGAGAGGCTAGATGAGGAGTCTGTGTGTGTGCGTGCAAGCGCGTGTGTGATCAAAATAAGTTGTAGTTGACAATATATTGATATCAATATTCAAATGTCAGCAAAAAAATAAAAAAATGAACAAGTCTTAACATGGTGTTTGTAAGTACTAAACAAGGCTTAAAAAACAGTTATAAAGTAGTATTTGGTATTATTTGGGCAGAATATACTGCTCCAAACCACTGGTTTGGAGGAGTGTGACACTGACAGAGAAAAAGATTTGACAGAGACTTAGTATGCCTTGAAAATATAAGATTTAAATAATAATGCATAAAGGACTGCATAAAGTGAATAAAACTCACCAAAGTCAGGCTCCATTAATTCATTTACTGCAGAAATGTCTCTGTGAGATGACTCTGCCTTTGTAAAAAAAGTAGCTTTTAAAACTAAGATGAAAAGCATGCAACAAGGTACAAAACTAGATTTTGTAAAGTGAAAGCAGAAACTGAAGAGTAACTTAAGAAGACCACCGTGCTGGGCCATAGTGGAGCTTCTTGGTCTTGATTGGCAACTGCTCTGGACTAAGAGCTTTTCAATAACAACAAATGAAACAACACCAGGCTATTGTAAATTAGGTGGTGTCATGGTTTGCTGCACAAGCATTTTCTCCCATCCAGACTGTTTAGATTAGGAACACTAGATACCTGAGTGTGTGTGACTCTGAGTGTGAGTTCGACACCAAAAGAAGCTTCAATTTCCTTTTTTTAATTTTAAAACAAAGGGGATTTTGATTCTGATCCTCTTTTAATTATTTATATTTGAAATTTGCATGGTATGATTAAAAAAGCAAAAGAAAATGGGTACAAACCGGCATGCTCTCATTCAACCTCTGCGTGTGTGTGCGTTAGATGTGGGATTTCCTCTTGAACAAGGGACAATTTACTTTGTGCTGTCAAACCATAAAAACTGAAATGTCTACGGTTAAAAGTCTCCTAAATCCATTAACCAGACCAAGCAAATTGTGATCTTCTTTGTTTCCCTGTTTAAATTGTGCAGAGCTGCACTTTAAGGATTTGCAGCTTTAAATACTTAAATCTACAGGTAAATTCACACATTTATTTTTTTTTCTTCCTTTTTGTCCAAACATATAATGTTCTCCTTTTATTCCTTTTACCATCACAATAAAACAAATTCAGTTCTATTTACCTCAATGGATACAGACTGTTGTATGTTGTTGTGTCATCACATTGTCATATCATTTTATTTTCATTTGCAGTTTATCCTCATTTATTCTGTTTATTTATATTTATCTACTTAGCTTAAATTAGCTTATTCTATCTTTTTTTTTTTGTACTATTCTACTTTTTTATATTTGTCCTATTTTTTTTCTATTTTTTTTATACTTATTCTACTGTTTATACTCTTTTACTTATTGCACCAGGACCAGGGTAACTAATCTCATTCCATCCCATGTTTAACATGTGTTGAAATGACAATAAAACTCCTTGAACTTGAACCTTGAACTTGAATAATTACACCTTCACAATAAAACAATCCAACAAATATTTCAACTATACAAGTACATATTTTGTAAAGTATTTATCACTCTGTATGCTTTGTAAACTTTCATGAAATTGTTTTTTAACCATATTTATAACAATACATTTATTTAACATACTTTTTTAATGCATGTGCTGTATGTTTTAAACTGGTTACAAATAGAAAAGAAGTCGAGAAGAAATGTCTGCAGTGGGCAATAAGACAATTTTGTCTAAGCCATTGAAATTCAAGTCCTGAAAGAAGAATTCTACTTTATATAGTATGCAGAGATATTTAAGTACTACAGGGCTCCTATGACTGCACTTATGCATGCATGTAAACAATTAAGCTGTGGCTTATTTCAAAAGTTATGTAATCACTGTTCCTACAGTGGCAAGTTAACATACATTAGTCAACTCTCACTGACCACATTAGTTAACGTTAGCTAGCCATAGACTGCAGAAAAAATAAATAATTTCATTGTGCTGCACAAAGGCTATACCAACAGCTACCTACAAGTTTTAATTTTTTTCTTGCTCATTTCTCAGCGCATGAGTTTATGTAATTGATCTCTCAATGCACCTTAAATGTCAATATGACATCTTTGACCAATACATTTGTTGTCAGTGGCTGATGATTGGAATTGGTGCAGTGTTGCTATGGTGTGCTTCAGCAGCACTACACATATAGTTTGTATGTATTGTTTTCTTTTCTAAGAGTAAGAAGTGTTGGGATGCTTTTCTCTGTGGTTGTTCAAAATTAAGAGATGACAGCAAGTTGTATTCAAGACTTGGGTCTTCCATAGCATGCTGTATGGCATAAGACAAAGAAACATTTGCGTTCAAGGTGTATGTTGGAATGTTACAGCTAACAATATCTGTATTGTAACAGATGTATACATGATGTATAACACCCCCACTCCCCTTAACACTTTTAGATTGGATACCATGTTGTGACATACAGAGAGGCTGGCACATATCAGTTTTTTATGTTTATGACATATTTAGAGACAGTCTAACAGAAACAAATCCTAACAAAAAAGTAAGTCAACTGGACTTACTTCTGTTCTAACTGACTTTTATGGAGTTTGGGCATTTTTAAACTCTATTAGCATGGTTGACCCCTGAGGGTCATATGAGTCACATGAGTCAAGGTGTGCATGGATGTTGAGCTGTCTGGGGAGGGAGCTCATGGCTGCATTGTAAGTGACTGATAACTGGTGTAAGCCACCTCCTCTGTTCAGTGATAGTCATTCCATGTCTGACAAGTTGGCTTCTTTCACGCCTCTCTCAAACCATCTGTCTTCTCGGGCCAAAACATGGACATTGCTGTCCTGGAAAGAGTGTCTCTTGTCCTTTAGATGTAGGTGGACTTCTGAATCCTGACCTGATGAGTTGGCTGTCCTGTGTTGAGCAATACAGACAGACACATTCTTCGCATAGTATAGTGCTAACATAAGGCTTATATATAAGGCTTTTCTGGTGATCATCAATGACCTGACATCAAGTAAAGTCTCTTAAACGATATTAGTGTAAGAAACCTGAGTAATTTCACCTTAGCATAAATTCTAGTATTCATCCTGCTCCTTCCTTCAAATTGGCATCATGATGTAGTTATTTTGGGGTTCATGAGGTATGTTGAGCCTAAAGCCTCAATGTCAAGGTGGCTTTGGTTTAAAGAGCCAACTAACCTGGTACAGACTACTTTATGTGCAGAGTTTTGGATTTAAAAGAGGATAGTTTTTTTATCTTGTGTGCATTACTATAGTGAGTGGTTATAATATTTAAATATTCTGCATTAAATTTAAAGTTTAAGAGTTCTACAATGTGCAGCTGTCACGTTAGAATTGAACAGGTGGTGCTGAGAATAAAATGAGTAGTAAAATATATATATTAACTTATATCAGCTCTGTCATCAATTTACAATTGCTACAACAATTTGCTTTTTGCATGACGGCTTTGGCTTTGTTGAGCCAGCTAGCACAAATAAATTCTGGCTATGATGAAGTTGTTTCATAGTACAACCCTCTGACCAATCCAGACTTCATTCAGAAAACAAACATTTTGAAAACTGCTTGATTTTCATCTAGCGGACAGGCCCAACAAAGCATTAAGTCATTTTAGTCAGCATCATGATGTAGAGTAGGGGGTATCATTTTTATCCGTTTATTTCAGTTACATCACAGCAAATTATTTTTATATTGGCATCATACTGCTGTAGTAGGCCAGATTAATTTGGCCATTCATGCATAACTAGCTAGATACAGTTAATATTTATTGATTTTGACACACCAATTATGGTCCAAACTGTTGTCCTGTGCATGAGCACAAGCCACTGTGTTAGAACAAGAGACATCACAGAAAAGGAGGCATCTCCTGTGACTACTGAAACAGTTCTCTCTAATAATGTCTTTGAAAATTTGCAGTCCCAGTCACAGTTCTTCAGTCTTGAGTCTTGAGCTTTCTTCTTTCTGGAGTTTTGTTTTGTTCACAGAGAGGAACTAAGGACAGAGGGTTTCATTTGCTGTGCAGAATGTAAAGCCCTTTGAGGCAATCTAAATAAAATAGACTTGACTTCACTGCATTATCTGTGTTAAATTCATGTAGAGTTATTATAATAATAATAATAAATTTTATTTATATAGCACTTTAAAAAACACAAGGTTACAAAGTGCTTCACGGGCAGGTTAAAAAACACACATACATTGCAGAAGTCAACACACAAAAGACATACATAGAACTAAAACACAAATACACATAAATATACATGACATCAAGAGCCCAGTGTTGGAAATGAACTAAAGGGAGGGAGTTCATGGGAAGGCTAACCTGTAGAAGTGGGTTTTTAAGAGCCGTTTAAAACAGAGCACAGATTCAGCAGATCTAATTGACTGTGGGAGGCTGTTCCAAAGTTGAGGAGCTGCAACCTCGAAGGCACAGTCACCTCTAGTCTTAAGATTACAATGGGGGACAGATAGAACCTTGATCTGATGACCAGAGTGGCTGGCGGATAGAGTAGGGGACCAGTAGCTCTGATAAATAATCAGGGGCCAGGCCATGTAAAGCCTTGTATGTGATGAGAAGTATCTTGAAGTCGATTCTGTATTTTAGTGGAAACCAGTGAAGGGATGCAAGGACTGGGGTGATGTGGAGAATGGTGATTAGTGTTAGTCAGAACCCTAGCTGCAGCATTTTGTAGTAGTTGAAGATGGTCAAGAGAAGAGGGAATTACAGTAATCTAAGTGAGAGAGGATTAAGGAGTGCACTAAAAGTTCTATGTGTTTCACTGATAGTATGAGTTTAAGTTTTGCAATGTTTCTTAACTGGAAGAAGCAGGACTGAGTGACTCTAGTGATGTGGGAGTTGTCAGGTGTTGATCAAATAGGAGATGCCGAGATTTTTAGAGGCATGATATGGTTAGCTAGAGGGCCAATATATTGACTGACTTCTTTGGAGAAACTATCTGGGCTGATCACCAGGACTTCAGTTTTTTCAGTATTGAGATGGAGGAAATTTTGAGACATCCAAGTTGAGACAGACTTTAGGCAATCCTGCAAAGACTTTAGGAAATTGAGGTTATTGGGTTTAACAGAGAGGTACAGCAGAGTGTCATTGGCGTAAAATTGATATGAAATACCACTAGTGGAATTAAGCAGGTTGCCTAGAGGAAGCATGTATAAGGAAAAAAGGATAGGTCCAAGAATTGATCCTTGAGGGACCCCACATAGAAGAGGAGCAGAGGAAGACATGTAGTTATTAATGTGAACAGTGAAGTGTCTATCGGACAAGTAAGAGGAAAACCATTTGAGAGCATTACCAGTGATTCTGACCCAGTTTTATTGTCTGTCAATGAGAATATCATGGTCAGTGGTGTCAAAGGCAGCAGATAAATCCAGCAAGACTAGGATGGATTGTTCACCTTTGTCAGCACGCATAAGAATGTCATTTGTGACTTTTAGCAGTGCAGTTTCTGTACTATGTTTCTGCCAGATTTAAATTTTAATTTAAAGATGTTGTGTCCTTCCACCACTGGAGAGAGTTTTTGGGTGACAACTTTTTCCAGAATTTTTTAGATATACATGGGAGTTTGAAAGGAAATAGGCCTATAATTTGCTAGAACTGTTACATCTAGGGATTGATTGACAACAGACAGAAGGCAGGGGGAAATGACTGGCAGGATCTCTCTAAGAAATTTAGTTGGGATTATGTCACCAGGGCAGGACGAAGGGCACATATGAGAAATTGTGTCTAAGAGGTCTAAGAGATCTTGCATGGATATCGGGGTGAATTCAGACAGCACAACAAGGTGGGTGGCTTCATTGAGATAGTGAACTCCAGAATTAAAATCTAAGATTGTTGATCTTGTCCACAAAGAAATCTAAGAACTTGTTACAGTCGTCAGAGGAGGTGGCAGGAAAACCAGAGTGAGCAGGATTCGGGAGCTGGTTAATAGTACCAAAGAGAAATGTAGGGTTATGCTTGTTATTGTTGATCGGACCAGAATAATATATATACCAAAGTGCAAAAAGTCACTGTGTCCCCAATGTGTGAGGGCGCACAGATACATTTTAGTATTCCTCCTCCTGGTGTGTGACTACACTTTTAACAACTTTCTCTTGAATTTTCTCTTGAATGTCAACAAGAATAAGGAGCTGATTGTGGACCTTGGTCTCCACATCACAACCTGGAACTTCTGAATGTCCCCTAAGATACTGAGGAATTTCTACTTCTGTGTTATGTCCCATCATGTCTGTTAAGTTTTCATGTCTGTTGTGTTTCTGTTTCCTGTTCTGGCGTGTCTGTTTTATTTTGAAATCCCTCATTTCAGGCCCCTTAACTTCATGCCATTGTGTGTTTCCCGCCTATGTGATTGTCTGCCCCACCCTGATTGTTTCCATCTGTTCCCCATTACCTCTTGTGTATATATTGTCTGCGTTTCCCCTGTCTCGTTGCCAAATCGTAGCTTATTGTTTCATGTGTTCACGTCATCACAGTGTTCCATGTATTCAGCGATTGAGCCATTATTCACATCAAGACCAAAGAAACCAAGACTGTTTTCTCGTAAGACTTTCTTTATTAAAACCTTGAAACTTGTACCTGTCTCCTGTCCTGCCTTTGGGTCCACCTGCTCTGTAGCCCATTGTGTTTTATTGCACAATTGAAGGAGCTAGCAGACAGATGTCCAGCTGGGCTCAGGAGTTGGAAGGTTGGTGGTTCGATCTCAGCTTCTTGGTGGCCGTTGGCAAGCTACTGAACCCCTAAGTGCTCCTGAAGGCATAGGTGTATAGGTACTGGTGTATGTTTGTGTGTGTGAATGACTAGATGACATCCTGATGAGCAGAATGACAGAAAGGATGTGACTGGCATGTATTGTAAAGGTCTTTGAATGGTCAGAAGACCAGAAAAGTACTGTATAAGTCTGTTTATTGTTTACATACAGTGGGGCAAAAAAGTATTTAGTCAGCCACCAATTGTGCAAGTTCTCCCACTTAAAAGATGAGAGGTCTCCAATTTTCATCATAGGTATACCACAACTATGAGAGACAAAATGAGAAAAAAAATCCAGAAAATCACATTGTCTGATTTTTAAAGAATTTATTTGCAAATTATGGTGGAAAATAAGTATTTGGTCAATAACAAAAGTTCATCTCAATACTTTGTTATATACCCTTTGTTGGCAATGACAGAGGTCAAACATTTTCTGTAAGTCTTCACAAGGTTTTCACACACTGTTGCTGGTATTTTGGCCCATTCCTCCATGCAGATCTCCTCTAGAGCAGTGATGTTTTGGGGCTGTCGCTGGGCAACACGGACTTTCAACTCCCTCCAAAGATTTTCTATGGGGTTGAGATCTGGAGACTGGCTAGGCCACTCCAGGACCTTGAAATGCTTGCTTCTTACGAAGCCACTCCTTCGTTGCCCGGGTGGTGTGTTTGGGATCATTGTCATGCTGAAAGACCCAGCCACGTTTCATCTTCAATGCCCTTGCTGATGGAAAGGAGGTTTTCACTCAAAATCTCACGATACATGGCCCCATTACATTCTTTCCTTTACACGGATCCGTCATCCTGGTCCCTTTGCAGAAAAACAGCCCCAAAGCATGATGTTTCCACCCCCATGCTTCACAGTAGGTATGGTGTTCTTGTGGATGCAACTCAGCATTCTTTCTCCTCCAAACACGACAAGTTTGAGTTTTTACCAAAAAGTTCTATTTTGGTTTCATCTGACCATATGACATTCACCCAATCCTCTTCTGGATCATCCAAATGCTCTCTAGCAAACTTCAGACGGGCCTGGACATGTACTAGCTTAAGCAGGGGGACACGTCTGGCACTGCAGGATTTGAGTCCCTGGCGGCGTAGTGTGTTACTGATGGTAGCCTTTGTTACTTTGGTCCCAGCTCTCTGCAGGTTCATTCACTAGGTCCCCCCGTGTGGTTCTGGGATTTTTGCTCACCTGTTCTCGTGATCATTTTGACCCCACGGGGTGAGATCTTGCGTGGAGCCCCAGATCGAAGGGAAGATTATCAGTGGTCTTGTATGTCTTCCATTTTCTAATAATTGCTCCCACTGTTGATTTCTTCACACCAAGCTGCTTACCTATTGCAGATTCAGTCTTCCCAGCCTGGTGCAGGTCTACAATTTTGTTTCTGGTGTCCTTTGACAGCTCTTTGGTCTTGGCCATAGTGGAGTTTGGAGTCTGACTGTTTGAGGTTGTGGACAGGTGTCTTTTATACTGATAACGAGTTCAAACAGGTGCCATTAATACAGGTAATGAGTGGAGGACAGAGGAGCCTCTTAAAGAAGAAGTTACAGGTCTGTGAGAGCCAGAAATCTTGCTTGTTTGTAGGTGACCAAATACTTATTTTACCAGAGGAATTTACCAAATAATTCATTAAAAATCCTACAATGTGATTTCCTGGATTCTTTCCCCCCATTCTGTCTCTCATAGTTGAAGTGTACCTATGATGAAAATTACAGGCCTACCTTCATCTTTTTAAGTGGGAGAACTTGCAGCACAATTGGTGGCTGACTAAATACTTTTTTGCCCCACTGTACATTTCATCATTATAGAGAGCATGATTATATGTTACAATTAACTAAATCCTTTTTATGCTAACCCACCACCCTGATCCTTTACATTATTACTTATTGCTCCAAGATCTGAACATTATACTAGTTCCTGCATTGCTCCAGAACTATAAGACATAAATGTGGTTTGTTAGGGACAGGACTGAATGGTGTCATTGGCTTTTAAGGGAGTTGTTATACAATAGACAGGCCATCCAGATGTTATCTTGTGCTGTCATCTCCAACAGGACAAACCTGTACACCAAGCTCAAACAAGAAACCACAGTATGCCAGTGTCGGTTGGAAGAAGCAGAAAGAGATTTGTAAACCTCAAAGCTCAATTTTGCTGCATGTGTAGTAGTAGGTATCAATAACACCACTGTCGAAGCCCATTTGGTAATTATGCTGTCATAATGTCATTACACACACACACACACACACACACACACATTTTTACTCATGTATGTTGACTTTCACACAAAAGTGACACCTTACATGGTTAGTTTGAAAGGTTCAATGAAGTATTGTGATGCATAAGGCTGTCAGGTGTGCAGGTACCAATTGTGCCAGTTAAAAGTGACTCGTGTAATATTGTGCAACACTGGCATTTTGTAAAAACATTCCAGTAAACAGGTCTTACAGGTTTTATGGCACCACACTGGTGAGTCAATATGGATCAGTATGAGGCCCTGTTTGCATGATTGTTCTTAGTGCTTGGCTGGGCTTTAATGGTGTCATAAAGGTGATCATTACCACACTCTCAATGACCTTGTCATTGTCACAGTGTCAGAGTCATATCTGTCCACATCAGGTCATTTATTAGTTCCAGCCTGTCAAGCCTTAACTTAAGGACACAAGTGATCTTCTCATCTCACTGTCTACATTATAAAAAGATACAAAATTTGTTCTTCCTCTGTTGTATTCATTATTATTGTCAATAAATTAATTGGTGGTACCAATTTATCTTAGTAAATCATGTCATGTTCACTGTTTGCCCAAACGTAATGTCCAATTAAACAAGTACATTGTAATTAATTGATCTAGGTTTGATTGCATTACTATAAAATATTTTACTAATTTGTAGACATATTTAAATTTGTAAATAATTTTATGTTAAATGGCTTTTAGTCATTACCAAACTTCTTTCTCCATAGAGTTACCAAGGAGCAACTTATTTCTAATGACAACAGCAATATTACTAAACACAAAACCACAGGTTTCAAGGGTAAATAAACAATACTACAGGGTTTTGTTATGCCTGTCATTTCTAAATGTTCAAACTCTATTTCTGAGAAATCATGTTTTTCTGTCCATTACTAGAACATGAGTCATATACTGAAATAAATTCAATATTAGCCTATATGATATTGTGCTCAGGGGGGTATTCGATCAACGTAGCTAAAGAAAGTCAGGCTGACTGGAGGATGCCTCGCTTGAACTAACGCCATCTCCCAATTAAGCCTCAAGTCGTTCCACTAACACATTTCAGCCTCATCTAATCAAGGCTAATTCAAGCGAGGATTGCATAGCCCGGCTATGTGAGAGTGCCCGAGAAACGTAAGAAGCCCTGATGAGTCAATGGGAGAAAAGCGGATGGTGCAAGAGGAAAGTAGAGCGAGAGCTTCTTCTCATCAGCAGAAACACTGCTGCAATTAACAAAGGGAGGGAGATCGCATGGAAAAATAGAAAATAAAAAAAACATAAGCTGACAGACTAAATGCGCAAGTTGTACTAGCCTAATCCCATTGTTTCATGTTACATGCTTATTTCACTTTCATCTTAATTCTCTTTACTCTTTTCTTTCATTTGTTTTATTTAAAGCATGTTGAATTGTCTCTGTGAAATGTGAATAATTAAACTGGCCTATCTTTTCCAATTTATTAATAAATGAGCATTCAAATAATGATACAGTGCGACTATATTATCAGTACTATTAGCCTAGTATGTGTTTAAGCATCATATATTTAGAGGGCTGTAGTAGCTCAGTCCATGGAGACCTTGCTTAGGATCCAGAGGGTCACTGGTTCGCGTCCCCCTACACCACAATTATTCATTAAAATTGCACAATACATGCATAGAAGTTTTTATTATTTTTCCTTTCATTATGGAGGAGACACATTACATTACAAAAATAGGTCACTGAAATCTACCTCTGTACACTGAGATAAGCATATGTTAGGCACACATTTATGAAATCTGTGAAGTAGAAACCATATGTTTATATGGTTACTTTTTAATATATTTTAAGCCCTTATAAACTCTCCCACACTCATTATAAACATTTCCCACACAGTTATACAGTATAAACCCTTTATATTCTCTTAGATATTAGGTAAGATTCGAGTCCACAGAAATCCGCGAACTAGCAAACAATCCAGCGATATATATTAGATATAGATATAGATATGCTTGCATATAAAATCCGCTTTAGAGTGAAGCCATGCGAAAGTCGAAGCACGATATAGCGAGGGATTACTGTATTCACATAGCGGGATGCTATGCCCTAGGAACGTTTTCAATTCATGGAAATCGTGGAAATCTACCAGGTGGAACTTTCTTTCGGGCCTCCATTTCTGGCCGTCAGACATTCTTCTTTGACACAAAGCTAAACTAAGCTTGACAGTTAGTTTGCCCCGGAGCAGGCTAGTTCTGTGGCATAAGTTATCATGGTTACTCAGCAGCGGGCATTCAAATAAGCCACAATGATGGAACTCTCTCTTAAATGAGCCAGACTTATCTAAATAAGCCAGGCTTTCCCTTAATCCAGCTTTGTGGAATACCCCCCAGATCAGCGGCTGCATTTAGCAGTAGTAGTGTAATGACAGCCACATTTCCTAGAGATGGAATGAGTAGTTTATTACGTTTGTTGTTTTGTGTTCCAAAATGCAAATTGCTACAAAGAACTATAAGCTACTTTCGGTTAGTGTTTGTAATGTATCCTCTTGCATGGGGCATTATGTTGGTAAGTTGTGTTTTCGTGTGTGTGTGTGTGTGTTTTGTGCTATTCAAAGAGTAATAGAATATAAATTAATCTGGAGGGATAGTTGGACTGTGGCTTTCTATCCAGCCTAATTTTGACACAGCATTTGTAAGGTGCCAGTAAAAAAAATAGTCAACATTTTTGTGGCTTGCTCTTTGTTTTTGATTCCATGTTTTCTGCTGTAATACTGTGGACTGCAAACCATCTGCTCTGCTGAGTGTGTTTATGTTTCTTTTAGCTACCGTTCAACATTTTTAGATTACTCAGCTGAATAGTGAAGTGTTTAATAATTGTTGAATGCAGAATCAGCCTACAAAAGTTAGTCACTTAAACCTATAAGCAATGCAGCAATTAAGAGATGATAAAAAATGAGGGAGGAACGTAGAATGAAACACAATAGTTCCTTAGCTGCATTTGCTTTGAAAGAAATGTAACAAAATAATCATATTTGAATTGTTTTCCCACAATATCTGTCTACAGTATATATATATATCAATATCTACCATATAGCTCGTTGTTAACTAAAGCTTGATATGAGTTATTATGGATAGTTGATCAATATGTTTAGACAACCTAAGGGTATGAAGAGTAAGATTTGTCAGTTGTTGCTCGTAAACACACCATTCAAAGTTGGCTCATCCTTCAATGTGGTTACGATCTGGCAACCAGTCGCTCAGCTCACATTCTACACTCTGTAATTGGCTTGGGATTACACTGCCCAAAGATTGATGATCAGAAGAGTACTGTGGATAGCAAAATCAGAAAATACAGGGAAAGGTCTCTGCAGACACAAACACTACAGCAGGCTTCTAGTGGGTCATAAGAGAGGGATTATTTTTGTATGAGTCTATACATTGTTAATTACTTAATAACATTAATAAGATGATGATTACCATATAGGGTTGTCATTACCATATAGGGTTTCCTGCTCATACAGCAATGAGGGGAGTCAACAAAACATAATATCTGGTGTTGTTTAGTGAGAAAACTGATGTTTGTCAATAAGAGTACAGACTTCTTTTTTATTCTAATTCAAGGCTAGTCTTTACACCCCTAATAATTACACTACCAATTATCTACTTAGCATGCTCATGTTCATTATCATCCAATAACTTTTGTTCAACTCAGAGCTGAAAGACTCTGCGACAATATCTGCCTCCTGTAATTTGAAATTGACTAAATGCACACCAGAAAAAAACAGACCACTGCTGACAGCAGGTAAATGAATAATAATAAATATATCACAGTTTACATTTATCACTGTTGTAGTCGATTTTTACATATTTCATCCTTCATGGTGGTTACAGGTATTCCAATAAGATCAGGAAGTACAGCTTTAAAAATGCATCCCAAAACAAAAAGTTATTACATGTCAAAATTTATTTCAATAAAGATAATATGCCATTGATTAAGTTATTCCATTAATAATATTGAAGTCACTCCACATTCATTTATATTTATTTATTAAATCAAAGTTGGTGGCAGAAAAAGTGATTAATCACATTAAAATAATGATACAAACAACTGATTTCTGACTGATTCATACAGTTTTTACAGGCAATCATCATACATAAGACATGATATACTATATACTCCTAAACTTTACCTAAACATTGTGTCAACACACTTTATAATAAGTGATACTGATAGACACAGAGTGCATATCGTTACTGTATTAATGTTAAGTATAGTAGCATCACCTACATTCATCTCTTTATGTTCTGTCTTTGTCCTTCACATTTAGTTTACCAGTAGTAGAAGACTTTTCCAAACTTTCTCCCTACATTCAGATCCACAGCTGATTGTACCTTTATATGCACAACTGCTGTGCAAAATGTGAGTAACATAAAAGTGATGGGAAAAGAGAATATGATAATATAATATTTCCAGTGCCACAAAACATGCATTACTGCCAATATACCAAAACAAACTTCAGAGTTACAGGTGAGGATGGTTTATTCTAGCATCAGTAAAGAAATGCCATACAAACACTAAAATAAAGTTTCCTCTTAGTGCTTACAGAAATTCACAAGCCTCTAAAACGATGTCCGCACACATTGTAAAGTTTCTGAAGTAGCTATCAAAAACACAAAAGAGGTACAACATTAATATTGGTTCATAAAACCTACTAGAGCCAAAAACACTGGCTTACATTTTCTGGAACACATTCCCTCTAAGAGGAAGTTAGTGTCTTAAACAACAGCAAGGTTTTTCTGACATGCAACAGGGGTATTTTTTTTTTTTTAACTACAGCTATGCTTGGCTTTTTGGTTTCTACCCGTTCAGTGACTGATGCCTCACATGCCCATGCCAATCTCCTCAATCTTCCAGCCACTGGAGTTCTTTCCAAATTTGTATACAAGCCTTCGGCCATCAACTCGCTCCAGGATTTCCCTCTTATAGTAATACCTGAGGGAGGAGGGTCAGTTAGTCCAGGTTTAATACACAAAGTACGCTTCATCATGAGGCTGTCTAAACAATTGTATAATATCTTCTTTGGCTGTGGATGAACTTTGTCAACTGACATCATCAGGACTATTTTGATTTGCAAAAACAAACTGGGGTGTGGGGTGTGAGAGTGTCCAGTGTCTAATGAATATTACTGTCAAGTTGCAACAAAGCAGATATAGGAACCAACATTTTTGGAGCTTGAAATGTACAAGCATCAAGATACCGGGAAATGCAAAACCAAATCACTGCATAATCTATTCAAGGTGGCCGAACAAAGTGAAGCAACACTGTCTGGGATGGTTGTCTATTTAAACCTAGACATGATGCCAGTCTCTTAAACCTCTGAACAGCATCTCTATAAATGCTGAATCATTTGGAATTCAGGCCGATAAAGTGCAAAGATGACAAACCAGCTGCTGCATGAACTCACCTCATGGCACGGCTGAGTTTCTCATATGTCATGCTGCTGTTCTTCTTCTTCTGCCCCCACATCTGAGCCACAGCCTCAGACTTGAGGAACTTAAAGACACCTTCACGGCGGTCTTCCCACTTCATAAGGCCCTGGTTCTTCTCTGGATGGATCAGAATGTCCCTAATGAACTCCCATAGGTGGGTGCCACGAGGTGCTGCAGACAAATAGTGGGGCACAATGAGCTAAATGTGTGCTTGTGTGTGCATGGATGTAAAAAGCATAAGCATGCCAGTGGCGCAGATAGCCAGAAGCATGAAAAAGATGCAAAGTAGCATCTGTAAAACAGTTAAGAGGTGGTCATGTACAGATGCCTTTTGAACAGTATTTTACATATGAACAGTTTTACTTGATGTTATACATTACAGTATGCTGATTCTCCCAACATGGTCTCACCGTGTTTGCTTTTTTTTGGATTGTCATAAATGCTGCTGCTGTACTCTCTGCTGACTTTAGGAGGTCGTCCCCGGGGTCGCTTTAGTCGTGACTCTCCTTTCTCTGTTTTGATGTCCATCTCTGTCAACACAATAGTTCATTGTCAGACATACCTATACCTAAACTCACTGTCACTGTGGAATGCAAAGAATCCTACAAAAAACTCACTTGAAATCAGTGGGAAGGAGAACTCTGGGTCTGACTCGCCACTGCCAGACTCTGGTGAGCTGAGGCTTGAGAAACCAAACATACCACCTGAACACATGAGAAATATTTGATAAGTACAGAATTTTTAAGAAACTGACAAGAACTGAGGCGGAAGAGTTGAGCATGGTGATAGCAAAAATGAGAAACATGAGGATGAAATACTAACTGTTGGAGGAGGAGCTATACTCGCTGTCAGACTGATTATCAGACAGGTACTCAGTGTCTCCCAGAGGTGTCATGTGCTCCATGGTCAGACTGGTCAGATCATAGTCATCCCTGTAGTCAAACTCCCTTTTGCTGACAGCTCCTTCAGCTATTTGTAGTAAGTAGCAGAATTAGCTCTATGATTTCCACACAGCATCCATTTCATTCTAGTATGTAACAGCTCTGTACCTTGGCCAATACGAATTGTGCTAAGTAAAGGGAAGTTTAGGTTGTCCAGGAAGTTGTCCAGGAGCTGACAGGTCTCGTTCAGCTCTGGTACTGACAGGCCCTGCAGCTCTGGGAAGAAAAAAGATATGAAGAGATGCAAAATGAGACAGAAGTTTTAGCCATAAACTTCATTCACCCAAGAGAAGGCAACTGAACTTTTTTTCAGCAAACTATGGAACTACATTGCTCTCCTATGGAAAACAAATGTGTTATTTTTTTTGCTATATAAAGTTCATTCAAATATAACTGGCAAATATGACATGACTAAAATTGATCATAAGATAACATAAATTTGTATACTGTTTGAATTATGCTGCACAGTCCCAACCCATAACTTGTTTTCTAAAATCTTTACTTTTCCAATAGAGACCGGTATTAAAAGAACAAGAACTATATATGGATACATTTTAGCTCTGAAATATAATACATCAACCCCAGATGACAGATGCAGTTTTACCACATTTGGTCTTGTGTTCCTGCAGACTCTGGTGGAGGTGTAGGCCGAGTTGCATACCGAAGAGCCCAATCATCTGGTCCCGGTTCATTTGGCAGAGGGCAGGGCCATCCATAGCGCAGTAGGCCAGACACAGGGCACTTGCATCAAACTTGGTGCTCTCTACGTGGTCACTGATCCAATCCAAAACATTGTCTGCTGTCCAGCTAAGAGGGCTGATGTCCTTGTACCACTGACCTGCAGAGAGTGAGACAGGATATTCTGTATATATGTATGTATGTATGTATGTATGTATGTATGTATGTATGTATGTATGTACACACGTGGACAAAATTATTGGTACCCCTCCGTTAAAAAGAAAGAAAAACTCACCATCATCTTTTTTCCTGGCCAGTTTGTTTTTGTGACCTTTGTGGGTTTTCTTTTTTTATACTATATATATATATATATATATATATATATATATATATATATATATATATATATATATATATATATATATATATATGTGTGTGTGTGTGTGTGTGTATATATATATTTTTTTTTATATATATACATATATACATATACATATATATGTGTGTATATGTGTGTGTGTGTGTGTGTGTGTGTGTGTATATATATATATATGTGTGTGTGTGTGTGTAACTAAGTTTGGTAGATTTACTGTGACTGCGTCCAAAGTACATATACAATGTGTCAATAGTTGCTTCCTAAATGTATGGCAATATGTCTACTTGCTCAGCTATTGGTGATGTGGACAGATACCACTCTGCATCATCATCCAGAATGGATTTGTGTCTCTAAGGTCAGTAAAACAAGGTCTGAACTTTTTTCAACTATGAGGTGGCAGCATTCTTCTCTTTGATGGTTATGCCAAGTTAAATATTGGCTACCTGGTAAATGATTGAGCCAGCAGTGTCTAAATGAGGTCAAAGCAAAGTTCAGTGAGCTAATGGCCCAACTGGCCAAAGATTAAAAATAAAGGATCATGTTTACTGTGAGATTAGTCTTCAGCTGAAACCGCCCACAGAACTCAGTCTGGACTATAATGGTTAACAAAGGCTTAACAGCCCAGAAATTAAACAAAGTTTTTTTTTTGGTTTTACACAGACCACAATTAGTGTAATTATTAAATTAATGTAATAGCAGCAGCTGATGTTCCTCTTACTGTTTATGCTGGAGTTGTGTACTTGAGTGCTGGTCTGCAGAGTATTGATGCTAGGTAGCACACTGGGCTGCTGTGACAGGACATCAGGGACACCAGTCTGATACATGGTGAGGTTGGCATGAGTCAGGACGCTGCTGAGGCACAGTGATGACATGGAGACACTGGCAAAAATGAAGAAGATACTTGTTTAAACACTAGTTTAAAAAACTGAAGAAGTACCCCCACAACGTTAACATTAAATATTTAATAAAATAGCAAAAAATAAAGAAATAAAAACAATAAACAATTAATTGTCTTTTACCTGATTTCAGCAGTAATCGTAATACAAGACAAAGGATGTTGTTCCAGGAAACTCTGCAGTGTGAGCGTGTTTTGTACCTACTACTGTTTTTCTATCAGAACTCTTCTCTTCCCATTCTCCGCATAACCTCTGCCTCTGTGGCAAAGATGCACCTGCTGCATTTAACTACCTGTTGGGCTTTATACTCCTGTAAAAGAAGGGGGTGGACTCAGGTGAGTTCAGGGGAATTCCACCTGAAACTGGCCACACCTCCATCCCTCCTCCACTTTCCTGAGAACTTGATCAACAAAACAAACCCGCCCTGCCATTCTGTTTTTTTTTTTATCTCTTTCACACAGTCAGGGAGGGTTAGATTATATTTGTATTTATAAACTAAGTTAGAGTTTATAAGTTAGCTTTGTTTTATTAGACTTTTTACCTAAGGCTATTGCTGCATGTATTGGATTCATCACACCTCAATCAGAGGAGTTTGTCAAACCTGCAGTGTATTATTTGTGTTAGTAATTGTTAAAATATCAGTTATCTTTTTTTGTTAACTGGAATACAGAGCACAAAATTTGCACTAACAAGATATCAACATATAACATGTATTTTCTTATTGTCTCAAAGATTTTTAACTTTTAAAGCTAAAGTATTTTTAACTTTTAACAAGTGTTGTTTGATACTTTCACTCAGTGAAGGAAGGGAGTGGGGTAACAGTGGATGCCAGAAGGTTGCAGATATTGACTGTTTCCAAAAATAGCCACACACAGTGTGTGATGACAGCGAACAGTCAACTATATGGACAGTCAGTCAACAGTCAAGCCTGACTGTGAGTGATAAAACAACGTCATGAAGCTGCTTTTTATTCCACCACTACCTCTTGATATATAATCTCTCTCTCTCTCTCTCCTCCTCTCTCTCTCTCTCTCTCTCTCTCTCTCTCTAGAACACAACTACATTACTGCATTGTGATCAGAATTGTGGTTGTAAAAGTGCTCAGCATTTGGCACTTACATGCTCAGATGAACCTGAGCGGAGGCTAAACTGAGAAACGCAGAACAAAACTCAGGGCAAAGGTGAGAAAATGGAATGTTGATACTAATTGTATCCTAACAGTGAGACAAAGAGTACACTGCACAACAAACACACTGTGTTTAAGAGGTGTTGTTGTGCCGGTGTCATGTTGCACAAAGAATGCTGCAAGTTTCTGTATTGCAGTAAACCTCTAAGGCCTTATGGCTGAATAATCTCTGAGAAGGCCTTCTACAAAATGTTGGAGTCAGGCTGCAGAGATTTGCTTCCATTTAGCCAGCAGAGCATTAGTGAGGTCCAACACTGATGTTTGGTGATAAAGCCTAGCAATATAGTTTACCCTAAGGGTGCTGGATGGTTTGAGGTCTAGGTTCTGTGCAAGCCAATCAAATTCTTTTGTTTGTGTGTGTGTGTGTGTGTGTGTATTAAAAGCACCAATGCCCCACAAGAGCAATGAATAAATCTGATTCTGACATATGAACAATCTCCACATGGACCTGGTGGTGAAATTGTTTTTTTAATAGCCTAGGGAAAAAGCTCATAGAAGATCTAGAGCATGATTAAGATATGTTTTAAGGTGGTGGTCTGAGGTTTAATTAAAAAAGCATCACCAAACTTATTTCCAGCAGCAGCAAACATCCTGGTTTCAGCTCTTAGTACAAAAATTCACTATCGCAGTACTGAAAATAGCTTGAGACAGGCAGTCTACCACAGTCTGTGTTATTTTAGCATCACAATAAAGCCATTGTTTCTCTGGATTATTCCTTATCCATGTGTTCATGGGAAACCCTTAAGACTTGTTATACCAAATTCATGTTATCCTTGTAACAATATCTGTACTTTCATTGTGTGTTTTAAGAACTTGAATTACTAACAATGTGGCTTGATTTTTTTTTCATTTCAAGTTTGTTTTATATTTTTATTTTCTACTATTTTGCCCCAGTGGACCTTGTAGGCAGGGACACTTATTCAGAAATCCCATGTATGTAACCATGTTCTGTAATTGTTGTTTCAACTTCAAGTGATAGTTACCAAAGTTGAGCAAGTCCTACATTTTTTATTTTTCTCTAGTATACCCTGAAGCATCCCAATAAACCTTGACTTTTTTTTTTCAGATCAGTTCAAACTGATATCCACCAAATTTCTTAAACTGTTGCAAGAAAACACTGATCATTTTGGATCAAGTTTGGAGTGCAAAAAATCCTCTTGTCACTAATGACTACAATATAAAGAAAATAAGTCAGGTTAGGGTTAGTCAGGTGCCATAACTTTGGCACCAAGAACTTTAGGAAAGTTTGTATATTTGTTTATCTGTTACCATAGTGTTCCTGTGATTCATAGCTGTGATGTATTGCCTCTCACCAGAGAAACTGTAACTACGTTAGTACGTTAGTTACAGCTCACAACATACAATGAGACATCTGACAAAGTGTGGTGGAAAAGAAAATCTTTTATTGACACTTGACACAAAAATTATTTTAATTAAAAAAGTAATTAATTAAAAAAAAAGTTGATATATGTGTGTGTGTATGTGTGCGTGTTTATGTTTATGTATGTTTATATATATTTTATATTAAAAGCATGGTATAAGAGGCATCATCTATCTGTTCTGTTATATGGTAATTCACAGGTGAATTGCAGTTGATTTATATTGACCTAAGTAAAGGTTTGTGTTGTTCCTCCACATCTGCTGTCATCAGGAGGATGACTGGAGGACAGTTGGCCAGAGCAGTTGGTTGATACACATTTTTCCTATAATCCCATTCAGCAATGGCTTTTGGAACATGTTTCTGCCAATAATGAGCGGTGAACCTCTGCATGTTTTTCCCCAAATTTCACAACATCACTCACACCCTGTTTCCACAGCATGTTGGAGGAAAAGCTTAGTGTGGAATGCAGCCCTGCAGGTTTTTGCCCTCTGACGACACACCAGCTTTCATGGCCTGGGGACTAGCAGGCAAATCATTTTCATCACATGCTGTCTTTTTTCTCCACCCTTCATTACTCTTCTACACCTGGGCTGTTGTTAAATGGTGGGGCTTTCCACAGATCCTGTTTTAGGTCATTTAAAAAGATTTGAGCACTGGGGTTATAGAGCAATGTTGTAACAGAAGAGGTATATAAACCATTATGAAGGTGTGCCAGTGACATTGTCAAAGTTTAGATCCCAGTTACATTGCTAAGTTTCTGCTTCACTATGCGCGAGTGCGGGGCCTAAGATAATCAGGCAGGCCTCTGCTGGCACATAACTCAAGGTGACCAAGCATTTGGAGTCAGGTAAGTCAGGTCTCAGTTTGCAGCTCTGGAACTCTCTGCATAAAGATCTGCAGAATCAGTGACAGCTTTTTAAATCACTTCTCAAAATGTATCTTTAAAAAAAAAAACAAAAAAAAAACAAATTGTATTACATACTGTTTTTTTTACCAACATGTCTTGCTTGTTTGTTTAAATGTTTTGCTATTTAATTTTTATATTACACTTGGTTATTTTATTATTTTATTCTACTTTGTATTGTTGTAATTTCCTTATTTTAATCATTACAGTCACAAATAGTTTTTTTCCTGGTTGTATCATGTAAATCATTGTATCATTTTGTGACTTTGTATGTACATGCATATGTATGTATATGTTTCTGTGTTGAGACTATTCAATAAATTCAAATTCAATTCATCTAAATCTAACCATATCTTTTGTTGTAATATTCAGTGTTAACAATTATCCTTGCAGTGCATAACAGAGGACAAAACAACAACAACAACAGAAATGGTAAAAACCAACAACCGAAGTGCTATGAGTACTATAGGATGTGTAGTATCAAACTTTGAAATCCAAATTCTCCCAGCTCTTTTTCTGAGCTTTTCCATCTCCAACTTCTCTGCAGCAGTGGCTTCAACCAAATGCTATCCAGGTTAAAAAAAAAAACTGTGTGTGTGTGTGTGTTTGTGTGTGTGTGTGGTTGGTGCTTAAAAGATTTCCCATGACCTTAAGGGTTGACAGTGCTTTGACCACTCACCACCAGGTGATCTTGCAGGTTTCTGTTTTTTTCTGCTGTGCAATGATCCTAAGGACTTATAAAAAATCTCTTTTTTCTATTACATTTTGAAAATTGTTTATCAATCTGACCAACTTCAAAGCTGGTGAAGAATTTATAGTAAGAAGAAGGGTAAGAAGGCTACTATGGTCGACATAAGATGAGGGTCTATTTGGCTTGTCTTGTAAAAGATTTCTTAAGGAAACACCTGGAGTACCCTCTAGTGGTCAAAGTATGAAACACTGATTTAGTGACCTAAAACCTTGAAATCCTATTTCTGACTACATATTCTATAAAATTTTAAGTAAGTGGTGTTTTTTCTGCCAGTTCATCCATGATCTGTAGGTGACCAATCTTCCCCTTGATCCAGACAGTGGTCACGGTAACTGGATGTAATGTTGTAGTTGCAGATGGATGTGGTTGTGTCAGACACCTGCATATGTAAAAGTGAAGATACTGGCACATGTATAAGCATTGTAGTAACTCACTGACTCACTGCTTTCAGTGCCACCTTTGAAGCTGATTGGCTGTCCCTGCCCTTATTATGTCCACTGTGTGGACCTGCTAGTTTAGCATCTAACTGAGCCTCAGTCTGCTCCACCGTTGTTTTTAATGTCTACCTGCTATAAAATTGAGTCCAGACAGGACAATTTTGATTACAAACGCATTACACTGCCCCAGCTGGGCTCAGGGAGGCAAAGTTTTGCCCAGATGAATTAAAGTCCCCCAGTCAACTCCAAGAAGGACAGTATTTGTCCAAATCAAGTGCAGAGCAAATGAACTGTGTAAGTATCCAGCCTTGATACAATCAAGATGGTTGTCCTGTTGCGCACATGCAGTAGGCAGTACAAACTGGTTATAGAGTTATCAGAGGTCCAAACAGCGTCACTCACTGCTGGAGCTCTATTGTTTTTCATTCTTATTATGGGACCCATAGAAATAAGAGAACAGGTAAGTTACTGCAGCTTTAAAATGCACATTATTTATGGTCAACATAAACTTTGATTTGTGCTGAAGACAGGATTCTTGATTCTTCAAAGTGCAATAACAAGCCAAAAATGATGTGTGATCAGACAGCTTGGAGGGACACTCATTTGTTTTAAAATAATCACAATTAAAATGGTAGTTGGCCTTGCCATATGAGGCCTGGCTTATTTTTAAATAAGTTAATGGAAAAAATGGAAATAATTCATTAGTGTGCCTTCTATAGCTTTGAGTAACAATTAGGAAGAAAATAAAATAAACATTTTAAATATGAATTTGCCCAACATAACACTGATCTGGATTCAATAAATTAACAGAAGTGTAAATCTTCACTGGCCCCATGATTCAATGATTCACAAAGACAAATGATTCTCAGCTCTCTAAATACGGGGTAAGTTTTTATCACATACAGCTGGTTTGGTATTTTGCAACATGTAAAAGTAACATTTGCCAAACAGCCATCCGCAGTTCATTAAGTCAGTGATGCTGAATATAGCTGAGTCTGTTACACTACGGATGCTTTTCTTTGTAGTTGTTTGAAATGAAGAGAGGACACAAGTTGTATTCAAAACTCTTGAATACAAGAGTAACTGCAACTGGTCTCAGTTGAGCTGAGAGTCTGAACTAAAACAGCAGAGGCAACGAGGCAACTTCCTACAGCATAAAAATGAAAGGACAACTTGTAGTCTGGCAGACCCAAAGCTGGAGGCCTAAAGCAGTGCAGAGGAGGTATTTAGTTTGTCAAAAGGCCTGTCTCATCAGTCTTTTGAACATGATCAGCCGTGTTCTTAACTGTTGCTTTGTGCAAGGCAGACTCAGATGTGACGTGATCAGCCAGCCAACGTCTACAATAATTTACTAAACCCAGAAATTCTAAAAGTTCAGTCTTTGTCTGCAGTCTTTTAATATCTCTGATGGTCTTCACACTCTCAGAGGATAAGTATCAGCATCCTTCTCGTAATACATATTACAAATAATAGCTGCATCAACGGGCCAGGTAATATCAACTGAGACGGATGCATATTAACTGCGGCCAAAAAAATAGTTGCTGAATCTACCAATTCGCAAGCACATCCTTACAAACAGTTCATTTTTATACATAAATGCAGATAAGCCTTGTGTATTCTCATGTACTGGAATGGAAAAATAGGCAGATCCACCACTGTGTAATAATTTGAATCCGCCAGCAATGCTGCTATAATGGAGTTGGTGTCAGGTATGACGAGTGCAATAGGATAAACTGCCTCATTAATCTCTCTTAAATCCTGCGTAAAACAATGTCTAGTAGTCCCAGGCTGTTTTGTGACCTTCCCTTGATAATAACTGTTGCAATAAATTTCAGATAATAGGTCGAATTCCTTCTCTCTTTTCCTTTAAAAGTGGATATGGCTTAATATCTAGTGGATATTTATTAAAATTGATTTTGGCTTGGGATGGTGGCACATCGAATAATCCCATATGATTAGCATAATGCATGCCCATAAGTTTGATGGAACCATTGAAGGCAGTTTCAGTAGAATTTCTTTTTCTTCTCCAGTGTCAATTTGTGGTTGGGCGTCATTTCGTATCATTTTAATTAAGATCGCATCGTAAGTGGGGCATATTTGAGGTAGATTTTATAAACCCCACCATGGCCCGAGAACCTTGGGGCATTCATAAAGTTATACTTGGGTGGGCAAAGCTCCACTAGTCCCATGATTTAAAAGCCATGTCTCAGTAAGACAAAACATATCTATATTTTGGGAGGTATTAAAGTCATTTAGGATACAAGTTTTGTTTGACAGAGATTTGGTATTTAAAAGGGCCAAAGACAGGAGAATCTGACTTGGGAGGCTTAGCTATGCAGGGGACAGTAAGTAAATTCTTAGTCCTGTCAAAATGACAGGAAATAAAATGTATGTTTATTCTGTTCCTGCTAATCACTGGGATTGAGACAACGGAGGTGAGGTTAAGAGATGTGGTTGGGGAACTAGGCTGGATGGGGATGTGACAGTGACTACTTGAATACTTGAGAGATAGGACTTACACGGTGTCAGGTTGTGTAACTTTGCCAAGAATGTAGAGAACCTGTCTGGTTCGGGTCTAGACCATCATTCTGGATGATTGAGAATGGAAGTAAAGTTGTCCACAAAGGGGATGCCCCTACTGAGGCAGTAACCCTTCAACCACTCATGGTGTTGACAGAACTGGCTGAATTTCACATCACCAAAGCAGAGCAGTAGGAGTGGTCCGGAAATTATGCAATGTTTACCTGAGTTGAGTAAGTTGTTAATGAGGCAGACAAAATCCGCTATGAGTATTTCAGACTTTTCAGTCTAATGTTGTTAATTCCAGCATGAATAACCACAGTGGAAGTCATTGTACTGTCATATTAGCCAAGGAGCTCAGAGGTAGCCGTGTTGATATCCTTGACACAGGCATTGGGGTAATGTCTGTGATTTTGTAACCACCACATGCTAGATGGAGGAGCTGATTACCAGGGCAGTGGGGGGGCAGGGGGAGCATCAGTGCTGACACCCTTACTTGACTGCCTAGAATGCGAAGACATGCGCCAGCCGGCAGAACGAGGATGGTGGACACTTCATCCTTCAAAGCCAAGAGGCTAGCTGAAGGAGTGAGCTTGCCACCTGCAATGAAGGAGCCAGAACTGGGGTTGGCTGACACCATTGTTTTTACCACAGTGAGAGGAGCCCAGGGCCAAGATATGTTTGGCCTGGGCAGTGGTAAAACTGGAAAACTCTCGGATTACCTCATCCTTTTTATTAGGTCCACCTTCAGCCCTCTTATCTCATCTTTCACCTGTGAGTATGCGAGTACGAATTTCCACACACAACCATGATTTGATGAGATTAAGCTGGTAGCAAGCTTAGCCACCAGATATTGCTGTTGCAGTTACCACAGAGACGGGACAGACAGTGGGCAGAAAGCAGTGGATCAATAAATCTCTAACAAGAGAGTATAGCCTATACAATAAAAGCAACACCGGCTCATCAAGAACTGGATCTGTCCGCAGCCAGTCTGTTCAAGATAACACTGATTACACAATTCAATATACAACAACAGCAGTCCAGCTCCACCTTTAGTGAACTGATGCCTTTTATTAAGCCGCTGAGTTACAGTCAATGAACCGATGCTTTTTTCTCTCTCCTTTCAATGCACTCTCTCGGCTGCACAGCCAACATGTCCCAAAGACACCGCTACAGGCCAATCCTATATATACCTTATATCTTTATTTTGCTGTGTAATTTGGTCTAGTTTGGTTGAATAAAGTATTGTTTAAGCATTTGACATGGTCCTGACTTATTCCTTTGTTGTGACAAGCCAGGTCATGACAGGACCTAATACCACTACCACTGGCCCACTGAACATGTGTCCCCTCCAGGTATCCAGGATAAAGGAGGGTTTATCCCCTTCAAAAGTGGTGGGAGCCTCTCCTGCTTAGACTCTTACAAAAAGAAAGACCATACACCTGTCCTCCAAGGAGACATTTGACAATTCATAAAAATTTAGCAACAAGTACTAACTGACAAGCTAGTACCAGGATCTGCTCTGGGAGTACCACTTTCCATGGCTGGAGAGATATATGAGCCACCTCATATTCAAATGTGAGAGCAGAAAATAAGCTTATGGTCATTTTTCTCACCAGCATCAGGATTATCCAAATCTATGGATATGTTAAGTTTGAGGAGCAGGGGATACAGAAATGTATGTTTTCACTGCATATTACCTGGCAGATGATATTTTCTGATGGTGGCCCAACCAGCTTCCCAAATGTGCATGTCTTCCAGTCTTTGTAAATATCTCCACAGGATGAACAGGATGTAGGAAATGACAGTGGTCTAAGTGGACCCTGCAGAGCCATCAGGAGATTAGGTAGTAATAGCCTGAATGAGAAGAACATGGGTCAATGCCCATAAGCTCTCATGGTCAAACTCCACCGGGTGGCTGTGGGAGTGCCAGGAGTTTGTTTGTTTGCACAACAAGGAGCAGCAGCAGAGAGAAAACTTAGCATCTCTCCTTATACTTCAAAGAGAAGGAAACAGAAGATGACCAGTGAAGAAAAGCTAAAAAGGATTTGACACTGATGAAGAGTTAGACACATTTTTGCTGGACAGGTAATTAACACTGTTTGATTTGTGTGTGATTTTCATCAAATTAACCACAAAGTTAAGGTGCCAGTGATTACAGTAACAGTCTGTGGTGAATCTTCTGTTACTGTGATGGTGGTGGTTTACTGCTTATTTATAATTATTCACTGCAATTTCTCTAATCAAACAAACATCTAAGCACTGAAATGCATGTGTGCTAGTTGTTTTACCAAACAGATATTATTGTACTGTACTGTACTATACGTCATGTCGAAGATGTTTATTTCTCATTTTTTGCTGGTCAGCAGTGTTGACATCTCACAACAGTAATGTCTGGGAAGCTCATTTCACAATGTGAAATATTTAAATGATTTCGTGAAAATCACTGTGGCTCTTTGGAGCTTCTGTTGGTGCACCTTCTTCAAATGCCTGTAAACCTGCTGATCATCACATAATGATAATTGTCAGCTGACAAATATTAGGAGAACAGGTTTTATGTTAGGTTTATTTACTTATCATTTTAGACCAGACTGACTAATGATGTGCTGCATGTTTTCATGCAGATATCATTAACTACAACATCAACACATCCCAACCTATCCAATATTATAGTTTATAGTATTATAGTATAGTTGGCAAGTCACTCAGATAGGTAAGATTATTGTGTACCTTTACAAATTGACTGTAGTGTAACAGACTCAGTTATACTCAACACTGCTGTCTTTTTATTGAATTGTCATTGAACATTATGTTAATGTTACTTTTATATGTTGGGGAATGCCAGACAAGCAGTAAGTGGTAAAAACGTTTTTAGAAAGCAGCGAATCACTGGTGTGATAGAATTGTTGGCAGGTTTTTCATTATCACATCATTAGGCCGGTGAAGATTGACACTTCTATCATGTGGTTGAATTGAGATCAATGTTTTGTTGGACACAGACAAGTTCATATTTAAAGTGTTTATTTGTCACGTACCTGTTTTTAAAAATAATTTTAAAAATGCAATATTTATTTTTTTTATATATTTGTGTTCAATCTCAATTGCAAACTCAGATACTTCCCAGATTTTCCAAGGGCAATAATAAGGAAAGTCCTCTGAACCTGGCTCCAACCACTCAGAAGCTACTGGAGACACAAGTCAGCAAAGGAAGAACTTACAATTGTATAAGTAATTATAATTGTGTAAGTAAATTGTTGTATCGCTTGACAGAAATTATCATTGTTGTTAGTTGTTCATATCTTTGACTGTGGGCAGTAGTGGTCAAACTATCACAGCTAGATACTTCCTTCCTAACTGTTACTCAAAGCTATAGAAGGCACAATGATGAATTTAAAAAAAAAACAGGCCTCATCTGGTACGGTCAACTCTAATTTTTATTTGGATTATAAACAAATAAGTCTCCCTCCAAGATGTCTTCATTCATGACTGTCTGATCACAAATCCAAATCTTTATGCTGTCTCCACAGCTCAGACATTGGCACAGAAACAAAGGCTTGCAACTGTGAAGAATCAAGAATGCTGTCATCAACACTAATAACATTTTATTATTTGATTTATTATTATTTTATTATTTGATTTATTTTATTTTCATTGTCATTTATTTTATTGTCATTGTCAGTGTTTCAGTGTCTCAGGTTCTTAACTCTCACCATGACAACAGATATTGACAGGAATGTCACATATTTTATGAAGAGACAAACACAAATAAGCTGTTAATTTTCCTGAGCTAACAAACTGTCAAACTGACTGACTCCACCTGTTGCTGTGATACGGCAAGATTGACCTTTAAACAAATAATAGTAAACGGAAGAGCGGTGTTTTTTCTAGATAAAAAGCACTACAGTGTTTACATTTCTTAACAAATTTCAATTAGTTAGCTATTCATGGGTTTATGATCTACGTGGGTTAGAAAAAAAGTTTAATGAAAATTGTTATTAATTTGAAGAGATATGTTCTGTTATTGGACCGTGGATTTTAATCATTGTAAATATTTCTACTACTCAGTTCCAGCATATCTTAAACATGTAACAGTACTACTACTCCACTGCTAAAAAAAAACTAATCTGGATCCTACAGACCAATCTTTACGCTCTATCTCTAAGATAGTTGAGAAAGTCTTACTGCAACTGCAGTCTTTTTTAAGTATGAATGGCACTGGTGAGGAGTTTCAGTCTGGTTTTAAATAACATCACAGCACTGAATCTGCCCTTTTAAGAGTTTTTAATCTTTTACTCATTGCTGATACTGGTGATCCTGATGTCCTTGTTTTACTTGACCTTACTGCTGCTTTTGATACTATTGACCATAAGATTTTAATTTCCTGTCTCGAGTGGTGCGTTGGTGTTTGTAGTGATGCTCTCAATTGGTGTTATGGTTTGCAGTATTTCTTGTTTTGTTTCATCTGCCTTTTGCCCGGTTTTCTGTATTTTCTTGTGTTCTTTGTGTTATTCTGCCCTGTGTTTCTTGTACCCCTTGTGTTTTCTCAGCCCGGTGTTCCTTGTGTTATCCTTTCTTGTCGTTATGGTGTTCAGTGTGTATCTGTGTGTGTTTTTTTGTGTTCCCTGTGTCCCAGTTCCCAGTTTTGCCCACTTCCTGTTTTATTTTGTATTCCCTCCTTTCCTCACATGTCTGCACTTAACTTCCTGTCCTTGTGTTTTCCTGCCTGATTACTCTCTGCTCCTCCCTTATTTGTTTCACCTGTCCCCTATTAGTCTCCTCACCTGTTTTCACTTCCCTGTCCCTCACTGTGCATATATACCAGTCCGTTTCCTTTGTTCTTGGTGAGTTGTCTGTGTTACCACCCGTCCTGTGTTCCTGCTTGTTTGTTCCTGCTCGCGTTATTCCTGCACGCCTTATTCCTGCCCATCTGTTCCTGTTCCCCAAGTCACTGCATCAACTGCCCTCCGCCCCGCACCTATCCTAACAATTGGTTTAGATCATATCTGACTGATAGAACCTTATGTCAGCATTGGTGAATAGTGTTCTCAGTCAGCCCCTCTGTTTCAGAGATAATTATAAAAAAGTCAACTCAATTGCTGCAGCGCCAGCCAGTCAGTAACTATCATTTTACATGTTTGAGTACCGGGTGCAATTTGGACCACATTTGCATATTTTTGTGAATTTTGGTCTTTGCACTTTGTAGTGCAGGTCTCAGCTGAAATTGAGAACACGTAGCTGATTAAGATAAGCTAATTAACAAACCAGGTACAGGTACCTGGTACCAGAGCTCTAGATCAATGGTCAATGAATGACTTTGTGGTCTTATAATCAGGCTGTGATGCCAGGAGGGCTGCAGGACGGCTGTCACCTTGCAAAGGTGGAATAAATTTCTGCAAAGGTTATGGAGAATAAATTTCAGTTGGCCTCAAGGAAGTTCTGGAAAACTGTCAAATGGCCCAGGAGGGGAAAGCAGGGCTTGTACCAGTTGTTTTCAGAAGGGGAGGAGAACTGCTGATCTGGACTGGGGACAGGCAGAGGTTGCTAAGGTGGTCAAGAAGCTCCTCAGTGACAAGGGGCTATTATAGTGGGGCTATTATAGTTGATCGCATCTTCAGTGTTGCATGGATGTCTAGAACTGTGCCCATGGAGTGGCAGACGGGGGTGGTGGTCCCCCTACAACAAGCCTTCTCCTTACCTGTACTCATACAGGTCCCAGTATGATCCAGGTCCCATCTGTTGGCTTAGTGCGGTCAGAAGAAAGTGTATTTACTATTTACAGAGTATTTACTTCTTGCAGGAACTGAAGAAGTTCGATCTGCCAAAGACAACAATGGTGTACTTCAACACTGTTATCACTGAGTCCATCCTCACCTCCTTCATCACCAGCTTGGCAGTACACTGCTGCCACTGCCAAACACCAGGGCCGACTGTATCACTCACTCTGCTAAGAAGGTGACTAACTACAATCTTCCATTTCTCCAGGACTTTTACACTTCCATGACCCTGAAGCGTACGTCCTCTGAGAGGAGGTTGTAGTTTATGAGGACCAAATCCTCACATAATAAAAACTGTTTAATCCTAACTACATCTGGTTTCATCAACAAGGCCTGAGACTCCCATTAACTCTATAGCCACCTTGTCCATATTACATACATATGTACACGTCTAACTCCATGTGTTACTTTATCTTTACATATTTTATTCTGCAGTTTATTCTGCAACTGACTTTAAATACTGTGAACTTGCACATTCCTACATAAATACATACAATCCTTTCAGTTAAATAACATGTCATATTGTACATCTTGTCTGTGTCTATATCTTTTTTTATTTATTATATATATATATATATATATATATATATATATATATATATATATATATATATATATATATATATATATATATATAATATCAGATATTTTTTAGTTTTGCTTTCATTGTTACACAGTCTCTTGGATGGTAATCATGTGATTGCATGTTATTATGACACATTAATAGAATTCCCTCATGGATATGTATATATAGATGTAAGCAACTGAAATAAGTAAAATACATTTACTGAAAGTCACTGAGTATTTCTTAGTCTTTCTTGGAGGCATGCAAAATTTGTCCTTTTTTCATTTTTAACATCTTGTCTTTTACAGATTACTTGATCAGTGTAAATAGTTCCCATTGGTTCCATTTCTGTGGTTAATGTCCAGTTCAATTCTGATTAGCAATCTTCCTGCAAAGTTCATTTGCTATTTTGTTGTGCTGTGAATTTGCTGTCTTGCAAAGTTAAAGCACTTCTAAGTAGTACTGTGAAAACTGGCCATTGCCTCTTAACTTCCACTGACATTCTCTGACAGTCCTAGCAGTGCCTGTCAGGTGACCCAAAGGTCATATGAACAGGATGTTTAGAAGCAGCTCATCAGTTCATCTGTGAAAAATGTAAACTTGTTCATAATCATCCTCCTCATTATGCTAAAACTAGCGGCATGCAAAAATAACATGTAAAAACTCATACATTCTCATACATCAGCAGACTAATTTGCCTAATCTTTGCAGGTCTTTAGCCCACGGTGGAAACACACACAACATTGGGCTCCAGGAACCTTATTAGTTCCTTGAAAAAGATACCTGGGACTAAAAGTTGAGTACAAAACACAGCTTAATTTGGTATTATCCTCAACACCTCTGGCTAACTGAAAGGGGTTCAACAAATGTTCGACTCAAAATGTGATGTCATGGGAGTGGTCTAAGAAGATTTTTCCATATACTGCATTATATTCTGTATCTCCAGCCTTTTTGCAAATTAATGTGGATAACATCTCAGACCTACTTGTGATACAAAAGTTAAACCAATATCAACATTCATATTTTACTTTGGGAACAATGAAAAATAGCTAGAGATGGGAACCAATAGTATGTTCCTCTGCAATTCCTATTCCATGCATGGATGATCTGAATTAATTTTAACTCCAACACCTCCTTTTCTCCTTCACAATCACTTCAATCTCACTGCATGTCAGGTCATCTTACAAAAAATTAAGGGAACACTTAAATCACACATTGTATCTCAATGTATATTAAATATTCAAGTTCAAAAACTTTGAACTGTACATTGTATAATTTTATTGACAACAAAATGACATAACAACAGTCAATGGAAACAAATCACCAACCAACTGAGGGCTAGATATAATCACAGTACAAAATTGAAATAGCATGAAACTGCATGAATTTCATCATAGCAACTCATAATGAGACTCAATAGTGTGTATGGCACCCACATGCCTGTAAGCACTCCCAGCAACATGTTGGGAGACACAGTAAACCTTCTTGTGACAGCACATATAGACGAGCCATCCTGGAGAAGATGAACTACCAGTGCAACCTGAATGGGCTGCAGGTACCACCTGATCCTACCAGTAGTGACAAGGACACTAGCAAAATGCAGAAATAGATAAGAATCAGTGAGGAGGGATAGAGAGAAAGCAACTGTCTGTTGCTGTTGATATCCCTGATGTATAATTGATTCTTTGTGTTACAATGTGATGATTAAGTGTTCTCCAGTTCTGAATAACACTAGAGCTGCAACTAATGATTATTTTCATTATAAATAAATCTGCTGATTATTTCCTCCAGTAATAATTTCTAACACCAGAGAATACTGAAAAGACAACATACAATGGAGGGTTTCCTCCTGACTGTGTCTGGTTTATTGTACTGTAACTTTTGGACATTTCAGTTGAAGTTCCTGCTCTACAGCTATGCTGTTTTTCTTAACAGGACACTTGTGATTTTTGAGGTGTGACAGCAAACAAAATTTTTTCTGACATTCACTGCAAGTGAATGGTTTCTCTCCTGTGTGAATTCTCTTGTGTTTATTCAGATTTCCCTTTTCACTAAACTTTTTACCACAAAATTGGCAAGTAAATGGTTTCTCTCCCGTATGCACTCTCATGTGTCTGACAAGTGTCCCTCTTTCATTGTACCGTTTCTTACATACGGAGCAACTGAAAGGCTTCTCTCCAGTATGAATTCTAATGTGTGCTGCTAATGTTCCACTCTGGGTAAAGTTTTTACCACAACCTAAGCAACTAAAAGGTTTCTCTCCAGTGTGTTTTCTCATATGTATTTGCAAACTTCCCTTTTGCCTAAATGTCTTACCACACTCAGTACAGTCAAATGGCTTCTCCCCTGTATGACATGTTATGTGTCTCTGCAGAGCTGCATTATGCTTAAATGTTTTGTTACATGCTGGGCATTTATAAGTGTTTTTCTTAACAAGAGACTTATACAACATAGTTTCATTGTTTTTCGGTGTATCTGAAAATGGCTTAGATTCAATCATCTGCTTCCCGTCATCATTGAAGTCTTCAGTCTCAGTTTTAAAGCACCACAAAAGGAAGAACTGACCATCGCTGACTGCTTTTAAAAAACTAGTTACATCTAAGTCAAAGGCTTGTTCTGATCCTCCATCGTCCTCTCCAACAGCCCCAGCCTCTATCTGATGAGCTGGACTACTGGCAAGAGGATCTGTCTCTCTGTACTCCTCAGTTTGTCTTTGATGAAGCGGTAAGGACTGCAGATTCTCTTCATCATCTTCACCCTTCACAGAGACAGGAGGGAATTGAAACCCTAAGATATCAGGCCCCTTGAGCTCTTGAACCCCTGGCATGGTCCAGACTTTCTCTGGTTCCTCTTTAAAGTGTGGGGGCTCTAGGGCCTCCTGGACCAGGCTGAGACTCAACTCCTGGTGTTCAGGGGGAATATCTGCTTTGACAATCAGCGGTTGGATGTCCTGAGACACACCTGCGATACAAACATACAGGACATCTTGTAAAAAAAAAAAAAAGACATACTTAAACAAGTGTAAAGTTGCTCAGACCCTTATTCCTATTTCCCTGCTTCCAACTTCAAAAACTGACTGTTCACTTGCTGCTTAATACATTCCACCCCTTAATAGATTATGTTACTGTAAGTAGATAGTCAATGTTATTCACCTTATCTTTCAGTGGTTGTAATACTGTGGCTAACTGGTGTATATGCATTTGATCTTTGGATCAGCTGTCTTGTTCAGCATCGTAACTAACAATCAAAATCATACTGTGGGCATGATTTTGAGACGATTTGGTGCTCGGAAATATTTTTAAACAATGAAAAATAGAAAAAGTCAGAGATCATTCAGGACAGCTGGGAGTTGAGACAGCATCTTTGGCTGGTTGGCTCTGCACAAATAGTGGATGTTTTGCTACTAGCTCTTACATGATTGTCAGCTGAAGGTGACTGTGGGGAGTGGGGGTAGTACTAGCCTGGCCCCTGTACACACACCTGAGTGAATATATCAGCGATCACTGGTTATTAAGCTGATGGTGGCTGGTTGGAAATTTTAATGTGTTACAATTTGTGAGTTACTGGATTATTTAAAAAAATATTCATTGGACTACTGTAATTAAATAAATGCTGTTGAGATGCCTTATACTATTAATCCATGTCTAACTCTGACAATGAATTGCATTACATTTACTAATTAACCTACTTAAGGAGTAAACTACTTGGATTGGATGATAGGATGAATATATTAGCTATCAGCAACTGGGTAAATTCATAGCAGGTTAATTTCTTTGTTTGATTTTTGGATACTTAAGAGCTTATTTTTCTTGACTTAGGAGAACGGACAGAAATTTGTAATATATGGTGTGCGGGGAGAACAAAGTGAAACAGAACAAAGTAATTTCTCTTTCTGTAGTCTTGAGGCCAGCAGCAATTTGAGACATATGCTAGAACTGGCTAGTTCAGCACATTTCTCCCCAGCAGCAAAGATTGGAGCACCACTGGTACCGTACAAGGTTGCCAGGGCTACAGTTGTGTTCAGCATCAAAAAGAACCAAGTGTGAAATATTCTTAAATCACTTATTAAATATATACTCAAAGACTTGCATTAAAATAATTGTCTGATAAGTCACTATCTATTGCCAGATGAGATGAATTGAGATTGAACCTATAGCCCACTGATGAAAGCACTTACATTTGCAGTATTATGACCTTGTTGTCGGCAGTGATTTTCCCAGAAAAATTAAAAACTTGGCTTTTAACAAGGCTATTTATGCAACAGACCTCTTCAGCTCACTTGTGTGTGAAGCGGTGTATAGTTGCAAGTAAATGGTACTATGACTTAAAAAACAAAAAAAAGGCAACAAAAACCAGCCAGGCTAGGTGTTACAGGTTTACAATAATACCTGAATGTTGGGGAACAAGAAGTTGTGTTGTTGCAGTTTTATTAAGTGCCTCATTTCTCTCACAATCTCCTAACTGGATCTCCTGGCATTTCTGTAGTGCAAGGCATGTATAGTCCTTCTGTGCACTCTGATGGCTTATCAAACAACAGGTCAAAGGTTGACCCAATAATAAACATTAAAAGGCTCATAGGCATAATGCATAAAAAAGAAAATACAGCAATAAATATGGTTGGAGAGATGCATAAAAATACATACCATTTCTATTTAATTCTCTCAAATACTCTCCAGGAAAATTACATCAAATATAATATAATCATAGTCAAGTTTATTCTGAACAAGACTGCATAAAAAAGGACATCAGTAAACCTGCTGGTTACATTTTATTACCATTATAAATTGCTGCATCTTACTATTATACTATTACTATTTGTAACATAGTGCCGTTAATACGTGTATAACTAATGTGAATATTGGATTTTTTCTTCGTCCTTTATGGTCGCTGCAAGCACCAGTAACGTAACGGCACGATTAGAAGCACGTTAAATTCCAAATGCGGATGGCTTGTAACAAACTAACAACAGTGGTAACAATGGTGGACAGCGTGCGTTACTGGGAGCCAATATTAACATCAAAGCTATTTCAGCAGCAGTTGCAACACAACAATCAATCAGTACCCACCGACCAGTGAGCTATGTGGTGTAAAAGTGGAACCTTATCAAATAAAAGGACGATCAAGTACTTTAATAACACAAACCTGTTTGGTTGTTCAACATTATCTTGGTGCCGGGCAGCTGTGCATCTCCTATTTATTAATAAAAGCATCAGCCTGCGTTGACAGAAACAAAACCAAACAAAAAGTAAACAACAAACAGCAGCCTGCGTTGGCGATCGTATCTCAGTTATCCTCGTTATTACAAACATCTCGATTATTTCCTCAACAGTTTTTACAAACATCTCGATTATTTCCTCAACAGCAACGGTCATCGCTGATTAACGTACGAACGAAGTAATTGTGTTGTAGACATTTTGATGCGACGGCTAAACCGGGGATGAAGAAGTGGGTAAGGGTTACTATTTATTAATAAAAGCAGTTGGAAAACCAGGTGTATTAACGCCGCCTACTGGACTGGAGTGTGAAACGGAGATTGACAGAAACAAAACCAAACAAAAAGTAAACAACAAACAAAAAGTTAAATTAGCTAAATAAATACAATTTAGTATTCCTGTTACTCTTAGTAATTAATCAGAAGGTTGCGAAGCGTAACCTACTTTCCATCCATAAGATCTCTTCCAGCAGAGTAATATTGTGTTTTCCATTAGTACTGAAATTCATCTCCTTCTTTCTTCATAATACCTTTTGCAATCTGTCAGTGCTTGTTTGACAGATTCAGGTTTTTGCTGTGAGCGCATATACCAGTGGGGTGTCCTGTGGAGTGTCTGATTTAAACCTGTATCATTAGACAGGTAATGACCACCTGCTCCTTATTTCACCATCATCTACATGTTTTTGAATACTGTAATGATGTCTTTCTGTGTCACTTAACGTGATTACTTCTTTAACTAGATCTATAGCCTGTGTACAGAAAGCACAATACAAAAACACATTATCAAACTCTACTGGTTGGTTGGTTGGTAAAAACAGCACCTTTGTGTAGACATGTGAACTTACTGACTCTTATTTGATCCGTTTATTCCTAACCTTGCCTGTCACTCGTCCTCTCACCTCTTTCAGAGGAACAGGTTGAGCATCATGCTATGCGGACTTGCAGTGCGCTCTGCTGGACGGAAAGTGAAGTGATCTTTACGCCAACATATTTTTTAAATATACATTTAAAAACAGATCCTCCCACCGATAAGACCAACATGGTCACAATACTGTGTTTTCCGTAAAAAAAATGTGCCCTTTTTTCATTGATGCCTTCTGTTGGCGGGGATGGTCACGGTTCTACAAGAGCGAATAACACACCAATGTCTGCAGAGGTTCTCCATCAGGGAGAGCGAGTGGGAGAAGAACGCGTCGTGGAGCAACAAAAGGTTTAACGTCGGCAGGTAGTAAGAGATAGGCTATCATTTGTTATTTGTCTAGTATCTCTATTACACTAATGTTGGAAGAAGAGATGATATCCGCTCTTTGATCTCTAAACGCAGTGCATTTGTCTGTGAAATATGAGAACCGTCATGTCGGTACTGTAATTCAGGGAATATATTATCAGTATATAGTTTATATAACATGCATTTTGTTGTGTTTTGTTAGGCTGACATGACATTTTTTCTTATTTGTGTTATTCGGATCTTTTGGTGTGTTTTATATATTCTCATTTTTCAAGCAACAAAATGGGAAGACAAACATCACAAAGGAAGTCTCTGCAGCCACAGTGCACATTCTCATGTCAAGAAAATAATAATGATAAGGTAAGTGTTAAGTATAACTGAAAGGATGGGAAAATGTATAATAAAATTACATTAAAACTATCAAATTATTCATTTTTGTAATTGATTATTTATCTTCAAGTATGAATAGCAAACATTTGCTAATTAGAGTTAATCAAATGTGTGCTTTTAAACTTTTAGAAGGATAAAATAGGATAACTGGAGGACATAACCTTGAGCTCTGGGAAATTCTGCCTTGCAATTTTCACACTCATTGATTCAGATTATTCATTGGCCAAATGTTTAATCGCAATAAAAATACATATAGTTAGATATGACCAATGCTGAAACTCTTTCAGCATGTGTGAAGTAGTAATGTGATGTGTATTAACTTGTATTACTGATGAAGAGAAAATGAAACTTAATATTGTCTCTCTGTAATCACAGAGACTGCAGCAAAGACGAAAGCACAGACCTAAGATCCCTTCAACCAAATACAATGCTTTTCAACACAGGTGAGATTGATGTTCGTATAAACTTCATGCCATTCTGTGCAACCTGAATGCTAATATTATTCTCTTTTCCCTGTAGTGTTCAGGGTACCTCAGACTCAAAATCTCATCCACTGTTCCCCGAAGAGGACAGGGTGGAGCCAAAGGTGCAGCCAGCCACTCAGCACTGCAGCCACAGAGAACACAAGCACACAGAGTTCAGAGTGAGCAGACACAAATCAGCCTTTCCCTGCAACTGCTTGTTTAATTCATGTCCTGATTTGCCAGAGAGACTGTCACTAAACCCACAGGTAGGAAGTCTGAGTGGCCATGAAGAAGATGACAGTGACACTGACATGTCTGAATCAGAGAGACTGTATGTATTGCCCTCTGGTTGGGTTCCTCCAAAGCTCAAGTTGAGGCCAGAAGTCATTGAGGCTGAAGACTACTCCTTTCACAGTCACAGGCTAAGAGGACATGGCCATTATGGGTGTCACTTCCCAGACTTCCTCCCTCCACCTTTTAACTCCTGGAGCCTTGGTCAGTTGGCTGTCTTCTATAACATGCAGGGTCAAGTTGGCCCTCAGCCCAGGCCTGTGGGCTCTTTGGAGAGGTACCTGGAGAGGCTACTGCAGCTAGAGTGGCACCAGATTCAAACTGTCCAGGAGGAGAGTGGGAAGTCGGTGGTGTCAAATGTTATATCCAGCTCCCACAGGTCATCTGCTGCTGCTCCGTTACGGCTCAGCTCTCCGAAGTGCATTCTCCACTGTCAGCGTGCCTTTCCCTTTACATTCTTCTCCTCACTGGCTAGTCACTCTGCCCTGCAATCCCATTGTGCCTGCACTCTCTGCCGTGTTCGCTTCTCTGCCTGTAACACATCCTGCTGCCTCTCCACCCGCAACCCCACCCATCAATCCAGAGCAGTGCTAGAGCATAGGGGGCCTGTGTCTCTCCCCAATAGAAGCTACAGCGAGAGCCGAGTGCACTCCTCAGACAGACGTTCAGCATCCCAAGTTAAGAGGTTCAGCAGCCCTGCAAGGACAAACAGCTACCTGAGAAGAATGCAAGCCTCAGGAAACATCCGCAACCCTGTTCAAGGTATTAACATGAAGCCACAGTACCCCGTCAGAGACTCTGTTTTCAGGCCTGGAAGAGACCGCTTCGGGGAATGGGGGGATGTGTTTGACTACAGGATAGGGGGGTTAAGGAAGAGAAGTGGCTCAGAGCAGAGAAGAGTTGGAGTAGAAAGACAAAAAAGTGCATCAGAGAAAAGGCGCAGTTGTTCAGAGTGTAGAAGAATTGGAACTGAGCAAAGAAGAACAGCTGGGCTCAAGGAACAGGAAATAAATCCAGATGCTGTCACTGCAATAATGGACAATTTACCTGTCCCTAAAAATGATCCTGTAAATAGACCAAATAGACTGAAATAGGTTGAATTTGTTAACAGTAACTTGTGTACTGAAAGAGATATCTGTATGCCACAAATACAGTCATAATATTTCATGTTTGATTATGAATATATATTCTCAGCTATTCATAATTATTTGAATAGAATGACAGAAAGTGTAGCAAGACTGTTTATTTTATTTGTTTTTTCAGTCGCTGTTATGTTTTGCCGGATTTCTTCTTCTCAGCTATTTAATTCTGAGGTAGTGACATTATGTTTACTCGAATGCAGTCAAATAATCTAAGGCAACAGTGGATGTTTACATGCACTATTGCTATGATACATCATGATCATACATAATTTTTTAAAGTTTTTGATCAAAGGCAACCCAACAAGTCTTGGTCAGCACAAAACATGTGTATATTTGTATGAAGGATTTTTCAACACACTTTCAACTTTACTGGTAATTCTGTTATTAAAGGTTACTAAACAATTATAATTGACAGGTGCAATTTTTCCCTGTTACAATAAGCTGGACAAAGGAGGATATAGAGGCCACTGATATCAAAGAAAACTTGAAGAGGGTTTCATTCCAAGTCCAGCACCCTAAGACTGTACGCAGAGGGAAGTGAGGCTGAGGACTGGTGTAAGTCACTGTCCAGGATGAAACATTCAGGATCCAGCAATACCTCAGGAAGATGGTCCCCAAAAATCAGCTGCTAAGTGAATATCTCAGGCAGCAGAAAGCTAATAATGCTGAAGAGGAGGATGAAACTTTATGGAGGGACAAGCCCCTGTACCACTGATAGATAAAAGAAGTGGCTGATATCAAGAAATCCCACCAATGGCTGGAAAAGACAGGATTAAAAAACAGCACAGAATCACTAATCACGGCAGCACAAGAGCAGGCACTTGGTACAAGATCAAAAGAGGCAAATAATAATGATAATAATAATAATTATTATTATTATTATTATTATGGTGGTGAGCTCAATTAGGTGGCGGGAAGGTTGCTGGACAGATGTGGTAAACTCAAACGTGTAGTGAGGGTGAACTGGTAACATCATGCTGATACTGTGAGGTCTTAAATTCCCACCTCGGGAAGAATTTCTTGTGCATCCCAGGGGAGGTTGGGGATGTGAAATCCACCCTCAAAGGCTCCATTGTGGAGGTGTGCTAGGATCTGTGGCCAGAAAGCTGGCGGTGCCTGCTACAGCAATGAAGTAAACTGTTAGGCTGAAGATGGTGGCCTTTCTGGCTTGGTTGGCCCAGGTGACTCCTGAAGCTGCAGATGGGTGGAGGGCCAAGACAGCTGTATCCTTGGTGGTCGCAGGTGGGGAGGAGTTCAGAGAGGCTATGGAGCACTTATGGTTGGCCTCAAGAAAGTTCTGGCAAACTGTCAGACAACACAGGAGGGGAAAGCAGGGCTTGTCCAAGGCTGTTTTCAGCAGGGGAGGAGCAGTGCTGACCCGGACATTGTTGGGTGATGAAAGGAGCACATTGAGGAACTCCTGAACCTGGCAGGCATGTCCTCCATGGAGAAGGCAGAGCTGGAGGATCCAGGGGAGGCCTCGTCCATATCTGAGGCAGAGGTCGCTGAGGTAGTCAAGTAGCTCCTCAGCACCAAGACGCCAGGTGTCAATGAGATTCGACCAGAGATGCTGAAGGCTCTGGACCCTGTGGGGCTGTTATGACTGACATGTCTTTTCAGTGTCGCATGGACGTCTGGGACTGTGCCTGTCGAGTGGCAGTTGGGGACTTCAGAATTGCATCTCTGCTGTTTGCGGATGATGTGCTTCTGTTGGTTTCATCCGACTGTGACCTCTGGCATGCGCTGGGGCGGTTTGCAGCCGAATGTGAAGCAGTTGGGATTAGAGTCAGCACCTCCAGCAAGTCTGAAGCCATGGTTCTCAGCCAAGTTATACAAGCCTAATATTATTGTTTCATGTTATGTGTATTTTACTTTTATTACTATTTTCTATTTTCTTTTCTTGTATTTGTTTTATGTAAAGCATGATGAATTGTCTCTGTATTAAATATGCTGCACAAATAAATTTGCCTTGCTTTCTCAAGTTATTAATAAATGAACATTCAGCTCACTATACTATGGGACCATATTATCAGTAGTATTGGGCTAGTATTATCAGATGTATATTTAAACTAATAGTGTAGACCAATTTAACATAACCACAGTGCATATAAGTTGTTCATTGGCTCAACTGTGGTGAGGTGTATGAACTCCACTGACCACTGACTGAACAGTTAAGAAGGAATATGCAGGTCATGGGTTACTACCATGACCTGCATAAGAACATCTTATAAGTAGCCTATAATGAAATGTATTTGTCAAAAAAGCTGTTGAGCTGTAAATATGTTGTAATGTAGCCACTAAAAAAATATGGATCTCTCTCTCTTTGGAGCACTAAGCAGCAATCAGTGACGGCCAAAGGTGGAGGGACTTGGGCAATAACGGGGCATATGATGGAAGGATGATGCATGGCAACAGACCGGTATGGGGAACCAGAAACAAGGCAGGGAATTAGAGACAGTAAGACAGTAAGGTGCATGACAGTAATTGTCTGGAAATAGGTCAAACGGGCTGTTAGGCTGACCACCCTCACCCTCACAAAGAAAAATGAATTCATGTAAGTGAGAAAAACTAGAAATATGACTAACAATGTCAACTGTTTTTCAAATAGTTCTAATAAACAAATTCTAAACCAAACAAAAAAGTATTTTGTGTGATTGCAAATTAAAGTAATCAATGTGTAATAATGATGAGGGTTAGTGTGTGACATCCTTACACCTTTGATTGTGTGCCTGTGGCACACAGGTGAAGAGGACATATTTGGAGGACATTCTGTGGGTCAACACCTCTCAAATGGAAGTCTGGGGAATAAAGAAAATGGGAGGGGATAGGAGGGAATGGAATTATCCTGCTCTGGGCGATGGAAATGAAGTGGCAATAATGAATATACTGATCTTATTAATAGCTTTGTTACTGTATATAGCTCTAATAATTTGACTGAAGGGTAAGGGGGGGGGGGACAGAAATATGGAGGCGCTAAGGAGAAAGAGTAGTAGTAAGAGTGATTTAGATGTTCCATTTACTATTGCAGAGTTGAGAGTACAGGGAGAAAGACAGAATGTATCATATAATTATTAAACATCAAGTGACAACAAGTGAAGAAGTACTGAATAGGTTGACTTCAATATACAATAAAGTCTGGAAGGAGGGGTAAACTGCAAACCCATTGCCCTAACATTGCACATCTGTAAACTAATAAAACAGATGGTTAATGAGAGGCCCATGCACTTTCTAGGAAAGAGGGGCTTGGAAGCTACATATCAAAGTTGATTTAGGAGAGACAGTAACACAATCAGTCCAATTCTGTGCTTAGATGATGATGTTAGAGAAACCCAGGGTAATAAAGAAAAAAGTGGCAGTGGTGTTTTTTGATGTGGATAGGATCAGAGCTTTCATAAAGTCATGTTGTAGACAATGGTGTGCCCCAGGGCGGTGTTATGAGTCCTACATTATTCTGAGTCATGATATATTATGTATTTTAAAGCATATCATCAGGAATGGGAAAGATGGTGCAGCACTTTGACTCCAGACAAACACTGAGAGAGCTCATAAGAAGTAAAGAAATTTAAGGCAGTCTTTAATACCTGATGTCTGTTAATAGAGGTGTTTGGCAAGGGCAGAACTGAAAAATGTTTTAGCATTGAAATACATATATGTGGAACAATAATCTGGGTAACAATATATTATGAGTGTGTGTTTATGGATCAACAACCAAGTCTGTGCTTTTAGGCCTGCATATTTTCCAGGCTCAGCCTCTGAGACTTTGCTTAGGGTCACTGAAAACTGCACCAGTGTGTTCTCACCTGATGACCTGTACAGGGAGTCCTTGACTTATTGGAGTTCCGTTCCTATGGACTCGACGTAATGCGATTTTTGCCATAAGTCGGAACTCACATATGTGACAGACACACATACTTGCACATGATGTTACAAACTTATTGAGGCGTTGCCGAACAAACAGCTGCAATAATTGAAAGTCAAAATGCTGTGTAGCATACACACACACACACACACACCGTTCAAACACCCATTCTATGTCACTCACCTATGCTAACACAGAGGTAAAATCATAATCTAGGACATAAAAACACTGTACAGTATTTGGTTTAACGCCATACGTCACCATACGTCAGAATGATAGAACAATACTTTCTCAATAAATTTATGGGAGGTGGTGACGTAACCACGAAACGCTGTACGTCGAGGATGTCGTAAACCGAGGACTCCCTGTATTGGATAAATCTAAGGGAACACAAAGAATGTCGTCCAACTAAGAAGGAGGCTTGTTGCAAGAGGGGTTAAAGTGCAAAAACAAGCAAGATGGGGAGGCAAGAGCATAGCTGAGCAAATGACAGTCAAAGGAGTTCTTTCCAACTGTTGTGGTCTGTGAGACTAGATTTGACTGCTAAATGCCAGTGTCTACATGGAGATGCTGATGGTCAAGCACAGAAATAAAACAGTGGATCTAGTTCAGGAATACTACATTCATCGGTATTGTATCAGTAGTATCATTTACAGGTTTTTAAAGATAGATCAAATGATACACTAACAGAGACCATAGGGGCAGCAGGGGTGATTCCCAGTCACCAGACCAGGGTAAATAAGAGAACATCAGACTATTTTAATGTATATGCTGTATATGCTGTAGAGCTGTGTGCTCTCCTGTTTAGCAGTAGAGTGGGTGAAGGAGGTAGAGGTAAATAAAATACTCATCTGTAATGACTCAGCGTCAGCACTATCAAGTATTGCATTAGGATCAGATAGAAATCACCAAGACCATGTGTACAAAAAGGAAAATAACAGTGACAACAGCACCGGGGCAGTGAGACAAAATTACATAAAGCGCAAAATAAGGGACTAATCACATAATAATAAATAATACATAAATACAATAACAAAATAAATAAGGGAGATGATCACAAGGCTGTAGAGACTAGGAGAATTGGAGGTCAAGATTACAGTGTGGGGGCGCGGTGGTGGGGAGATTTAGGTTCCTAAAAGCAAACAGACAAAAAAAACTGTAGTACAATAAGATAATAATAAGATAACAATGGACAATCCAAACAAGTAGGTGGCAGTAATGTAAATAGAGCGATGCCAAGTACTTAAATAAAACCCAGATGAATAGAAGAAGAAGAAGACGAACTATATATTCCGATACAGTAGGTGGCGGTATGTATTCTTGAAGTTGGTTTCGATACGCCTATGAACAGAGAAGTCCGACCAATCAGCCAATCTACTGCTCTACACTCCAGTCCAGTAGGCAGCGGTAATGCACTTGGAAGCTGGTTGTCAACCGATATTAAAAATCAAAGAAGAGAGAAGAGGACGTCAAATCGATCGTATTTTCAGAGCGACACACCTACTATGGACTCTGTATCGCATCGTGTTTTAGATTATTTAACAGAAATTGAGGAGGCTGCTGAAGATGTTCTCTCCACTAAACAACAGGTAACGAACTGGTTCCCAGTTAACAATACGCTCGTAATAACATGCAGAGCACGGCCACTCATGTTGATCGATGTACCAGCTACCGGAAGGGGGTAGAGAATGTTAGCAGCTAAGATGACTAGCTAACAGTAGACGACTTGTGGTTCATAACCATTTTTGTTTAAACTACATTTTTATTATTGTATCTACTGTCAAATGAACAAACCTACTCAGACAAATAATCTGTGATAAAATCAGGCTCCATTCGGCCCCTCTTGCTTCCTGTGAGGCCATTTAACATTAACCCACTAGTCCCGAATGAAAACAACCAGTCAGACTTGGACATTGTACACACTAGTCTCTTCTAAATCTTTCCGACTGTCACTTTAACAGACGTGTCCCTTGAGTCTCAGCCACAGTGTTATATGGTGTGGCTGTACAATGTAAAATGTAAAATACATACATATAGGTATTAGTGTGTTCCATGTTTATAATGTTGACTTCCTGTCTGACAGGAGGCAGCATGTGAAGCTGGGGAAACATGTCTCTGATTCACAGACCATCAGAACCGGATTATTCTTTCCCCTCTGCTCTTCTCTCTGTTTACCTGTTTAGCTGCATCTCCAGTCATCAGTCTGTCACTCTGTCAGACGACACCACCTTCATTGGGCTCATCTCTGGTGGGGATGAGCCTGCCCACAGGTGGGAGATTGACCATCTGGTGACCTGATTAATGTCACAGAAAATGTGACTGAAGTGCAGAAAATATATGGCCTACCCCTCCCACCCCAGACACAAACTGTTTCAAACACTCCCATCTGGCAGGAGAATGTGGCCTAAGAGGACCAAAACCATATAATTCATATATGAATTATATAACCATAAAGTCATATAATGCATGTTGTCTTTAGTTTATAATGTTTTTGATATTTTACTATCATGGATTTAACTAGGCCTGCACAATATGAGGAAAGTCTGCAATGTGCAATGACATTGTTCAGTATTGCCATGATACTATGAATTATGATAAACAAACAAATATTTAAGTGTGCATTAACATTAAAGCTACAGCTGGTAAGATTAAGAAGAGACTTGCCAGGTCCCTCATCTTCTCTACAGTGCTCTTTAGCTTTCCTCCAAAGCCCCTCCCTGAAGATTTGCTATCTTTTCTTGTTCTTAAGTTAACACAGTGTCTCAGTAAGGTAATTTTTAATACAGGTATGTTTTGTTGTTATGTATCATGATGTACATTACATGAGTTTTTATATTGGTGGTCACTTAGTTTATTGCAGTAATATACAACATTAACTGACATTAAAAATACAGTCAACCGACACAGTCCCCATTGCATTATTAGTGTTTGTCCCCTAATATACTGTATGATATTGCATGTTTGTACTACAAAACATCTATGTTCTCTGATGTTTCAGATAGTGGACTTGGACATAAAGAAAAACAGTAACAGAGAGGCACTAAATGCACTTAAACATGAATTATCAGTTTCAGGTGAGTGACTGAAACGACATAGTGGACACATTGACGTATTTTATTAAACATTTATTTCAGTGATTTCACAGTGGACACAACAGTTTAGTGTCTTGATGAGTCAAGTGTATGATTATTTGACTGATTGTTGTTGCTGTACTTGAAATGATACTAAACACATTGTCATTTACAGAGAAAGTGACGGTTTGCTTCGGAAACATGTTCATCAGATTTCCTAAACTGAAAACAAGAGAGATGATTCAAAAAGGTAAAAAGCATTCAGGTAACAAAATCTTAATGCATTGGATCCACACTGTCTACCACAATGTCCCCATCACAATTTATTTGTGGTGGTGGGTGCCATGGCATGTAACACAGTCTGTGATGCTACTGGCATATGACAGGCATAATTATCACAAGTGCTTTTAGTGCATATGATATTATTTCAAATGATACAGTTTATGTTTACAATCATTAATTGAGGGGGATAACTCACTTTTTTATTTTATTTACATAATATCTGCCCATGAGCAAGTCCAACTAGCCTCATAAGCGGAGATGTGTGACACTTTAAATATGACAAGACATTCTAGTGTAAGCATCTGAAACACATGGGTACATCTGGGTTTCTGTGCTTTATTTTTTGTTTGTTTGTTTGTGTTGTTTTTCTTCACACAAAAGTGGAAAAACTAAATAATACATTATATAATCACTTATTATCTTACCCAAGTTGAATACTGGGATGGAGGGTACACTGACTGTCAGAACTAGGGAAGAGCAATGGTAAACTGGTTTGTAGTCAAATGAAGAATTTAAAATATATATAATAGAATAGAATATGAATGATTGTACATATATTGCAATATTGTAGCAACATATGAGATCATCCTTTTTTGATATTTGTTCCTCATCTGCAGACCAAGAGCAGCTGGACAGAGAAACAAACGACCTTCGCAAAGGACTGAAAGCAAAAATCAATCGTCTCAATGAGATGCAAGGTATGAAGAGCATTTTGGCTATACAGTTGGATGCTCACAACATGCTGCTTGAAAGGAATAGTGTGGTATTTTGGGAAACCTGGTTATTCAATTTGTTTGTGAGCATTAGAAGAGATGTTTGATACACTCATGTTCAATGTGATAACAGCTATTGTTAGGAGCAGGATTTCAAATTTCATGCATTTTCATCAGCATATGGTAGAATGCTAACAATAATTGATTGATCATTAATAATGAATAAGATACAAAATGCATTATTATTTATTTTTATTTTTCATTTTTATCAGTATGAAATCCCTCTTTATCCACCACAAAGCAAAGCCTCCTAATTATTGGTACACAACAATGTCTTATCGCGACAGTATGATAGTTTGTTGAGAAGACAGTGTTCTACTTTTAACTTGCACTACATACTTGCACACAGTGTAAATAAATAAATAACCATTGCTTGTATAGAAAGATCGGCAACATGTCTCCTTGTCCTCCCAATTTCCAAAAGTAAAGCTAAAATGTACTGGTGATGTCATCTGGAGCCAGAATCTGTGCAGTAGTGGAAGGAATAATGCGGGATTCAAGGTCCCATCCATACACCCACCGACTCAACCAGTAATCAGTAATTAGTACCTGTTAGCTAATGATCACCTGCGTAAGTTAAAGTCATATTTCCTCTACGCATTCCTACCCTGCATTCAGTTCCTGAAAAGACACCTGCAGGTGCCTCCATGACTTTGATTGAAAGCTGTCAGTCATAATGTTTCACCCCTTTTTAAAGCATCGAACAACAAATTAATGATTAAGATGCATGCATGCATACATGTATCAAACACAGAGGGTGACAAATTACTGCCAGGAAAACCCTGCTTTTATACAGATGCACTGATGATACAGTTAATGCAATTAACATCCAATCCTATCATCTTAAACATGCTTATGTATAAAGATACTGAGCAGGCCCAGTTGATTCTGATTTTGTATTAAGATGGCATTAGGAACAGATAGTAGTTGGGCCTTTGATGACGGGAGCTTCAGTCACAAAGACTACTCAACTGGCTCATGTTTCAACTGGAGCATAAATGGGGTCAGATATTGTGTTCGACACCACACATTTGATGACCTTGATGCTCGTGGCTTAGTGCGATATGTAAAGAACAACAGAAGAGCAACTCTTCCTCAGGTGAATTGTAATGTAAATGGAGGATGTGATCAGACAGCAACCACAGCAATATCAATAATCACATAGAGAGTGATTATTGTAGTAGGGTAGCAGTATATAAACCCCTTATTACAAAGATTATTGCACATTTGAGAATTCAGTGGTGCAAAAACCAACCAGGCACTGGTCTAGAGAGAAGTAGAAGAAGATACCATCAGATAAGTCATCCATCACTATACGGTTGGGTATAAGTTCTGTTGATTCTGATTCTGCTTATTGACTCAGGTTCTTATCTATCCACTTTTCTGATAGCAGATTTTTTGTAGAGGGGGAATTAAAGAGCAAATATTTCACAAACAAGAAAACTAGATTACCTTTTTATACTTGAGGACTTTTGGCTATGATCAGTTAACTAATTCATGACAGGAAGGTTTCTTTTTGCCATAAATATTACTCTTTGTTCTATGGCACGATCAAACACAATTACTATCAAAAAATATTTAAGTAAATAATTGAAAAATACAACATATTTTTTTTTTTACAAATAATATGTTAAACTATTCAACAGACAGTTGTTATGGAAGTAGCTACAGTGTCACTGTCAGTGTGAGAAAACCCTCTCACTGGGGGTACTGAGGGCCTGTACGCACAGTTATTTGGTGGTTAGGCTTACATGTCTCCGTTGTTGTGTTCCACAACCACAAAGCAGGGTCTTCAGAGGTCGTTACAAGTCTTAAGTCTCTTCCTGCATGAACGTGGTGCTCTCAGTTAGGTTCCTCTTTGGGTCAACAAAGCTGGCCTTGCAGGTTTGAAACTAAAAGGAAAAAAACAGGAGAACATCTACTTCAAATTTAGCCATTTAGCCATAAAGGTTGTCTAACATAGAGTTGTCGTGTTGACTTGTTGACATGATATACCTGCCTAATTATCTCCGATGCCTAAATACTTACTTCATAAACTGATCATTCATTCTAGTCGTGTTCTGCATACTTGTACCTACTACCTGAGTTGGAAGTTATGGAAAAGTTAAGTTACCAGTGTTAACACTGGCATATAATGTTAAATATGGTCGCCACATTGGTAAGTTAGGCTAAGCTAAGATAAAGCCAGGTTAAAAAGTTATCACTACTCTAATTACCTCATTAAACTCTGATGGTGAAAAAAATTTGCTCATCACTGATGACTTCTGACTACTTGAGGGCTTTTAATTGCACAAATCTATTGCATTTGCTGACCTTCACTCAGTCCTTGAATAGATCAGCTTGTCTGTCAGTGAGTTTCCTTGCCATGTTGGACGTGTTGGCACCCTTGGTCTGCATGTTTAAAACATCCTTTTTATTTCCTCCTATCCCTGTCTGTGCTTTCTCAACAGGTTTTGTTCTTAAGGACTTAATGATTCCTTCTCTCACTGGTATTATGTGACATAAATATAATGTAATGGTCCTGGCTAAGCCTATAGAGAATTTTATCGAAATGTAAATTTAAATTTGAAAATGTAGTTCCACAATTGCATCATACTTGAATACAAAAATGAAATGCAGTGCAGTCAAATGACATTACCATTTTCACATATGTACAGTGGATATAAAAAGTCTACACACCCCTGTTCAAATGCCAGGTTTTTGTGATGTAAAAAAATGACACCAAGATAAATAATTTCACAACTTTGCAATTGAAAAACAAACTGAAATCCTTTAGGGAGGTAGAGTAAAAATAATCAACTGAGATAACTAGAGAATGCAATTTCTGAAGAAATTGCGGTGTGAATGCTGAAAGCTGAAAGGCTGACGCTGAACTGGATAGCTGAAGTTGAATTAAGCCTGAAATGTATAAAGTATGTGGAGTATCTGAAGATTTGTTGAATGAAAGGCTTGCGCTAAACTGGATAGCTGAGTGATGAAGTTGAATAATGCCTAAAATGTATGAATTATGTGGAATATTTTAAGGTCTTTGAATTATTAACAAGAAGCAGTTGAAGATGTATGAATAGATGGAAAAGTGGAAAAGTTAAATAATACCTATATTACTGCATTAAACAGGTCCTGTTTAAAATTTTGAATAAGACTTTAAAAATGCTTGACAAAGTTGGAAGGGATTTGCGTACTGTCTCTGTGTGTGTGTGTGTGTGCATGTGTGTAAAATTACTTAAATAAGTTTGTAAATAGATCTAAAAAGTTATTAGAATAAGAAACCATTATTTAATCTGATGCCCTGGTTATGATGGCAAAAGTGTGTGTGTGTGTGATTGTGGTGTGTCTGTGTGGCGCATTGTGTGTGTGTGTGTGCGTGTGTCAAACTACCCAAATTAGTTTGTAAATATATCTAAAAGTTATTTGAATAAGAAGTCATTCTTTAATCTGATGCTCTGGTCATGACTGTAAAAGTTAGTGTAGGTGTGTGTGTATGTGTGTGTGTGTGTGTGTGTGTGTGCGTGTCTCTGTGTGTGTGTGCGTGTCTCTGTGTGTGTGTGTGTGCGTGTCTCTGTGTGTGTGTGTCTCTGTGTGTGTGTGTGTGTGTGTGTGTGTGTGTGTAAATGTGTGTGTCTGTGTCTGTGTGTGTGTGTGTGTGTGGTGGGATTTCCTCTTGTAAGTAAACACACAGTCAAACTGCAGTAATGAGCTCATCTCAATCAGCTGTGTGTGAAAACCTTCAGTCACTGGTTACCATGGTGACTGCATGCACTTTTGCCTCTGACAGCTGAATTCACAGAGATTCAGCTGAGGTGCACCTTTCGAACTCCTGCCTCCTGTGGCCAGACCATAAGTCCTATCCTCAAACTGATGATAGCATTAGACAGGCAAGAGTCTCATGAACACAGTGATGTAGATTTGTATGTGTGTGGGGCAAAAAATGTGGTCATGAGAGCAGTTTGAAAAAGAAGTATTCTTGAGCTTTTTCCAACTTCTCAGGTCTGATTTATAATGGGAGTAGATGGGGCAGTTGGTTGGTGCTCCTCTCGCTTGGAGGGGTCTGGAGCCAGTTTGCTTAGTCCGTTTGCTTAGTCTGACACATCTTTGCGATCAGCACAAATTTACCTGTAAAATGATTTAAAAATGATCTATGTAGAGTAAACCTTGTGGGAATGAGAGCGAGTTGAAAGAGAGACTTTTCACAAGATTTTCACAGCTCCTCTCCACTCTAGCTGATGATGTCACCCACTCTAGTTTTGAAGATTTTGCCAAAACTGGACCTCAAACAAAGTTGAATATTTTGAAAAGTTTGAATTGGATTTGAAAAGTTGAATGATATCCTGAATCCCTGAAAGATGTGGAACATTTTGATATTTGAATGGACTTTCTAGCTGAAAGTATGAATTAATGGTGAGGAGCTGAAAAAGTGTGAAAATGTGTGAAAACGGGAAGATTTTGAAGATTCCGTCCATTCATTTGAATGGGAAAAAATTCCTGAAAAACCTGGAATATTTCAGAAAGTTTGAATGTTAGGAATGAGAAAAGTAATAGCTCCAATGTCCTAATCGAGCTGAACGTTTTGATGTTTGAATGACGTTTCTACGATGAAAAATGTGGAAGGAGTTAAGTGCCAAAAAAGTCGGCGGAATAATAATAATAAAGAATTTCTTTGTAGAAGAACATAGGTTTGAATGCTTTCAGCATTCACACCAATGAGGTCGCACAAGTGTGCACACCCTCTTATAACTTTGGGGGTATGGCTGTGTTCGGATTTAACCAATTACATTCAAACTCATGTTAAATGGGAGTCAGCACACACCTGTCACCATTTAAAGTGCCTCTGATTAACCCCAAATAAAGTTCAGCTGTTTTAGTAGGCTTTTCTTCACATTTTTGTAGCCACATCTTCCAGCACAAGCCATGGTCCTCAGAGAGCTTCCAAAGCATCAGAGGGATCTCATTGTTCAAAGATTATCAGTCAGGAGAAGGGTACAAAAGAATTTCCAAGGAATTAAATATACCATAGAACACAGTGAAGACAGTCATCATCAAGTGGAGAAAATATGGCACAACAGTGACATTACCAAGAACAGGACGTCCGTCCAAAATTGATGATAAAACGAGGAGAAAACTGGTCAGGGAGGCTGCCAAGAGGCCGACAGCAACATTGAAGGAGTTGCAGGAATTTCTGGCAAGTACTGGCTGTGTAGTACACGTAACAACAATCTCCCGTCTTCTTCATATGTCTCTGGGCTATGGGGAAGGGTGGCAAGATGGAAGCCTTATCTCTCGAAGAAAAACATCCAAGCCCGGCTTCATTTTGCAAAAAGACATTTGAAATCTCCCAAACGCATGTGGGAAAATGTGTTGTGGTCTGATGAAACCAAGGTTGAACTTTTTGGCCATAATTCTAAAAGGTATATTTGGCGCAAAAACAACACTGCTCATCACCAAAAGAACACCATACCTACAGTGCAGCATGGTGGTGGCAGCATCATGCTTTGGGGCTGTTTTTCTTCAGCTGGAACTGGGGCCTTCAGTCAGGGTGGAGGGAATTATGAACAGTTCCAAATACCAGTCAGTGTTGGCACAAAACCTTCCGACTTCTGTTAGAAAACTGAAGATGAAGAGGAACTTCATCTTTCAGCACAACAATGACCCAAAGCACACATCCAAATCAACTAAAGAATGGCTTCACCAGAATAAGATTGAGGTTTTGGAATGGCCCAGCCAGAGTCCAGACCTGAATCCAATCGAACATCTGTGGGGTGATTTGAAGAGGGCTGTGCATAGGAGATGCCCTCGCAATCTGTCAGATTTGGAGCAGTTTTGCAAAGAAGAGTGGGCAAATATTGCCACATCAAGATGTGCCACGCTGATAGACTCTTACCCAAAAAGACTGAGTGCTGTAATTAAAACCAAAGGTACTGCAACAAAGTATTAGTTTAAGGGTGTGCATATTTATTGCAATATGCAACCAGGTTATTTTAAGTTTTTATTTTTTATTTTTCCACCTGTAAAGGTTTCAGTTTGTTTTTCAATTGCGTTGTACAGGTTATAGGTCACATTAAAGGTGGAAAAAGTTGTGAAATTATTTATCTTGGTGTCATTTTTTTACATCACAAAAACCTGGCATTTGAACAGGGGTGTGTAGACTTTTTATATCCACTGTATATTCTTTTACCATATTCAAATAAAAATGGAAATGTTTTGTGGTATTTCATTTTAAGAATCATACTCTGTTCTAAGGTGGACAATTCAATTTTCAAATGTTAATTCAAATTTGTAAATTAAAATGCAATATAAAGAATGTATATAATCCGATAAGTATCTTTAGCATCTGACTTTACATTCAAAGACAGAAAAATAAAAAATGAACGCAATCAGTACAATAGCTATTCATATCTTAGATATCAAACACTTGTCACTGTAACCTGTTATTTATTGGTTTCAGTAAATATTTTATCTGGCCGCGCAACCTGATGATTATCGGTTATGCCACCTGACAACATCTGAAATGACAGGAAATATGCTCAATAATTACATTTTAATTTCAAATATGAAAAAGTGATTTAATTAACAGTCTCTATTGAGGTCAAAGTAAATTGATCAAAAACAGGAGACATTACATGACATTACATTCAAAACACAGCAACTAAGATAGGCTACAGTGCTTTAGATTGATCAGATACACTATAATGGATTCTGATTTAATAACCAATTCATGTTTTAGTTTGATAAATTTAAAAAAGAAACATCATCTTAAGTCCACTGGAAAGTTTAATGTTTAATATCCAAATGCATCAGAAGTATCTAAAGTAGTCCAATATTTCTTTAATTTTTAAAGTAGTCCAAGTATTTTTAGACGAGTTAGCCGTTTACCAGGTTCTAGCTCTGAGATCACTTGGAGCAGTTTTGTTGCCAAAAATTTGGTCAGCATGATGGGTACAAGTGAACACATTTTTCCTTCCCATCTGCTGCATGCAGCTTAACTTGATGTGGATTTTTCAGGCAGAGCTGTAGACTAAGTCCAAGGGCCAGTTGGAGACAAAGTCTGGTCCTGCCTGGCTCTCCGCACCTTACTTTTTCTCTAAGTCTTTTGCTCAAAAGTTTTCTAAGTGTTTAAATCCTCTTCCAAAGAAAATGCAAAGTCCAAATAAGCACTGGAGTCCAGCAAAGTTAAGTCCAAAAGGCTTTATTCTTCAGCAAGAAGCAAAAAGCATGAGCTGTCCTGCAGAACAACTGAACTCTAACCTTCTGTGCATCTCCTTTTATATTGTGAGGTGTAGGTGTGTTTTAGACCAAGGGGCATGGCAAGACATGCCCCTTTCTCCCATCTTCCATATTTTGGGAGTGGTTTTTATTGGTGTCTGGAATTACCCTTTTATGCATGAAGCCAATTTTTAATGGAGTCTGATTTATCTAATGTGAGTGCATTTTGTTTCAAACATACATAGTTTCATTTTTAATGGAGTCAGAATTTCTATTGGTTGGTTTTTTAAAAAGTAAACATCAAAAAAGTAAACATCAATCTCGTACTTTCTTTGTGTAGTTAGTCACTAAGGATTTTACCATACATCAGTGTTAATAATCATAATGAGGCCTAGTAAGTAAATAGCAGCCTTGCAAAACATACACACATAAACATAAGGCATTGAAAATTGACACCACAAACTCATTACCAATTACCTAAAGAACATGTCCCACAAATGGTCATCCTTCATATTTCACTAAGAACTTCTCATTCAGATCACTCACATCTCAAACACTGGCCTTGGTGCTAGCCATTTCCAGGCTAACCGCTATGGGATTGTGGCATAAGCAGGAAGTCTCCATGTGCAAGAAGGGGATGGTGTTAAGCAAATAGAAATTATTTTTATAACGGTACTGAGTGACCGGATCATCACTCAACGCATATAAATTTGTGGGCGATGGAGTACATTTTCCCATCACATCCCTTAGCACTGGCTTCAAGTGGGCAGCTCTCTCATCATGCCAAAGGGATACAGAGATCGTGGAATAGGACTGTGAGCCAGCTGCTGTAGAAGCCACATGCGTGGACTGTGGTCTTCTACTGACTCCCTCTTAAATGAAAAGATTGCACCTCATTATTAAGTTTGCAGGAGAAGTTCTTTGAAAATTCCACGTGGACAGCAACTTCATCTTCTCTTAAGCTTTCTTTTAGAGCCCTGCACTCTTTGGTTTGCTGCAACCAGTTTTAGAGGGTATTTGGCTAGGCTGTCAAGCTTCTGATTTAAAAAAACAGTTCAGAACATGTTCCATTTTATGCTTTTTTGACCAAAGTCATGTAGGTCTTAAGCCCCTCTGACACAGTTTTTTAATGCACACCTCTGTTGTTTGTTTTTGTTTTTTGTGACTGTGTCCTAAGTAGTAAGCAGTAAGCGACTGTTCTCATCTCGATAGAGGAAGTCAACAACTCTCTCCTTCTTTTCCCTGGATGGCCAATTTCTTTGCAATATCTGATCTGTTCCCTTCTGTTGTAGATTTGGCCTTTTGTTTGTCAGACTTCTTTTTCCTTAATCTTTCTATGCGCTTTTGTAATTTTTCAGACTCATTTGTCAGCTTGCATTTCTCTTTTCATTTTGTACATTTTATGGCGCAACTATGCTTTCTCTCTTTTCCATTTGATGTCTGCTTGCTTCTCTCTGTGGTGTTGAGGATGCTATGGGTTGTTCTACATCTATATTGACAATATTTCCTCTGTTAAGGTTGGGAAGGTTAGGCTGGTGCTCCCTTTATTGTGCTGATTTTTCTGAAGTTGACAGAGTTAATAAGTGTTATAAATAAAATTATTGGCATGAAAAAGATTTCGAAGTGTATAACATCTTTAAGATTATTACGTTTTAAAAATATGATAAAAGTTCAGTAGCTTTTAATAGCATTATTTATTTCACATAGTGACATTCCTTGCAGTTGCACAATCTTACTGACTAGTTGTGCCGCCTGACTTTTGCAAGTCATTACTTTATATAACTTTACATAACTTTAACAGGCATCTACTTGGACACCTGCATTAAATTTAGTGCTTGCTATCAAGTTTATTTGTTTGATTTTAAAATAAAATAAAGCTTTATGATAAAATAACCAACTGACATAATAACCAACTGTACCAACTGACATGGAAAGTGTACCAGCCTACCTGAGTGAGTTAGAAATAGCTGTTTTTATTCAATATTTGAAAAGATCTGCAAACCTTTTCACTCAGCCAGGAAGGTCACTTGGGGTCGTCTAGATGATGCAATATCCTGCTTACTGTTATTATTACTTCACTTCATTATAAAAGTAACTTGATTATGGTGGTGCTACTCTGATATGAGGACATGTAAATTCCTTTTTTTCCAATTATATTAACCTATTGTGGTTTGTAATTTTTTTTGAGGTTCCAACTATAAAATTATGCCATAGTATTTTATTTTTAATTAATTATCACTGAAAAATCATTTTAATACTGTTCATTTGTTTGGATGGTTGCACTGACTGACATTCTGGGGGTATGAGATGCCAAAAGTAATATATAATATAGGAATGTAGTGAATATGTATTCAAACTAAATAGGTCCTATAGAATGAAGTGATACATGACATGATTATTTGAAATTATTTGAAAAAGAAATAATGGACCCAGGACACAGAAATATGCATGCCATGTCATTGACCCAAAAACACACATGATGAAATTGGACATCCCAGACAAATGGCATGTCAAAGGAAGGGGTTGTGCCATGTTTAGTTTTGATTGAACTATTTCCGATAGCATGCCAAGTTTTAGTTTTAAAGAATAAATATATTTTGAACTAAGTTATTCTAAAAGTTACACCAAGTCATCAGGAGGCTTTTGATAAAATGCTGTAATTTTAATAATCATCTCCTCTCCGTCAGCTTTTTCAGACTTGGCAATGACACTTCCATAAGGTCTTAAAGTTGTACTTGTTTCAAACTTAAAGAAGTAGCCTAGCCTTTTAGCCTAGCTGGTAGGGTTAGAAGATTTTTCTGGCTTAGCCTTATTCCAGAGCTGGGTGATTGATTTATTTATTAATCTCGATTTTAACTACTTGATATTCTAATAAGGAGTTTTTAGTTTCTAGTAGGAAGGCCTACCAAGTGTATTATTTTGGTACAAATAATTTTAGGGATGATATGAATTGATCTGTGGTCAGAAAGGGGTGTGATAAAGATATTCATTGAAATATTATCTATCTATCTATTGATGGAATTAGGTATTAATGAAAAGTCGATACGGGATTTCCCAATTCCAGCCTTGTTGCTCCAAGTGAAATACTAATCATGAAATGAAAAAAAACCCATAAAATTTCCCCATAAACACTTGATCAATTATATGAAGTTATATAAAAATTTCCACCAATTAAAAGAAAGAATTTTCTAATATTATATATTATATATATTATATATTATATTATAAATATTTTCTAAGGATTCAAGTAAATTATTCTTAGATTTAGTATTATATCTGTAAGCATAAGCCATATTTATAGTATTATTATTGAATCTAATCATAATACAAGATTAGTGTCCTCACAATCTGAATGTAAAACATCACCATTAAAATAATTCTTTTTAGTGACTCAGCCATGAGAAGACTGAGAACAACATCATTTAAATAAAATAACCACTTTAAAAAAGTTTTGTGTAATGCTCTTTGTGGCTTATGGTATTCATCCTGTTGCTAAGCATTTCTAGGATCACTGTAACATAGGATCAGCTGGTCTCATTTATGGTCCTACCAATAAAATGTATATATAAAACTTGCTATCAAAGCAATCTAGCCTATCAAAATATAAATAAGAAATGCCTCTGTTGATTCTTTTTGATAGTATAACCACAAGCCAAATGCCGCAGTAAGTGAAAAACTAATCCAGTCAGGTTATTTCACCATTGGTATTATTCAGTGTCATCAGAAAGGGAAGCAGTCTCCAACAAAGTAGGTTGTTTAGCCTTCTTTTCAAGCTATAGCAAGTTCTTATTTGCATGTTCTCTTTTAAAAGATCCTTCATAAACTTAAGGCTATTATCTCGCAGGAAGGGGGTTGCCTCTGCAGCTTTACATATACTGTAACATTGCTGCAGACTTGTGAGGCACACTGGAAATAATGCCTCTGGGTTTTTTGACTGATCGTTGCTTGACTGATCCTGATAGGCTTTTGTTGAACATCCTCTTTCTCTGATTCTTCAAGTCCACAATGCTTTAGGGTCCATTTCCTGGAGTATCTTTCCAACTCAGAGATCCTTTGCTGACATATGTCCACTTGTCCCTCCTCTCTTTCTCTTTTCTCAAGCATACTCACTTTACCTTTGATATCCTTAATTTATGCACACACAAAAATCAGGTGTTTGGCGGATACAAAATTCAAGTCCTTACTGTCTGAAGTCTTAGTCTAACTTTAGTTTGCAAAGCTTGGTTATGCTTGCTCAGCCATCTATGCAGGAGCATGGATTCATCCATTCGGTACTCCCTCTGCTCTGATTGGTTGTTTTAATTCAAGTGTGGTGGATTCTTTTACTCATTTTTGATGACAAATGTCTTTGGTGTTTGTTTTGCACAGCTTTTAAACATCTTAAGTGCTTAAGGACAACATACACTGACATAGTTATGTGACGTAAGATTTATGTGATGTAAAATAACTAACTATAAATACTTAACTATGTCAATGTCCATTTGTCACTCAAGACAACAATTTTGTAAATAAAAATGTTTGAAGATGTAGCTTTTTCTCATATTTTTAATTACATTTAAAAATACCCTGCATGTGTTTTTATAGTTTTTTTTTTTTTTTAAGAATAACAAAACAGGATTTGTTTTTCATTATTGGAACCAGTAGTTACAAATTACTTTGAAAGTCTTTTTTAGGAGTGAATTTTTGTTCCTTGTTACTTTAAGTATATAAGATGCAGGGCTCCAAAATAGTGTTGACGGTGCTATTAAGAGGCGTTCAAACGTCGTATGGCCTGGGGGGATGAAACTAGCTCACTGTCCTGTGATTAAAAGGAGACACCTGCTTTAATTTGGGCTTCTCAACTTTTTGATGTGTACATTTGGTGCTTTCGTCACAGTGTATAACAATCATAATCCTCTTACATTTCTGTGCTTTCTGTACAAAGTAGTGAGAGCCTGGATGCTAATGTGCCGTTGGCCAGACAACAGCAGGCAGAACAGTGTGGGCTGGGGTGATTGTGGTCTCTGATGATATTGTTGGCCTTCTTACGAAATCTCTGGGTGTAGAGGTCCTCCATGGATGGCAGCTTTATCCTGGTGATGTGTCTGAGCAGCTTTCACCACCCTCTGTAGAGCCTTACGGTTTGAGGGCGGTGCAGCTGCTGTACCAGGTGGTGATGCAGCCTCTCAGGATCCTCTCTATGGGTCACCTGTAGAAGCTGCAGAGGATCCTTGAGTCCATGTTGAACCTCCGCAGCCTGCAGAGGAAGAAGAGCTGCTACCTGACTGACTTTGTGATGAAGTCAGTGTGGTGAGTCCAGGTGAGGTCCTCACTGATGTGAACCCCGAGGAACCTGAAGCTGCTCACTCTCTCCATTGTGAGCGATGTTGATGGAGAGGGGGGCGTGTTCTTCTACCTGCGTCTTCCATGATTAGTCCATGATTAGCTCCTTTGTTTTGCTGACGTTAAGATGGAGGTTGTTGTCCTGGAACCAAGATGTCAGGGCTCTGACCTCTTCTCTGAAGGATGTCGCCAGTGATCAGGCCAATGACAGTCATGCTGTAGCAAATTACCTAACTCATAATATCTGTGGCAAAAGTAATACATACAAAAAATTAATGAAAAACAAAACAGTAGAATTTCCTTGCCCAGCAAGTATCCTGAAACTGATTCAAGGCAACTGACTGGTCATGACCACAAACCATGAACATTTCAGTCATGTGGGTCTTCACGGGAAATTTGGCGGTGCCCAAGCTGAGAGTGAGTCAAGGGAGGTGTCTCTCAACTGCCGAATAAGTGCTGCTTGCCTGCTACTAGCTGCCACAGTCGGCGATCACACGACATCTCTCCTTTTAAGGACACAATGGAAAAAATTAAAATGTAATCTGTCAGTCCTCTCATTAAGGCGAGTCTTCATTTGGGATGTCACTTCCTCCTTTAGTGACTTGGTTCTTTAAGTGAGGTTAGCAAACCAGTCAGTCTTGCTGTTAATCAACATGTCAAAAGCCTGTCCCTTGCAGTGTTTTTTTTTTTTTTTGTAGTTCTTGTTCTACAGATAGCTGACAAATTACCTAACTTGAATAAATGTATTGAGAAGCATAATTAATGGAGGCCCTGTTATGCTGTGGGGGGCATTTATCTGATGTGAATCATATGCTAAGGTCTTCACAGTCATCACATCTCAACCCAGCTGAACAGCTGTGGGAGACTTTGGAGCAAATCATTAGACAGAGCTCTTTACTACCGTCATCTAAACACCAAATGAGGGAATCTTTGGGGGATCTTTAGAAGAATGGTGTTCTTCCCTCCAGTAGGGCTCACAGATTTGGTGAATCAATCAGCCAATGAGCAGTCCTGTCACATAAGTCATAGGATTTCATGTCATAGAATTCTGAGGGAATATGACAAAAAAAAAATATCGGGATTCATAACATAGTAATTCATTCTATAATTTGTGCAACATCAGTTTGGTTATGGTCTTAAAATTACATTATCAAGTATGCATTTATAAAAGCAGGCCATGGAATCTGGATTAGTATGCGGCTCACTGTATGTGTCCCCCACTACAGTATTGGATCAGATCGGTCCCAACTCTAACTGGAATAATGTCTAAACTTATGTTATATAATAATAATAATAAAATATAAGTATAATATATAAGTAAACCATTTCCTGAGACTAGTATGTGTTCATTAAGAGCCATACTGTAAAGTAACTCGAGAATTACTCTACTAATAAGCCAGTGAAAAAAAGAGATATCCTTCTTGCTATTTTTGAAAAAGACACAGTCACAATAAACTCTAATGCAAGGGGAAACATTTTAGTTGCTACTATTTTGGGGATGATACCTCCATAAGGGTGATAATAATGTGTGTCTTTTTGTTTGTTTGCAGGAAAACCTGAGCTGAGAGGCTACAGTCTATCTCCACTGTCTGCTGATGAAATCAGTGCTATTAACAGCCTTTTAAAGAGGTAACTACACATCTACTATATGTCTGAGGACATAAGGACAGAGGATACACATCAACAAGATGCTAGAGAGCCTCAGCTGCAACGCTGCACTACAGATGGAACTGTAAAATGCTAACTTCTTGATGATCTGATGTCAGTAAATACACCTCTTTATGATCAACAATATGGATGTAATTGACATCATCATAACCTGCCTTTCAGACACTTCTTAAATTCTTGTCAAATATTGAATTCTAAGTCTTAACACTTAACTCAAATAAAGCAATGCCGATGTTATTTTGTAGTCTAGTCTGTTGTCTTTATTATTGCAGTTTTATGTTTAACTGCTCATACCACAGTTGGTGCTATGGCTTTTGTGGCTCCAGTCACTGGCCTCACCACCATAGTATTATGGCTTTGTCACTGCCCGCCACACCCACAACAAGCATCGCTCCGATGATGAAACGTATTTCCAGCTAACTGAGAAAAATGTATATGGAAAATTACAGTTCATTGCAAACATTTAGTTTTCTCTTCCATATAAGTTTGTTTAACCTAAATGGCTTGTTCTTGGCCTGTCTGATTGACGGATTGAGTTTTCAACAATATCCATACAAAGGTTCATACTATAATATAATATGTATTAATATATATAAATAAATGGTAAATGTTAATTAATGCAGAAATCTCACTGTTGTAGAGCTGTGGAGGAAATATGCCCATTGTCAAAAGTTTTTCTATCTTGTTTATTCTATTATGACCACTGAGATATTGATTTGTGATAATAAAGTTTTAAAAAATATCTCAAGGAAATAAGTAAAGGGTCCAAATTCATTTTGGGGTAGTGATACTAATTTGGCAGGCTTGATTGAAAGTCATATCCCTTAACTCAAGTGAAGAAAACTCCAGTTTTCCAGTCCTGGGTAATGAGAGGGTGTAAAATAGGACGTTTAGTTCCACAATGTATACTAGAGTGTTATATGTGTTGTTTTTCCAAGTGATGTCAGTACAAATTCTCAGAAACTGTTTACACCAAAATGGCACTGCATTTCTTTCTAATTTCTTACTTCTTACCTCTTTGGTCACATTCACCAGGGAAGAACTTTTAAACATGGAACTATCAGCCGGTCAAGCTTTTTCCCTGGTTTTCTTTGAACCAGAAAGTTTTTCCAAGGGAGGGAGCAGCTCTCTGAGATTAACTGATTACAGCGGGACAGCAGGGATAACTGTCAGTTAATTTGGCAAATGTCTGCTGGCCAGCAAGATGATCAACTGTGATTCCTCAACAGGATAAACATAGATTTCTACAGTTTTTCTGCCTTGTGCTTTATATCCCAGAATATCAGCCTCACCTGATTCTATAGGTTGGTGTGCACAATGATGAAGAAGTCATGCAGCCCTCACTTAGAGACTCTCTTTATAGACTTCATAGACCATTTTATTCACTGCAAGAGTTTTCTACATCTCACCAATGTCCTGTGTTAGCTTACCTCTTTCTCTTGAAGCCACCAAAAAACAGACAGAGACCTCTCCCACTGGTGGGGATCCTCCACCAGAAAATCTCACACCAGTAGAGGAGCTCTGAGCAGCAGGCAGGGACGGCCACTGGTGGAGGGAATAGATGGGCAGACCTTTTTAGAATGACGTCCAAAGTGCTCAGGATCAGTATGTAGGAGGTTTTGTCCTCTACTCCTCAACTGAGTGTCTGGCTCTCAATTATAATAAACTAATGGTATACCTGTATCTGTCAGTGATAGGAGACACCATTTGCTTACTTGACTTCTAGACCCCAGATACTGAAGACATGTCTTTTTAGTAAAACACTGCACCTTAATCAACCCTGTGTTCTCCTACTTCAACAACTGCAGTGTTCCTCTGTTTGCAGTTCGATTGCCCCAGCACATCTAGAAACTTTGAGAAGAGAAATACCAGAAGTAAGTTCAAATGTGAAATGCTTCGGATGTGTCTGCAGTCTACCTATTCTATAGTAATAGGCCTAATTATCACCAACACCGTACTGCATAGTATTCATATTACTATTACTATATTGCTACCACCTACATACTCACTGACACATTTCCTCTGTCACAGGACATCATGTGCTGTATACAAATGTAAACTTTATCTACTGAAAGTGAAAAGCTGAACATTGAGTATCGAGGCTGGAAATGAAATACAGCAGCAAATAAAAAAGGTGAAGCTGGAAATAATGAAACTGGTAAAGGATGTAAGCAGAAGGTTGTGGTGTGAAGTGTATTTAATGTTCTTTGTTTTCGCCGCACAGCTGGAACTACTGGAAATTAGTGAATTAATTAAGTTGTTTTTTATGAACACATTTTTATTAGTTTTCCTTCTTACTTTAATTATGGAGGAGATATAACATTACAAAAATAGGTAATTGAAATATTGTGTTGACATAACACATCTACCTCGGTACACTAAGGTAAGCATATGTTAGGCATACATTTATATTCATATAGTCGGATGCTATGCCCTAGGGAAGTTTTCAGTTCATTATTTTTTATGAGTTCTATTTTTTTTCTCAGACCTCTCAGATTTATTTTTTAATCTAATTCAATCTTCAATACGTAGTTACAATTGATGTGTGAATTATGTCATATGACTGGAGTTTCATTGACTGATTGAATGTGAAACAGTGAAAGAGTGGAGACATGATTTTCAATTATTCAATTATTCTTTATAAGACATGAGTGGCGTTACCGTGGATCTAGAATCCATTTGGGGCGGCAGTAGCTCAGTCTGTGGGGACTTGGCTTGGGAACCAGAGGGTTGCCGGCTCAAGTCCCCACGGACCAGTCTTCTTGGAGGTGGACTGGTAGCTGGAGAAGTGCCAGTTCACCTCCTTGAGCACTGCCAAGGTGCCCTTGAGCAAGGCACCAAACCCCTAAAAACTTGCTCGGGGCGCACTGAGGGTGCACCCCCCTTGCTCTGTTTCTCCACTAGTTGCATGTGCATGTGTGTGTATTCAGAATTGTGTATGTAAAATGTAGTCTATACCAGAGTGAAAAAAATAATTTCCTTCTTTGGGCATGAATAAAGTGTGTAATTTAATTTCTGCCCATTGGACGTTCTTTGACACACAGCTAAACTAAGCTTGACAGTTAGTAAAGTAGTTCTGCGGCATAAGTTACCGTGGTTACTGAGCCAAAAAACGGATTTTCATGAGTCAGCAAGTCACATGAAAAAATTGTGGATGCGGCAGCAGGAGATAACCTCACAACGATTCACACATCTTTCACGAGGGAGTTTGACTGTCAACTATCCATAAGCACTCAGGGGTTCACCACCTGAAGCTTCCTGCTTCTAGCCACTGGCTTCACTACCATCATGTCGTGAAACAATGGGAAAAATTGCAGTGAGGACACAATCTCCCTAATTCACACAAATGATTCAGAGTGGATAAGCTAATGAAAGAAGTACACAAATTGAAAACAGGTCTCCAGTTCATTCAGAAGGAGGAGAATGAATTGAAAACTAACTATACCAAACTCTCAGCTGGATGTAATTCAGATACAAATGACATATGCAAACTGGCTGAATCTCTACTGTTCTTGGATACCAAAGCCATCAACAACATTATGGTAGATGGTATCACTGAGTGTCCAAATGAGAACTGGAGTGACTCTCAAGAGAATTCCCAAGAATGGGAATTCCACCAGGCCCAGACCCATTGTGGTCAAATTTCTTAGGTATAAAACCAAGGAAGCAGTGCTAGAGAGGGCAAAATATCTTAAATGTACAAATATTTACCTAAATGAGGACTTTCCAGAGGCTGTGCATCAAAAAAGCAAAGAACTCCTCGCCAGCAATGACAAATTAATGACATATTCATCATAAGTCAAAAATGCTACTAACATAATACCAACGTAAGTACATATGGAATAAAGAGCATGATGTTTCCCTTCAGTCCCTTTGAGAAACCCAGGGGAAAACCACAATTTTGTGTCACTATTAGCCAAATAACCCAAGAAAGGACTAAAACTGACTCATATTTGCAGTCTTAAGAACAAACTTGCAGAAACAATAGATGTATTTATTACAAATAATGATAATGATAATAAAGATGCACTTAATAAAAATAGTGTTTATAGAAAATATAGGAACTCGCATGGCATTTGTCAAATGGCATGGCTGTGGTGTTGCAGTAAATTTTGATGTTTGGACATGAAAAAACAAATTGTTGCAAATCAACTCTTTCTCCTTATTAGCAGACATTTGATGTATTTTGAATCATAGTCATAGTGCCACCTATTGATGACAGTAATGACAGTAACTTTTAACGAGGGCCCCGAGCACTGAACCTATGTGAGGACCGTATTGAAATTTAGGAGTGGATGCTTAAGCACCGACTGCTGCAAAGGGCTTATTGCAACTATTATTATTCTTTCACAAGGTAGGTACAGGGAGTCATCCACTAATCAAAAGGTTGGAGATTCGATCCCCAGCTCCTCCAGTCTATATACTGAGGTTGCTTTGGGCAAGTTACTGAACCCTAAATTGCTTAGCCATAGGTGTACATTTGTAAATGAGTTAGAACTAGATCCTGATGAACAGAATGACACCTTGTATAGTACCCTCTGCCATCAATGTATGAATATGTGAGTGAATGTGGTGAATCGACTATAAAAAGTGCTATATAATTAGTTCATAAAAACGTTCTTGGATAATCTGCTCTGGATGCTTCTCATAACGATGTGGTCAGCTTCCCACAAAATAAACAACACATTTTTAACAGTACTGAACCCAAACCCACAATCAAATACACCACTATCACTGCCCGGATTTCAAATAATGATGAGACTTCAGGAGACCAGAAAATCAACAATCTTGCAGAGGGAAGCACATAGAAATCCCTACTAGCCTTCAACATCAGAAAAAACAAGGAGCTGATCACTGATTTTAGAGAAAAGGAGGCAAATACCCCTGCCATAGTGATGGAGCTGAGGTGGAGTAAGTGAACAGTGTCAGTTTCCTTGTAATCAGTATAAAAAACCTGTCATGGTCACTTCAAATCTCCACCCTGGTTAAGAAAGCTCAGAAATGGCTGCATTTCTTAAGTTAACTTAAGAGAGCATAGTTTACTTGACAAGTTCACATCAACATTTACAGTGAAGTGACTGAAAGTATCCTGACTGGAAACACTACAGTAGCCATGGTATGTGGCTAACCCCAGGACTGTTTCATAGAATGAGTAATACATTATCCCTGCACCTTTAAACCTAATGACAAAAAGGGGAAACTCACGAGAAAAAGCAAAAATAAGCAAATCCCAGCTGTGATATTTGAGTCTCTCAAGTTGAAATATGGGATTATGCAAATCACTATTTCAACAACCATCCAGTAGCATACCTGGTTATCTGGAACAATATTTAAATCCGATACACTTTATTTCTCTGCTCAGACAGCAAACTCATGTTTCATCTCCCTGCTCATTTCTGAATCAAACAGACAACAGCTGCTGCAGACGGGAAACTGGTGATACAGAACTGAAGCCGGAATGTAGAAATTAAATGTGAGATGATGCTTCTCACAAATTTAATTTCATCTCTTCTCAAACATTACTAATAGATCCACTTTATCATAAACATTCAAACTAGCATGGCAAAACCATTTCCTTTCAAATGTAAAAGATATAAACCAATCCAAATCTAAAATCAAATTCCACTCCTATAATACAACGTATAAATAGTATAGTATATAAAATGAAATATACCACACTAAAATAAAAGATAGAAATACAAAATAGAATATAAACAGAAATAATACTATACAAGAACAATAATAAAATATACAAATAGAAATGTAATATTGTTGAGGATGGTGTACATAAGTGTTAAAATGAGGATATAAATAGCTAATAAATAAATAAGAATATAAATTTAAATAGAGATGTAAACAATATAAACAGAGATGTAAACAGGTTAATGGGAATATAAAAACAGGTAAGCAAATAGTAACAACTAAGTATAGCAGTGGGATAAACTGGCAACAGTGATAGGCTTGTGAGCTCAAGACTTGAACAGTCCTAATGCAGGCCAAGTTCTGTTCAGGCTGTAATTTATAAAGGGAAGATTGCCTGCAGGTGTAAGTGCACACGGAAATGTGTAAACATGATGCGTGTTATTACTTGCTGTAGCATGATGAACTTATGATAACATGATATGGAAGATGATGATGAACAATTTTACATCTTTCACATAATAAGTGATGAACCAGTTTACCAGCTGAGGAAATAATAGACACCAAATGACCTCTGGGTCATAAAAGCTCCACTAAGGCTCACAGAAGACAAAAATGGAAAATTAGTGCCTAGTGGCGCTTTTTATGACAGGAAGGGCCCCCATTAATTTGATAACTTGTCAGTACCCTTCACATTCCAAGATGGGGAAAAATTCAAATGCTCCTTCCCTTCTGCAGAACTTGAGCAGTGATATAAAGGCCACTTGGAAGAGTAATTCTTATTTTAATTGTTATGCTTTTTATTTGTTCTTCCTAAACAGTCAATATCCATCCATCCATCCATCTTCATCTGCTTGGATCCGGGACCGGGTCTTGAGCGGAGGCAGCAGTCTGAGCAGAGAGATGCCCAGACTTCCCTCACCCCAGACACTTCCTCCAGCTCTCTTCCGGGGGGACCCCCGAGGCGTTCCCAGGCCAGCTGCTGAGAGAGCATAGTCTCTCCAGCGTGTCCTGGGTCTTCCCGGGGCCTCCTCCCGGTGGGACATGACAAGCCTGGAACACCTCCCTAGGGAGGCGTCCAGGGGGCATTCCGAAACAGATGCCCAAGCCATCTCAGCTGACTCCTCTCGATGCGAAGGAGCAGCGGCTCTACTCCGAGCTCCTCCCGAGTGACCTGAGCTTCTCACCCTATCTCTAAGGGAGCGCCCTAGCCACCCTGCGGAGGAAACTCATTTCGGCCGCTTGTATCCGCGATCTTGTCCTTTTCAGTCATTACCCAAAGTTCATGACCATAGGTGAGGGTGGGAACGTAGATTGACCGGTAAATCGAGAGCTTCACCTTTCGACTCAGCACCTTCTTCTTCACCACGACGGTCCGGTACACCGACCGCATAACTGCGGACGCTGCACCAATCCGCCTGTCAATCTCACGCTCCATCTTTCTCACTCACTCGTGAACAAGACCCCGAGATACTTGAACTCCTCCACTTGAGGCAGGACCTCTCCACCACCCAGGGGGACCCGGCCACCAGGCGCTTGCCTGCAGCCCCAACCCCAGGCCTGGCTCCAGGGAGGGGCCCCGGTAACGCCAGCCAATCCGGGCGACGTAACGGTCCTTGTTGTTTCTTTCTTCATGGTGGGCTTGTGAACCTGCTCTTAGTCTGGCCCGTCACCTAGGACCTGTTTGCCATGGGAGACCCTACCAGGGGCGTAATGCCCCCAGACAACATAGCTCCTAGGATCATTCGGGCACACAAACCCCTCCACCACTGTAAGGTGGCGGTTCAAGGAGGGGAACAGTCAATATGATTAATGATATTTTTTTATCTTCAGCAATTCTATTAGAATGGGGATGTTATTACAAGCAAACTACTGATGACGACAACAGCATTTTTTAATATTTTGAAAAGACAGTGCAGTTTGAAAACATTTAGGAGGTCATTATGATTTTGAAACGGAAATCAGTTGTATTTGTTGCATGAACAGATCATTTTTCAGTTCTTCTAACAGGTTCTATGAACTCCGCCATCTGGAAGAGATTTAAAATAAAAATGTCCAGTTCAGTACCTGTCCAGTTCAGGAGATACAGTACTCTTTGCCAGGTCTGGGCATGTTGCAGGCGGAACTAATGTTTTAGCGTCAGAGCACCCCGAACTCATTTTAGTGACGTACAACAAACGAATGTGTTGTCATGGTGATTCCTCACTTGACTTGTCAAAGAGTGTCGGTTTTCCACCGCAGGAACTTTCCCCAGAAACCACCGCAGGAACCAGGGCCAAAAAAAGGATTCTCAGCAGGGCTGAAGTTTCGGCTCTCCCCAACGGGAGTGGGCTCTTCTCGTTCACTACAAAGAATCGGCTCTTAGCGCCGGCTCGTTCGCGAATGACACACCACTAGCGTTAATGCGCGATAAAATAATTGTCGGTAGAATGAAATTTCACGCTGTTGCCATCAGACACAGGATACATCTGTTGCAGGCATGGCCCTGGCCCCTTTAAGAACGTAAGCCGATGTGTTTATGTGACGTAGTACACCAGTGTTTTATGGGAAGAAGAGTTTTGTAGTAGTGTGAGTGGCCTGCGGGAAGCGCCGATGTAAACTACCAACGGAGATGATGGGGAGTCAGGAACGCCAGAAAGTATCTAGATTAGTTTATAATTCAGACTCAAAGACCGCATGTTCGCTGCTGTTATAAAATAAAGCGGCCGCTGTTCGAACTGCACTTGAATGCCTCCTCATCTGTGTGTGCTGCGGTGAGAAGACCCGGACGGCTGGTTACCGGCCTGAACGAGCCAAACTACGAATAAATTAATGCCAGTGAGTTTCCCAACTACGGTTTGGAGCCGAGATACTGTCAAAGAAAGAAAGCGAAGAGATTAAAATAACACTGGGGGCTCGTCCGGGATTGTATTCTACAATTAAAAAAAAAAAAAAAAAACAGCAAGCGATGCATGAGTACGAGAGCGAGAGGAGAGAATAAATGGCGATGCTGGCAATGCGCAAACGCTGATGCAGTGGGTCTAAATAACAGCCTCAACCCATTCCTGGCAGATATTGAAGAGACTGGTCGAGCTAATATGGACGATTTTAATCAGCTAAATCACGAATACGCCAGGCTGGGCGAAAGCACTAACCCCTTCCTAACGAGCATGGAGCTAACGTTGGCAGCTGGAGGAGCTGCAGGCCAGCAGTCCAGTCCATACATCGTTCCCAGCGCCACTGAACCCTTTCATCACCCCGGCAAAGGAGCAAGTACTTACTAAAAGTGAGATTATGAGCCCCTTTCAGCCAAAGTGTGACTGTTTAATGAACATGGCATCCACCCAATTGAAAGCCCCACATTATGGGGCAGGACACCTCACTCAAGTAACTAACCCTTTTACCTCCATGGAGTATAGCAGCTTCACGTCGGCCATTCCAAGTGATCCAGCCTGCACACTGAGCCATCAGCCGGCCATGTCACAGTTCACTCCCTGTATGCCTCAACATGCCACACAGTCATATGGAGTACAAACCCAGCCCAGGTCAGCAGTACACGGTGGAGCTGCACTACAACGGATCAGGGAACCTGACCTGTGTGGATGTGGTAAGGTTAGCATAAGGAGGGCTCAGTCTGAACCACAACCGCTGTTCATCACATGCAGCCTGCCAGGAGGATTATATTGACACAAGTGATGATGAACAATATGGACACAGAGAGAGAATTCCCACATTACGTCCTGGTCAGTTTGATGGGGTTGGATCTTGGAGAGACTTTCTTTACCAGTTTGAAAGTTGTGCCAAAGCTAATCATTGGTCAGAGAAGACAATGGCTGTCCAGCTCAGGTTCAGCCTCACTGGCGCAGCTGGCGCCATCATCCACAAGAACCCCAAATCCGCCCGATGGAGTTATCAACGGATTGTAAGTGAGATTGAGGCAGCCTATGGGCCATGTTCAGAGGCCCACAGCCTGGGTTCCATCTTGTCAGGGTAGCCCGCACAACAGTGTTGGAGTCAGGATGTGAGTATGTAGTCCCCGCCACTGCTCGCCTCCGCCATGTTGTTGGTGGAGATATGATGTTAATGCCCACCAAAGGCTTCATTGAGAGACAGCATGTCCTGGCTGCCCGCATTGTGATCCAGGCCCAGCAGTCATCCAGCATCCCTATGAGAATCTACAATCCTGGACCTGCCCCTGTCACACTGAGGAAGGGAGCAGTGGCTGGGATCCTCCAACCAGCAGAGGTGTTAGGGAAGGTGGACCTCCAACCGACCAAAGCAGCAACTACACTGAAGTCCAGTGACCGTCCTGCCTGCCCAGTGCCCAGCCATCTACAGGACCTGTACGCTGACAGCTGTGCTCGGCTGACTGAGGAGGACCGAGTTGGTTTATCCCATGTGCTACAGTCATACAGTGATGTGTTTTCCACTGGACCTACTGATCTTGGCGTGGCCGTACAAACTTAGTGCAGCATGACATTCAGACCACTCCAGGGCCACCTGTGAAACAGCCACCACGCAGGATGGGCAGAGACAAACAGATTGCTGCAGACCAACAAGTACAGCAGAGCCTGGAAGCTGGTTTGGCCCAACCCAGTAACAGCAGCTGGGCTGCACCAATTGTAATGGTAAAGAAAAAAGACCAGAGCCCACGTTTATGTGTGGATTACAGGCCCCTTAATGAAAGGACTATTAAAGATGCTTATCCCCTGCCACGCATTCAGGATACACTGGACACGCTGTCCACCGCCAAGTACTTCAGTACACTGGACTTAACATCAGGCTACTGGCAGGTAGAAATGACACCAAGGGCCCGCAAAGCTGCAGCCTTCTGTACCCGCAAAGGATTATTTGAATGGAACGTGATGCCTTTTGGACTGTGCAACGCATCAGCCACATTTCAAAGACTGATGGACAAAGTGTTAGCTGGGCTGCAATGGGAGGTGTGCCTGGTGTATCTTGACGACATTATCGTCCTGGGGCGAGACGGCCCTGAAATGCTAGGCAGGCTCAGTCAAGTGTTCACGAGGCTACGTGAAGCTAATCTGAAGCTGAAACCATCAAAGTGCTGTCTTTTCAAGGAAAGAGTGTCTTACTTGGGGCACATTGTCTCTGCCCAGGGTGTGGCTACTGATCCGGAAAAGGTGAAGAAGGTGGCGGAGTGGCCTACTCCTCATAGCATCTCGGAGGTGCGTCAGTTTGTTGGGTTAGCCTCCTATTATAGACGTTTTGTGGAACAGTTTGCTACTGTAGCCAGACCCCTTCATGAACTCACCAAAAAGTATGCACGCTTTAACTGGACTGAGGAATGCCAAGAGGCGTTTGATGAACTGAAACGACGTCTGACATCTGCTCCTGTCCTAGGCTACCCCCTTGACAGCGGTGAGATGCTTCTTGACACGGACGCTAGTGACTGGGGAATCGGAGCAGTCCTCTCCCAAGTCCAGGGGGGCGAGGAGAGGGTGTTAGCCTATGGGAGCAGGAGATTATCAGTCACGGAACAAAACTACTGCACCACCAGAAGAGAACTGTTGGCAGCTGTGGAGTTCACCTCCCACTTCAGACAATATCTGCTAGGCAGGGCATTCACTCTCCGGACTGATCACAGCAGCCTGCGCTGGTTAACCAGGTTGAGAGAGCCAGAGGGGCAGCTTGCCCGCTGGCTGGAAAAGTTAGCAGAGTATGATTTTCAGGTGTTCATCGCCCAGGGAGACTCCATCAAAATGCAGATGCACTTTCTAGGAGGCCCTGCAAAGAATCTTGCCCCTGCACAGTGCTAGAGCTTGAACATGACAGCAACCGACACCAGCACAAGGGGGTTCAGTGTGATATGAGCAACGTTATAGTTCATGTTGCAACTGGGACTTCCACAGAGCAGCCGCTAGTGGGGGTGGCTGTACCAGAGTTGTCTCTAGTGGGGGTAGAGGACAATTCCAGCGACAGTGACTGCGACCTTCTACATGCCAGCATTAACCTGGGTGAGTGAGCCTCTTAACACCAGCCTGTTCTCTGGTTGGACTCCAGAACAGCTTAGGCTGGCTCAAGAGTCTGACCCTGACATTGCCCCTGTGAGAAAGTGGATGGAGGAAAAGGGGAGTCGGCCATCATACGCAGACGTAGCACACTGCAGCCCCGCCTCCAAAGCTTACTGGACCCAGTGGAAGAGACTTTACCAGAAGCAGGGAGTCCTACTAAGGAAATTTTATTGCACTGAAGGAAAAACATTTTACCCACAGATTTTGCTCCCACACATTTACCGCAATTCAGTGATGGAACAGATGCATGATGGTCCTGTGGGGGGCCACTTTGGGGTTGAAAGGACCCTCACACGCCTTCAAACCAGATATTTCTGGTACAACATGAAAGATGATGTCACTCTCTGGTGTCGCACCTGCCCTCAGCTGCGCTGCTAGAGCTCGACCTAAGAAAACACCTCAAGCGGCCATGGGCACATGCGGGTCGGCGCTCCCATGGAGAGGATAGCAGTGGACTTGATGGGACCCTTAAATGAAACAGACAGACACAACCGCTATATACTAGTAGTGCAGGACTACTTCAGTAAGTGGGTTGAAGCCTATCCGGTTCCCAATGAACAAGCATCCACTGTGGCTGAAAAGATAGCCTGTGAATGGGTATGTAGGTATGGTGCTCCTCTGAGCCTGCACAGCGACCAGGGCACAAATTTTGAGTCAGCTGTTTTCCAGGGGATGTGTGAGCTGCTGGGGATAGACAAGACATGTACCACCCCATTTCACCCACAGTCTGATGGGCAGGTGGAACACTTTAATGCCACACTGCAGAAAATCCTGGCTGCTACTGTGGAAAAGATGTCACTGGGACTGGGATCTCATGATTCCTTATGCGCTCATGGCGTATAGAGCCACCAGACACAGTTCCACCGGACTGACACCAAACACCTTTGGGAAAGAGAACTGAGCCAATCGACCTTGTCGCCGGGTTGCCACCTGATCATGACAGTGTTAATACCGTTCCTGAATATGTCATGCACATGAGAGATCGTCTGGAGCTGTCTCATCAGTTGGCACGAGAGGCACTGGGAAAATCTGTCGAACGTGCAAAAAGACACTATAACAAAAACATTTGTCAAATCTAGCACAAAGTTGGAGATGCTGTCTGGTACCTGGTGAAGGGCACAAAGAGCGTTAAAAACCAGGTACGGAAATTTCTGCCATCCTATGAGGGCCCCTACTTTGTTGTGGGCCTGCTGGACGACTTGGTTTACAGAATCAAAAAGAGCTCCAGAGCCAAGGCCAAAGTGGTCCATCATGACAAACTTAAGCCCTATTATTCCAGGACCCCGCTGGACAACAGCTGGGTGTGTAAAGACACTGACACCTGGGCACCTGTGGAGGTGTCGGCCCCTCAGTTGGATGCAGATTCATCTGACACCGTCATTGGGCCCCTTAACTTGTGGGACACTGCATCGGGCTCAAGGGACCTAGCTGTGGAGACACCCCAGGGCCACAGTTCTCCGCCACGGGGCACACCAAGCACCAGCCAGCTTCATCATGAGCCTCCTCAGCCTCAGGTGGGTGAGACTGGGGCACAGCATCTTGCCGGGGGCCTGGGCAGGGGTCCCCTTCTGACTCCAACACCATTCCAGAGACCCCAGCGGCTCTGCAGAGCACCGGATAAGTTTGGTGACTGGGTGAGTCACTAAGTGATTTGGACTTTGAACCTGAGCCAGGATTCAGGCATGTTAACTGCCCTACTTAAAAAAAAAACTGGTTCAGGATGGTAATCTCTGGTTTGTTACTATGCAATTGCTGATATTTAAGTTGCATAATTCTGTTTTCTATATAGGAAGATTTATATGGTTCCAATTAGTTTGTGATAATGAATAATCTGAATACTATTTTGGTGTTTTGACACTTGATTTATGGAGAGTGGTTTATGATAATCTTAACAGGGTTCAGACTGTTTATTGTTGTTTACATGTCTGTAACTTCTGGGAGCCACTTCTGCGGTTGTTGTTAAGTCACACTGTTGGAGTTATCTGGTTTGACATTTTGGGGACCTGATGTTCTACGTGCTACGGTGAGCGTATTACGTCATTTCCTGTTCTCCTTGCGTTAGAGCTGTGTGAATAGTCTTCAGACTCCAGAGCATAATTTTCTTAAATACTCTCTAAATTGTGTACAACTGTGACTAACCACCGCTAGCGACTTTTTAGCTGTCCAAAAGCTTAACTTTTGCGTAAAACTCTTTAATTAATTTGGTTCCGTGGTTAGCTCCTTTGCTATCTCTTATTAGCAATGGCTTCTCCCTCTCCCTCCTCCTCTCCTCTCTCCTGCTCGGTGTGTCAGATGTTCAGCTTACTCCTCTGCCTCCTTTAGTGTAAATGGTACCTGTAATAAATGTAGCTTATATGTAGTTTTGGAGGCGAGGCTGACAGAATTAGAGAAGCGGCTCGGCACCAATGTTAGCAGTTATGCTAGCGTGAAGTTAGCTGCCAGTCCCCAGTGGCAGGTGCTTGAGCCGACCGAGTGCAGGGTTAGCATCAGCTAGCACTCCCGGCAGACCCCGAGCAGCCGGGCGGCTGTTGGGTGACTGTTCGAAGGAGGCATAGCTCAAAAAAGCCCACCAAGGTTCACCACCAAACACTTCACGTGTCCAATAAATTCTCCCCCTCAGCGACACACCCGCTGACAAACCAACTCTGGTTATTGGCAGCTCCATAGTCCGACACACGTGAAGTTAGCAGCACCTGGGGAACATAGTCAAATGCATCCCTGGGGCCAGAGCGGGCGACATCGAGTCAAATTTGAAACTGCTGGCAAAGGATAAAGCGTAAATATGGTAAAATTGTAATTCATGTCGGCATTAATGACGCCCGATTACGTCAATCAGTCGGAAGTCACCAGAACAGAATTAATGTGGTGGAGTCGGTGTGTAAGTTTGCAAAAACGATGTCGGACTCCGTGAGTTTTCTCTGGACCCCTTCCTAATCTGACCAGTGACGACATGTACAGCCGCATGTCGTCATTCCACCGGATGGTTAACGAGGTGGTGTCCGGCAAACGGCGTGGGCTTTATTAATAATTGGCAGCCTTTTTGGGGGAGATCTGGCCTGATTAGGAGAGATGGTATCCATCCCACTTTGGCTGGAGCCGCTCTCCTGTCTAGAAATATAGAAAGTTTTATTAGTCCTAATTCATGACATACCAGAGTTGGGACCAGTAAGCAGAGCTGCAGTCTTACACGCTTCTCTGCGCCTCCATTAGAGCAGCTGCACACCCAATATAGAATAGAAACTGTGTCTGCCCAGCGACCATTTAAACTCTTAAAACCGAAAAGGGGAGTTATTCATAAAAATCTAATAAAAATTAATACAACTGCTGTAGCAACTCAGCAACAGCATAATAAGAAAATTAAGTGTGGCCTCTTAAACATCAGATCTCTGGCCTCTAAGGCTGTTCTGATAAATGATTTGATATCTGACTCTGATATAGACCTGTTCTGCCTTACTGAGACCTGGCTAGGTCAGGAAGAATTTGTTAGCCTAAATGAATCCACTCCACCGAGTCATTCTAACGTTCATGTTCCTCGAGACACTGGACGAGGAGGTGGAGTTGCAGCCATTTTTAATTCAGCCCTATTAATAAATTCTCGGCCTAAAGAGGGCTACAGCTCATTTGAAAGCCTTACTATTACTCTTTCATCTCCAGCCTGGAAGAGCACAAAGCCAATACTAGTTGCTGTAGTGTACCGCCCCCCTTTATGCCCCAGGCCCATACTCTGAATTCTTATCTGAATTTTCAGAGTTCTTGTCAAATTTAGTCCTTGAAAATGACAAGGTAATTATTGTAGGTGATTTTAATATTCATGTGGACATGGATAGTGACAGTCTTAGCACAGCATTCATCTCATTATTGGACTCCATTGGGTTTTCTCAGAGAGTAAATTCTCCAACTCACTGTCACAATCACACCCTTGATTTGGTCCTCACCTATGGTATTGATATTGAGCACTTAATAGTCTCCCCCAAAATCCTGTGTTATCAGACCACTACTTAGTATCATTTGAATTCCTATTACTTAAGGACTATGCACCTCTAGAAAAATTAGTGTTCACTAGATGGTTACCCGATTGTACTAGGACTAAATTTAAGGAAGCAATTCCGACAGCATTAAAGTCAGTTAGATTTCCTAGTATCTCTGACGACTCTCATGATTTTTTGAGCTCCCCCCAAATTGACCAACTTGTTAGAAACGCTATGGACTCACTCAGAGGCACTCTGGACTCTGTTGCGCCCCTAAAAAGAAAGATTATAAAACAGAAGAGACTGGCACCATGGTTTAACTCTGCAACTCGCATGAAGTTAAAACAAACAACGCACGACAATTGGAAAGGAATATGGCGCTCCACCAAAGAGGAGGACTCTCGCCTAGCCTGGAAAGAGAGTCTCAAAACGTATAGGAAAGCCCTGTGTAATGCCAGAGCAGCCTACTATTCAGAATTAATAGAGAAAAATAAGAACTGCCCTAGGTTTCTTTTCAGCACTGTAGCCAGGCTGACACAGAGCCATAGCTCTATTGAACCCTGCATTCCCTTAAGTTTAAGTAGTAATGATTTCATGAGCTTCTTTAATGACAAGATTCTGAATATTAGGGACAAAATTTGTCAGGATCTGCCCTCGTTAGACTCCGATCCTTCAGACTCAGGAAATTTAGGAGCAGATACATTAAAACCTGACAATTGCTTAGACAGTTTTATTCCAATTGGCCTTCCCGAATTATCCTCGTTAGTTTCAGCATCGAAAGCAACAACTTGTCTCCTAGACCCCATCCCAACTACGCTGCTTAAGGAAGTTTTCCCATTTATTGGCACATCACTGCTGCATATTATTAATCTGTCTCTGGTGTCAGGCTTTGTACCCAAGTCTTTTAAAGTAGCTGTAATTAAACCATTGATCAAAAAACCTACACTTGATGCAGATGTGTTAGCCAATTATAGACCAATATCCAACCTCCCCTTTTTGTCTAAGATTCCTAGAGAAAGCCGTTGCCAGCCAGTTATGTAATTATCTCCACAGTAATAGTCTTTTTGAAGTTTTTCAGTCAGGATTTAGAGCTCACCATAGCACAGAAACAGCACTTGTGAAAGTCACCAATGACCTGTTGACAGCATCAGATAGAGGGCTTCTGTCTGTACTTGTCCTGTTAGACCTTAGTGCTGCCTTTGATACAGTTGACCATCACATCCTGTTGCTGAGAATGGAAAAACTGCTTGGTATTAAAGGGTCTGCATTAAACTGGTTCAGATCATACTTATCAGATCGGTCTCAGTTTGTCCATATTAATAATGAATCCTCTGTGCATACTAAAGTCTGTCATGGAGTTCCACAAGGTTCAGTGCTTGGTCCAATTCTGTTTATTTTGTATATGCTGCCCCTTGGCAATATCATCAGGAGGCACTCCATAGATTTCCATTGTTATGCTGATGACACCCAATTATATTTATCAGTGGAGCCACACAAAACTGATCAGCTCCTGAAACTCCATGCCTGCCTTAAAGATATAAAGGCTTGGATGACCAGAAATTTCCTGTTGTTGAACTCAGATAAAACTGAAGTGATCCTATTAGGTCCGAAACACCTGAGGAACACGCTTTCTCCTAATGATAGCCTTGTTGGATGGCATTAACTGGGCCTCCAGCACCACTGTAAGGAACCTCGGGTGTTTTATTTGATCAGGATATGTCCTTTGACACCCATATTAAGCATATTTCAAGGTCTGCTTTTTACCACCTGCGCAACATCGCAAAAATTCGGCACTTTTTGTCCCAAAGCGATGCTGAAAAATTAGTCCATGCATTTGTCTCTTCCAGGCTGGATTATTGTAATTCACTTTTATCAGGCTGCCCAAACAAGTCGTTAAAGACTCTACAGCTGGTCCAGAATGCCGCTGCTCGGGTGCTGACTAAAACCAGGAAAAGAGACCATATTACTCCAGTATTGGCTTCTCTGCATTGGCTCCCTGTAAAATTTAGAGTGGATTTTAAAATCCTTCTCCTCACATATAAGGCTCTGCATGGTCTGGCACCATCCTATCATATCTTAATGAATTGATAACTCCTTATCAACCGACTAGAGCGCTGCGCTCCCAAAAGCATGCAGGCTTACTTGTAGTTCCCAGGGTTTCCAGAAGTAGTCTAGGGGGCAGAGCCTTCAGCTATCAGGCCCCTGTTCTCTGGAACCAGCTCCCAGTCTGGGTCCGAGAGGCAGACACAGTGTCAGTGTTTAAGAATAGACTTAAAACCTTCCTTTTTGATAAAGCTTATAGTTAGGGTGGGCACAGGCTCGCCCTTAGTTATGCTGCTATAGGTTTAGACTGCCGGGGGGCTCCCATGATGCATCGGGCACCTCTCCCTCTCCTCTTCTCTGCTTCCTTTACTCATATTATGGTAGTAGTGCAAACTGGAGTCACTTTTAGAAACTGGTTAAAGTGGCTAAACTGGTTAAAGTAGTTAAATTGGCTAAAGTGTCAAAACGGTTAATGTGAATACTCTTATGTCCTGTAAAGTGCATGTTACTGCCGGAGCCCCGGTCCTCTTTGTTCTCTCCAGTCTTGCAGGTTCCTCACTGATTCTGGTTGTGGTCCATCTGTCTGAGGTTCACTGGCCTGGTGGGGACATGATCTGTGTCTGTGCTGTGGAGAGAAGGTCGAGTGGCCCAGAGCTCCATATGAGGACATCTAGAGATGCACCTGGACTCACAGACTCATTTCCATTACCTGTGATACCTTCACACATGGACTAAACCAATGAACTCAGTATAGCTACAGCTTATTACGACTCATGTATAATTCCATAATATGATTGATGATGTTCTCTGTACATGTGGCATCTATTGCACGTCTGTCCGTCCCAGGGAGAGGGATCCCTCATCTGTGGCTCTTCCTCAGGTTTCTTCTTTTTCCCATAAAGGGTTTTTTGAAGTTTTTCCTGACTCGGTTCGAGGGGGTCTAAGGACAGAGGGTGTCTGTGTCACAACTGTGCAGATTGTAAAGCCCTCCGAGGCAAACAATGTTTGTGATTTTGGGCTCTAAATAAATGAATTTGAATTTGAATTTGAATTTGACTACCTTACAATATGTGATGTATACGTCGGCATGTGTGTTTGACACATACACAAGAAAAAAAAAATGGAAAGAAAAAGGATATATGCATTATGCTCCATGGACAGTCTTATGGACCTTCCTTCATCACTAAGCTGCTTTCCACAAGGAAGAAGATGCCTTTAAGGAATGTGGGAAATGTGGGTTTATGGGGAATGTATTTAATACCATTGCTGTCACATGCTTTTCCTTTTATTGTGAATTCATGCTGGAGTGATGTTAAGGGTTTAATCATCATCCAGAGTGGGGGTAGTGTTGCAGGCATGGCCCTGGCCCCTTTAAGAACGTAAGCCGATGTGTTTATGTGACGTAGTACACCAGTGTTTTATGGGAAGAAGAGTTTTGTAGTAGTGTGAGTGGCCTGCGGGAAGCGCCGATGTAAACTATCAACGGAGATGATGGGGAGTCAGGAACGCCAGAAAGTATCTAGATTAGTTTATAATTCAGACTCAAAGACCGCATGTTCGCTGCTGTTATAAAATAAAGCGGCCGCTGTTCGAACTGCACTTGAATGCCTCCTCATCTGTGTGTGCTGCGGTGAGAAGACCCGGACGGCTGGTTACCGGCCTGAACGAGCCAAACTACGAATAAATTAATGCCAGTGAGTTTCCCAAGCTACGGTTTGGAGCCGAGATACTGTCAAAGAAAGAAAGCAAAGAGTAAAAGGTAACACATCTATCTCCTTTTACAGTAGACTATACATAAGAATAAAGACCTTGTCTACTCTCTTCTCTTGTAAAGTAACTCCATGCTTGTCTTTTGGCCAAGTGCCTAATTTCTGAGATGAGCTGGATTCACAAGATGTGCTGAAGGCCAGCATCCAGTAAATTTTAGGAGGAAAAAAAATCTTCTGAGGCAAGGCAATTTTATTTACATAGCACATTTCAGTAACAAGGCTATTAAAAATTCTTCACACAAGATGCCAAAACCATTTACACCAAGTAAAAAAAGAAACATACCACAAAATAGGCATCAAATACAAGAATAAAAGATACAGTGCAGTGTAAAAATTAATCGTGAATTTAAATGGCAGCAGCAAACAGAAAATCCTTTAAATGAGCTTAGAGTGACATTGGACCAGCACTTTTCTGGGAGTTAATGTGGTATATAATTTAACAAAATTATTTCATACAGTTTGGTAGAAGAGAGGAGGAAAAAAGTGCAGTCACAGAGAAAGGGACAGTAAGCAAATACAGAGGATACGAACGAAGAATAGAGGATGAAGAGAGCAATGAACACAAAGACTGTAATGTTGAAAGCAGAAGAGACAAGTGAATATCCAAGAGGGAGCACAAAGTGAAGAGAGAGAGAGAGAGAATCCAGAAATCATACAAGCAGAGCAATACTGGAGGAGACATGGTTGGAAGGGAGGAGGAGAAAAATGAGAGGTGAGAGAGCCGACGTTAGTGAAAGAGACACATGAATGACACGTGAATTTGAACAAGCCAAATTTCAAAATAAATTACAGTTCAATTAATCATATAAATATAAGCTTATTTTATTATTTTGCTGGTATCCATTTTTGTTAGTTCTGAATACAATAATCTTAAAAAGCATTAAACTTTTTCAACAATTTTTCACTGAGACTCAGCTGCAATACACATGGGACTTCTATAAATGTATGTTACTGTCACAACGAAGCCTTTGGTGAAACTGGATTATAACTGGGACTTCTAAGTCATCTGTGACAGAAAACCCAGCTGTGTGTTGTTCAGCTGCACATGCAGCTCATTGTATAAAAGAGGTCTGGTTCAAAACCTGTCTAAAGTATGACTGATTGAATTATTTCCATTTTTTTGTGTGCTTCACATCAATTTTCATTTGTTGTAGTTGTTAATATTGAAGAACATACGCTGACTTTGTTCAGCTGAGGCATTTTCTTCCTTCCACTTTTTGTGCACAGCTAGTCCTTCAGTAGTTTCTTGTCATCACTCATTGTCATGATAGAGATAGCTTTCCATCCAAAAACAACAGCACTGACAGATGATGGTAGAGGCTCTTTATACTGTATTCTTTATGTAACTGATACTCAACACTTAGGGTTAGGGTTGACTATGGTTCAGTGTTACCAGTACCAATAAAATATTCTCCAATACATAAAGTGTAAACATGTTTTTCTACAAAAACCTTACAAAGTAAGCCAAACTTCTCAAATGCATCAAGACTAGTCTTGAAAGAACAACTTATATATATACAGTGAATTATATAGCTTACATATACTACAAAATTAAGAAATAAAGGTCAATGTCAGGCAACATCTAATTAAAGAATTAACAACCAGCTTTCAGTAATTCCGTTTTCAATATAACAATAATTGCGAACAAAATTTGGTCTGTACTGTAAGAAATATTGATTTCAATACCCAGCAATGTCAGTGCAGTTTTTCTGAAGAGCACTGCATCTGTGTTTGAGTTTTTTTTCTGCATATTACTCACAAGAAACAATCCCACTTTCTGTCTATCTTCAAAAGCATGACTCACATCAAGTGTTTAAGAAATTAACTGAAGAATGCTCAGCTTGATTACGTTTTATCCAGGACTATCTCTAGCATTTTCCCAGTCAAGATGTTATTAAATATGGTCCACAGAGAATATCAGGAACAATCACATAGTACTTTTTCTTTTTTTAAATTCACATTCACACTCACTCCAACATTTCTGGTGTGCCATTACAACCACTTGTGGGCAAATGGGTACTTGACATTGACTTTGATGGCAACAGTCCCAGAATGATCATCAGTCAAAAATAAGAATGAACTGCCTGATATTTGTTTGAGGCACAATCCTCTGCAATACTGAACATAACAGCACACCTCTCACCAAACAAAGCATTGATATTCTGCAAAGTCATGGAATATGTTATTGTGGTCATTACCAACATGTTTAAAATTCTTTCCTTCTGCTATGCTTATTGCAAAACAATTAGGTAACTAAACACTTGGTTAAGGAAAGGGATAGACTGTGGCAACATCTAAAAACCAAACATAAATAATGTGGTTGCATAAAAAAATTAAACATTAACTGTTTGATTGTGACAGTATACAAACCCATCTTTTGTCTTTCATTCTCCACCCTGACCTGTACATCCTTACTTTCCACCTCATTTCATAACGTGCACACTACTTCCTGCAATGTGAGGAATAATATAATACCTAGTAGCTAGTTGATACATTCATGCACTTAAATGACCTGTACATATGACCTTCCTACAGTTCATATGAATACTGTGTTAATATTAACTTGGCTGGGAGGCACCAACATATATAATGCATACACATAGTTTAGTTTTAATAGAATGAATAGATAATCTTTGTTTAATAGTGTAGAGAAATAAATTACAATATGTTATATATAAGCCATATATGAACAGTTATAGATGATTAGTGTCTCCCAACATATCTACGCATCTCGATTACTGAAACTTAGGGTAACGGTATGGATGATGTATGCCTGATAGCACTGTGCAATGCAATACACATGGTGTACTGACATACTAGCTGCGATCACAACAAATATAGTCTAAAGTTAGCCTAATTCACTGTCTGTGATATTAATTGAGTATAAATGTTAATGGAACCTCTGAAAAATCTCAAAATTACCAAATATGATTGTAAATGGCTCTGTCTTTTTTAGGCACACTGTAATATATGGTATATCCAGTTACCAGGGTTCCCTGCGTATGAGGAACTCCACAGGCACTGGGCATGAGAGGAAGGGGGCAGCGGCCCAGCACTGTGTGTGTACACAGCAGACTAACTCTGACTGCAGCAGCTTCTGCATGGACAGGTAACTGCACCACAGGGGGAAAAAAAAGAAAACTCAAAGTATTTATCACAAATAATACAAAGATGTTTTTTAAGGAGGTACTACTAGTGAACATGTCTTCAACCTATAGTACTATAGCATAAGACTTTTAATACCATAGCTACTCAAAACACATATATTGGATTGGCCTGCGGGTGTACATTTAGATCAGATTAAATATTTGTAAAATAAATAAAATTTTATTGTCAAAAAAATACTAGATTGGTAGCGTACAAGTTCAGTTTTGGGGAGTACAATAACTTGAATGCTGTATGTGTGTTTTATGTATTTATTTTATTGTTATGTTTTTCTACTGTCTATTATGCCATGACTTTGCAAAGTTTTAGTGAAACAAAGGACATTACAGTTCCTGATATCCCATGAGACACTAATGAAGGCACAGAGGCCATCTGCTTTATTTTCCTGTTTCTGTACATGAGCAAGCAGGATTCTAATACCATCATATCTTAATGAACTGATAACTCCTTATCATCCAACTAGAGTGCTGCGCTCCCAAAACGCAGGCTTACTTGTAGTTCCCAGGGTTTCCAGAAGTAGTCTAGGGGGCAGAGCCTTCAGCTATCAGGCCCCTGTTCTCTGGAACCAGCTCCCAGTCTGGGACCGAGAGGCAGACACAGTGTCAGTGTTTAAGAATAGACTTAAAACCTTCCTTTCTGATAAAGCTTATAGATAGGGTGGGCTGAAACAGGCTCGCCCTTAGTTATGCTAGCTGCTATAGGCTTAGACTGCCGGGGGGCTCCCATGATGCACCGGGCACCTCTCCCTCTTTCTCTGCTTCCTCTACCCTAATTCATTTATACACTTATGTCCCGTAAAGTGCATGTTACTGCCAGGGGCCTGTTCTCTCCAGTCTTGCAGGTTTTTAGCTGATTCTGAATGTGTCTGAGGTTCACTGGCCTGGTGGGGACATGATCTGTGTCTGTGTTGTGGAGAGAAGGTTCGAGTGGCTCAGAGCTCCATATGAGGACATCTAGAGATGCACCTGGTACTCACAGACTCATTTCCATTACTTGTGATACCTTCACACATGAACTCAGTATAGCTTCTACAGTTTATTACGACCCATGTTTAACTTCATATATGATTGATAATGATGTTCTCTGTACACATGTGGCATCTACTGCACGTCTGTCTCAAATCCGTCCCAGGGAGAGGGATCCCTCATCTGTGGCTCTTCCTCAGGTTTCTTCTTTTTCCCATAAAGGGTTTTTTGAAGTTTTTCCTGACCCGGTTCGAAGGGTCTAAGGACAGAGGGTGTCACAACTGTGCAGATTGTAATTTTGGGCTTTAAATAAATACTTTTTTCCCCCTGTAGGAATAATAAAACAAAGCCCACAATTGTTGTCCAGTTTGCTAATCAAGTGAGTAAGGCTGGAGTGCTGAAACAGTCTAAAAACTAAAGGGCCCCAGGGTATATGTAAATGAACACTTTGACAAAGAAAAATGCTGAAAGCAAAACAAAATTCAAGCAACATGGATATGGAATGGAAAAGTTTTCATAAAGCTAAACCACCAGACCACCAGAGCAAGCCAAGGTGATTATGGTTGAATATCTGAGAGATTTGGAACAATATAAGTGACAATGTTTACAGTCTAGGTTGGGTAATGGTGTGTTGGGAAATGTGCCCTGGCATGACATAGCATCACAACATAAAAAACTATAGATACCTTCAATTTTGTTTTGGTCATGTCATGTTTGGAAGCATGCCCTGACACAGAGACAGTGTGGCTTGCAGTGAAATTTTTTTGCAAATCTTATTTCTAAACTGCCCTTTTGTTTTATATGACAGACAAAGATTTTCCTTTTCTTATTGAAGAAACTCAGAGTAATGAACTTTCTGAGAATGAAAATTCCTTAGTTGAGAACAGCTCTAACAAAAAGAAAACAGATAAATAAAAGGGATGGGTGTGTTGCATTTTATCTACAGAAAGATTTTCATTGTAAGGCTATTGATAGATAATTGTTAATGTCATGGAAAGTTTTACAATTGAAATTCCATCCATCCATCCATTTTCTGTACCGCTTATCCTGTCTCACATAGGGTCGCATAAAGGTGCTGGAGCCTATCCCAGCTGTCGTTGGGCAAAGGGTGGGGTACACCCCTGGACTGGTCGCCAGTCAGTCACAGGGAGAAGTCAGGAGAAGGGATGAGGGGATGATATGCAGCAAAGAGCCCTGGGTTGAGTCTACATCCATAGGCGTGCGCTCATCTAGTTGAGCTATCCGGCCGCCTAAAATTGAAATTTATTCTACTAAATTTAAGAGTATATTCTTGAGTTGCATATATAGAATACCTGGTTCTTTCACTGATACATTTATGAACATCATGGTTGATATTTTTAGGAAAATATGTAATAAGAAGTTACTCTTTGTTTGTGTGGACTTTTAGATGATTTGTTAAAATGGAATCAACATAAACTAACAACAGACTTTTGTAATGTAATGTAATGTTTTAGACTCTGACCCCTTATTGACAAATTTAGTAGGATAACAAAAGAAAGTGTCACATTTATGGCAACATTGTTTCCGATGTTCATGAACTAGTAAACAAGTGGTCCGCTCTTAAATGACATCAGTGATCATCTTTTTATTTTTATAATTTTACATAAATTTGATAAGAAAAGTTCACTTGGTGTAAGTGACCCTTTATGCAAAATAGTAAGATTAAGGACACCAGAGAGAATTGAAGCCCTAAAGAGCCTTAAAGACCTTATAAATTATAACTGGGATGAGGTGTGTGTTGATGATCTAAATCAGGCTTACGGCATTTTTGTGTTCATTTTTAAAGTTATACAATAAACGTACTGGGTAAAAGATAAATATAAAGGAAAACCATGGATGACTAAAGGTCTGCAAAGGGCATGCAAAAAGAAAAAAAAACTTTATAAAAAAAAGTAAGAACTAGTAAGTAAGAAATAATTTGTCTGAAAATTTGATTAGTGATAATATCAGCTGCATCTACCTTTGTGTAGTAGATGAAAGATAGATGAAATAACAAATAAAAGATCAACATTCAGATCAACAGATTCTATTGACATGGTATTTTCTCTTGAAATCACTGATTCTATTGTAAGACCTCTGACATATGTGATTTGTCTTTTTCAAGAGGCGTTTTTCCTACTGATATGAAATTCAAATAAAAAAAAATGGTGATAAGTACCATATGAAGAACTATAGGCTGGTATCCCACCTTCCTCAATTTTCAAAAGTATTAGAGGAATTATTTGTGAAAATTAAAATTAAATAATCCCCTCATTGATCATCCTAGGTGACGGGCCAGACTAAGAGCGGTTCACAAGGCCACCATGGAGAAAGAAACAACAAGGACCGTTACGTCGGATTGGCGTTACTGGGGCCCCACCCTGGAGCCAGGCCTGGGGTTTGGGGCTTGCAGGCGAGCGCCTGGTGGCCGGGTCTTTGCCCACGGGATCTGGCCGGGCTTAGCCCGAAATGGCAATGTGGGCCCATAGGCCTTCCAGTAGGCTCAGCTCTCACTCACCACCCGCAGGAAGGTCCATGAGGGACCAGGGCCAGTGCGGTGCAATGCAATGGTTTGGGTAGCAGTCGTGGCGGGGGGCCTCGACGACCCAATCCCTGGACCAAAACTCTGGCCAATAGGGACATGGAATGTCACACCTCGCTGTGGGGGAAGGAGCCTGAGCTCGTGCAGGAGGTTGAGAGGTACCAGCTAGAGATAGTCGGGCTCACCTCCACGCATAGCTTGGGCTCTGGAACCAAGCTCCTTGAGAGGGGCTGGACCCTCCACTACTCTGGAGTTGCCCAGGGTGAGCGGCGGCGAGGTGGTGTGGGCTTGCTTAGCTATAGCTCCCCAGCTCAGCCATGCCATGTGTTGGAGTTCACCCTGGTGAATGAGAGGGTCGCTTCCCTGCACCTTTGGGTTGGGGATAGGCCTCTTGCTGTTGTTTGTGCCTATGGGCCGAACAGCTCTGCACCAGTCCTGTTCATATTCTTTATGGACAGGATTTCTAGTAGGCAGCGTAGCCAGGGGCCTGGAGGAGGGAGTCTGGTTTGGGAACCACAGGATTTCACCTCTGCTTTTTGCAGATGATGTTGTCCTGTTGGCTTCATCAAGCCAGGACCTTCAGCATGTACTGGAGCGGTTTGCAGCCGAGTGTGAATGTGAAGCGGCTGGGATGAGAATCAGCACCTCCAAATCCGAGGCCATGGTTCTTGACCGGAAAAGGGTGGCGTTGCCCTCTCCCGGGTGGGTGGAGAGGTCCTGCCTCAAGTGGAGGAGTTCAAGTATCTTGGGGTCTTGTTCATGAGTGAGAGAAAGATGGAGCATGAGATTGACAAGTGGATTGGTGCAGCGTCCGCAGTTATGCGGTCAGTGTACCGGACCGTCGTGGTGAAGAAGGAGCTGAGTCAAAAGGCGAAGCTCTCGATTTACCTGGTCAATCAACGTTCCCACCCTCACCTATGGTCATGAACTTTGGGTAATGACCGAAAGGACAACGATCGTGGATACAAGCGGCCGAAATGAGTTTCCTCCCGTAGGGTGGCTGGGCGCTCCCTTAGAGATATAGGGTGAGAAGCTCGGTCACTTGGGAGGAGCTCGGAGTAGAGCCGCTGCTCCTTTGCATCGAGAGGAGTCAGTTGAGGTGGCTTGGGCATCTGTTTCTGAGAAAACACAATTTCCAGCTAAAAACAGTTCATTTTGTATTCTGGATAGGTTTTGTATCAACTGTGACTGACAAGTATACACTGTACACTGTAATTTGTTCAGAGATTCAATTTATAATGTTGACGTATGCAATTTTCATCAGATGTTATAATTTGTTAGAGCTATGTCTGTCATTTGTAAAAACAAATGCAGTATCCTGATCTGCCTTAAGAATACTGTAGCATCTATAAACTACCAGGCTTACGTGAAGAATAGACCTACACAATCACATGGTTTTGAGAATAGTTTAATTTATCTCTTCTTTTGTGAAAGTGGTGAAAAACACAAAATTATGTGCGTAAATATGACATAAATTCATTTGTTTTGTCAGTTGTGTATAGTTATTGAATCTGTGCTAATAGTATGAAATTAGAAAATGACAATTTGTCCAAACAAATATTAACTTTTGCAACACAATAATAAATCAGCCAGTAACTTGATCAAACAACTGTTGCCAGTTAATGTGGCCAAAGTGTCAAATACAAACTATAAGCTCATCTAACATGTCAGACCAAACAGTTCTGAAGAGATGCATGGGATATAAACTTTATTCAGCACTGCACACCTACACCTGTCAAGTCCAGAATTGTTTTATGATCACTAATGTGTGAAGATTGACAAGTCAGTGTGAGCTACAACTGAGGATTTATGTACAGAGATGTTTACCTATGCTCATTTCCTGTTCCTGTAAGCTCTGGTGCCATATTATAGCTGCTGACTCATCACAAACTGAAACAGGTCATGCCCCTCCAGCCAGTGCCTGCTTCACCTAGTGGATCGGATTGGCTGTTCAGATCAACACCAAGTGTACATGATTCACACACGCAGGTGTTGTCTGGGAAGGTTATAAAGTGATACAGAGTGCAATTTATGAGAGAGGATAACTGTGGAATGGCAGATAGAAATTATGGCCAATCATACAATATTTTTGGGAAGCAGAAGCAATCTCATTGGTCAAAAAAGACATGAGATTGTGAAGCAAGACCTTAGCTACTGAAAGAAAAATGCCAACGCTGTTATTCCGGTAAATTTAAGTAAGCTTGTGTTTTTACAGTTATCATGAATATCATTTTGGTTTTGTTTGGGCATACAGATGTAACTAAAACTGGCTAATTTACTTAAATAAGCTATAAGCAGGCTGGGATCCAGGGAAATTTAGTGAGCTAACCTGCTGACCCTTTAAGTTGACTGTCATTGCTATAAATAAAAGAAAGCATTATTTCTAATATACAGTTTTAGAAAACTTGCGAGCAACTACCTCCATGAATCTTGCTGCATTCATATTATGTATGAGAATGAGAATGAGGGCAAAACTTTCAGCCGTACAAAATTAGGAGAAGGCTGTTAGTAAAAGCTTGGCTACTTGCAATTACACTTTGTGTATGACATGAATGCACTATTAGCTACCTACACTCTTGTAAAGTTTCCCATTTACCTTTTAACAATTTATTTGAAATAAGTATTTTTAAAACTCATTGACAGTTAATTTATTCATTCACATTTTTTACTTATTTTGAATTTACAGAAAGTGGGCATATGGGTCATTCCATACCAACTCACCCAGAATGAAGAACTTAGATTACCATAGATTTCCTAGAAAAAATGCACAACTTTGAAAATCCATAACTAAAAAATATTTGGAGTAGAGGTGTGGGATTTTGCAAGGTCCCATGAATTTAATGGAAGTTTTCACATGAATCTTTTCAAGAAAAATGACATGAAATGGGACATCCTAGGTGAGTTGGTATGGACTGACGCATAAGTATATGTTAATCTAAAGCTCAATGATAAGCTTTCCTTCATCATCACTACTGCTGGTGTCTTCTGTGTAGTCCTGGCAGCTTTGCACAGGCCTTACTCCACCAGGCAGACACTCAGCTGGATAGTCATCATGATGTTGGCCAGTCAAGAAAAAAGACTGGTATTTGTTGGAAATGTCAGATCTTTCAGAGTTACTGCTCTGACTCATGTCATTTGCTGCTTTATCCTTGGTGTCTTGATAACCATCAGGTTCTGGGTATGTAAAAGGCTTTGATGGTAGCACAGTATTATTATTCAGCACATTGTTGTTTGACAGATTGTGGTGTGTGGAGGATAATGTTTTGACATCAGGCGAGAGACTTGGGCTTTTGTCACTTCCTAATGTTAACTTAGTACAACAGCTTACTGTCATGATGCTGGTCTGGTTTTGGACTTGATTTTGGTCCTCATGTAGAAATGTTTGAGTTTGTTGATGTCTGGACTCAAATTGTGAAAAATTTTGTGTTTCTTTTATTTGAACCTCTGCTTTTATATGTTGACTTGAATTTGATTCACGTAAATTTGTTTGTTGGTTATGGATTATGCTGCTTTCCCAGCACTGCTGTGAGAAACAGATGTTCCTGGGTGGTGGAGAATCAAAAAGGCTAGTCTGACTGCTGCGGGCAGGTGAAGTAAAGTTATTTGATGTGCTCTGAGTTTTCTTAGGGTATTCGGACATTCCTGAGTGTGTCTGGGAGAGATGCTGAAGTTGCTGCCTAGATAGCCAAGTGGTTTTAAAGGAATCCATTTGAACCTTTCCGTCTTCTCCCTGTTCATAAAAGAAGAATATGAGGAGCAATATTACTATCATACCATCAAAGTAATGCAGGCATTGTCTTCCCTCCACTGAACCTTCTCATAAGAAGCTCGAATTCCACAGCGCTACACATGTTCAGTGACTAATGAATTATAGTAAAAACATCATAGGGAATATCTCAAACTGATTGAACTAATTCTATGATAAAAACAGACTTCTGTAAATGTAATTAGTAGCCTATTTCTGATATTTTTTAAAATGGATTGCTGATGACCTCTGAATTTATATCTGACTTGCCACCATGTAGGGTTATCTAAACCACATTTCCACTGTTTTACACATCATATATTTATTTTGCTGCAAATATTTCATTATAAAAATATACATTCTGGTCTGGGTGTCTTTCTATTCTTGGTATATGTCTTTAAAAAAATGAAAAAGAATTCTGTGATGTAACAATCCTATATGGCTGAAACCTGCTTCCAAATGATCCTCAGATAGGTATAGTCTGAACATAACTAGCAGTAAGGGATTTGTGGAAAGATTTAGAGGAGTTTAACAACAATTAAATCAATAACAAGTATTTAGAAAGAATGCTGAACTGGAAAGATTCATGTACATTGGGACATTGGGTTTTGTGACAATTTCTGTGACATTATTTTATGAAGGATGTGGTGAGTTGGTCGTATAGAGCAAAGGGTGTGTTATGTGATTACATAGTGATAAGTATTTATGATCTAATATTTATTTATTTACTTGCCGTGTCTGTGATGTACAGTTATTTGGCCCTGAACTTTTTAAATGATACCAATGTTTGGACTGTAAACACTGATACAGTGAGAATAAAGTTGTATAAAGAGGGATGAGACTAAAGTTGTATAATAAACATGCATCCAGTGAGTAATGTATTCAATCTCACCTCTGGCTTTGTTCTGTCTTGTGAACATGTGTATCTACAGTTAGACTCAGCCTTGCAGCACTGTCCTGGCACTGCGTCCCTCTTGATTCCTCTGTTCTTATCTTTTGCCGCCACCCCTCCGTCATCCAGCCCCACCATGCATCGATGGTTTGTCGCTCCAGTGTCTTGGCTCTGCTTTGGCAAGTGTATGCTGTCTGCCTGTCTAGGGGTCTCTTCATGTCCCCATGTCTGTGGCTCTGTCTGAGCTGCACATCCTGTCAGAGAGGCTCCCTTCATATGCCCTAGGGGAAGACAAATGAAAGGTTTTTCAGGGTATTGAATCAAAATATTAATGCTCAACTGTCAGTTTTAACTTGCCTGGAAAATAAGGTGGAACGTTACATAAGATGTATGTTTATTGAAAGCTCTAAATGTAAAAATAAAACAGTACAGTGCACTATAGCTCTTGCATCACAGCCACAACATTTGAAGAATGCTCAAGATTAGAAATCTTTTCATTGTTAACATCTTCAGAGTGCACTGACCAAATTTTAAGTCAGTTGGGTTAATTCTTGAGGAGGGGGTTGTTAAAGTATAAACACAAAATCCACCAAAAAATTCTATTATCTATCTATGATTGCATATTGGCATGTAGATGTCATAGGGCTGGGACTCTTACGCAGTATGTGGAATTTGGGTTGGAATGGATAATGTAAAGTCAAGTTACAAATATGCAAATACTTGGGGGACACCAGAGAGCCAGCTGGCCAAGCCCAAGCCCAGTCACTGCAGACAGACAAAACCAGACAAAACAGAGTATCTGACAGAATCTCATTCACTGCTCCTGCATGCTCCACCACATATACAGTAACTTGGAATGGATGTAATGGTTAATAAACAAAAGACCACGTTATAAGAAAATTACAGTTTACATTATAGATAAGTAAATGATGAAGAGCAATGACAAAAAGTGAGTTAAAGTGAGAATTAGACACTGCAACTTGACACTGGGGGGAAGGGTCTTTAGTGGCAAGCTAGTGCAAGCTGTAGAGAGAGGAGAAGGGAGAATAAGTATAAGAGCACTTTCTCATAATCTTACCACTGTATATGTTTCCAGCAATGGAAAAATAATAATAATTTGTGCAAAAAAAGTGCAATGTAATAACTTTGTTGAAATGAAACCCATGTAACTATAGGATTATGCTACATCCTAAATTAGCATACTATATATATGAACAAAAAATTCAACGATTGATTCTTAATCCAATGTGCTTTAGTATAGAATACTAAAGCACATTACTAATAAATTTGCACACTGAACTGTATATCCTGCAGATCATATCCAAAATGAATACTTCAAATAATTCAAATAATCTACTTGTAAGCACAGTTGGGATGTCTTTCCATCTGGATGTTAGAGCACAATGGAGCAAACTGGCCCAGTTGGCAGAGTTAATTACATTCTGTGATTTATTTTGAGTGATTTCCTGTGAAGGGCCAGAATTGTCTAATGACTCGTCCCTCCCCAGTTGGGTTGTTGGGTACTGTCTAGGAGCTTTGTATTTATGGCAAAGGCAGTGGGTGGTTGGGTTTCTCTACTTTCTAACCATTGACATGCTGACCATATTTGTGTGGCCATTGCCACAAGCCTAGTGCATCAGGAGGCTTAGGTTCAAATGCTGTAGAATGTAGTAGAATTACTGAATTCAGTCAGCTGGAGAAATGTGGGTAAATACTCACTTTGGTCCAACTCCTTTTGATGTCCTGGCTGTTGATGATCTCTTCCCTCCTTCCTATTTCCCAGGGTGACAGACTTTTGTGCTTTATTTTGGATCACTCCTGGGGCCACTGCTTCCACATCACTGTGAGAGGATGCTACCTGCTGTGAGAGGATGCTATCTGCTTGCCCCTCAATCTTGGGTTCAATGAGAGCCAGCTGCTCATCAGATATGATCTGTAGGCAGATTTGGAGGTCTGCTGTGTGAACATGAAACACGTTCTGAGCAGCTGTATGCATCTGGTCAAATGGTACAATGCCACAATGCACAACTGGAGCGTTTGAGCTGTTTACAGGGTACAACTGGTCTGATGTTGCTGAGAGTTTTATGTGTGACACAAGAGGGCTGGCATTAGGGTTATGTTGACTGTGTGAGAAAGCTGTAAATCCAGCAGCAGATGACTGATTGTTTGCTGTGGTTATGGTAGGTGTAGCAGGGACATTGGTAACCATGGGTACATCAGGTTTTGGTAAGCCACCGGCAAATGTTGAAGGCTGTACTGAAGTGTTGCATAATCCTGCCTGATAATCTTGTAGGCAGGTTGTGGTTATTGTGGCTGCTGCAAATTGCCTGTGAACTACAGTTAGACTAGATGTGCAAGGCAAGAGGAGCTGACCTTGTGTGGAAATGAAAGCATTTGTCTGTTTAATTTCACAACTCTGCACTAAAAGTGAGGTGACAGGCTCACTACATGTCTTAACAGACGCTGTGACAGAGGATGACGTCTGCTCAGTGTGAGAAGATGACAGGTGGTCATGACAGGTGAAAGTGCAGCCACCGGTTCCTGTTGGCCTATCCACAACATGCAGTGAAGGATCTGAATCAGGTTCAGCTGCAGCATTAGGTAACTTGAGCTGATACTTGGGCAGGAAGCTGGTCTTGGCAGAGAAGGGGGAAGAAGTGGCTGGACAGGTACCAACAGACAGTGTACTTGCATTGATTATACATGGTGGGAAGAGAGCTCCTTTAAGTTGAGTATGTTTTTGATTATTTTGAAGGTTGATATAAATTACATCTGTATCCTGCTGAGGTTCACTGCCAGTGACAGAGGGAGAGATATGAGTCAATGTGCTTGGGTCAGTCTCCATCTCCAGACGGCAGATTCTTTTGTCATCAGTTTTCTGCTTTTTCCTTTCGGAGGGTATGTGGACTCCAAAGAGCTGGAAGCTAGAGTCAGAGAGTTTTTCATCATTAATTGATCTCCCTTCTTCTGCTCTGCACATGCTTTCTGTTTTGTGGCTAGCCAGTGATTCAATTGAAGGTAATGGCAGTACTGACATAGACAGATTTCTCTGCTGTGGCGTCTTGAAAGAGTTGCAAGATGTATAAACCTGGTTAGTTTTCCAATTAAAATCAACAGCAGAGACAAGGGATAGTTTGGCAGGAGGGCAGCTTGCATGGCATGCTGTTGCACTGCTGTTTGTTAAGTTTATTGTTGGGCCTGTTGTTGTTACTGCCTCCTTGTGAGCTGCTGGCAAGCTTTTTTGTAAGCCCTGAGAAACGTCTTGCTCTGGGTTTGTTGAACATTTCCTGCCTTTGATAACACTTTCATCGCCATCTTTCTCAGCATTGTAGAGTTTCTTAAATGTCCCTCCTCCGTACATGTACCACTTGTTGTAGGCAAATTTCTGTGTTTTCTTCCTCCGGAACTTTCTGTTGCTTGGCTCTCCACAAATGTCACCGCCATCTCCATTGCAGCTGAGACTAGCAGTACACGCCTCCTCTACAGATGAATTCATGAAGAGACCGTCTGTTGCGTGGTTGCAGTCTACGGCTGTCTGCCGGACCAGTGGGCGGTGAGTGGATGACTGCTGGTTCACAGGCTTGATTCCAAAACCTGCTGAATTGATCTGGCCATAGCTTCCCCTCCGGACGAGTGTTACATAATCACTCTGATAGGAGGAGGTTGAGCTGCTCCTCTCAGGCTGCAGGAGAGTAACACTGAAAGGGAGGGAGTTGCTTCGGGTTAATGGAGCATGCTCCGTCGTGGTGGAGTGCTGAGTAGGCACAGAGCTGTAGAAGCCAGACTTCTTGTTTCTTTGACATGGAACATTCAGAATCTTACTCATCCTCATGTCAAAGTGAAAGGAGTCTTTGTAAGTGTATGGCATGGGGAGGTCGATACTACCCTGCTTTGACAGAACTGTCTTCCGTGGCCTTACATTCTCTAGCTTTTTGTCCTCCACAACAGCTGTATTCTCTGAAATCAGCTTAGATATGCGCTCTTCAAGTGTCTTCTGCTCCTGCTCCTTTACAGTGTCTTTGGGTTCCTGTCCACTTTCTCCTGGTTCTAAAGGGGTTTCATCAAGCTCCTTAGTAGAGTTGGTGAGGGAATCTATACTGTGGTCAGGCAAAACACTGTAAGGGCTTGAGTAGTGGTCACTGCTCTCACTGAAACCTGAGTCAGTACTCTCATGGCTTTGTGATTTTCCTTTGGATGCAGAGCTCTCCCACAGCTTAGAGAACAGAGTGGCTTCTTGTCTCTTAAGGGGAAGATGACGACTTGCAGTTGGCATAGGTTTTTCATTTTCCATCCTTTGTTTTCCCTCCTCTATTGTTACCTTTGAGGTTTCATTTGACTCTGTCTCGTGAGCTGCAGGTGCCAATTCATTCTGTTCACTAACAGAAGTTTCTGTCTTTACAGAGTAGACCTTTGCAGTATTGGCTGGACAGGTGATATCAGCAGCAGGTAGTGTGACATCCTCAGCAAGAGAAAAACTGGAGGTAAAAGTCTCTCTGGAACTGGACATGTTGTCAACACTGCCCAGACTGCTCTGCTCTGATTCAGACGAGAGGCGGGCATGAGCCTGAGTACGCTTATGTTTGTAGAGGTTGCTCTGAGTCTTGAAGGAAACTCCACAAGTAGTGCAGGGGTAAGGCCGCTCCCCGGTGTGGCAGCGGAGATGCTTCTCCAGCACGCTGGGCTTCATACAGTCCCGTCCACAGTGAGGACACACGTGTTTCCCTGCTGACTTGGGTCTGGCTGCAGGAGCAGCAGCTGCCAAACTCATCCCTGGTTGAGACTGCAGCCCACCAGCAATATGGAGTGTCAAAAAAGGAAGCGTCTCCTTGGAGTAAAGCGATGGCATGGTCAATTGAAATGTGGCTGGCTCCTGAGCAGCTGCAGGAAGCTGCGGGTAAGGTTGTGGTGGTAGAGCAGGTACTGTGTGGATATAAACAGCCGTCAGTGGGGCCGGGATGTCCATCTTTTTCTCTGTCTGTGCTGCAGTGGAGTTGATGTGTTCTGAAGCACTCACCAATCCTGGCTTGCTAGTCTCCATGGCAACACTGCTGCTGATGTGTTGTACCACAGCCAGGTTCTCTAATTACCTGTAAGATATAAACGGGTTGCATTAGACCTCTGCTTTCAGTTAGATCAAATGGGACAGATGGGAATTTTTCTAGGTATTGCTCTTAAATTTTTTATTCTGCAGAATGTGTTATATAGCACCAGTGGAACAATGAAAATGAGCATACCAATGAATACAAGTACTAAAGCAGTTAATGATGACAAATATGTAGTACCCCTCAGGACAGAGGCTGATACAGGCATTAATCTGGTTGATAAAAATCTAGGGACGTGTGTTGCATTTATGTTCATAATTTTACAGGACTGCTTTTACATAAAAGCACTGTTGTGATGAGCAATAATAACCATGGTTACAGAGTGAAGTGAAAGGTAGAGGCAATTGAATACTGTTTAATTTCAAGAGCAGGCTGTGCAGGAATACTGTTCTGATATATATATATACAGTAGAGAGAGTCAGATGGTATTATAGGAGAGTGACTTACATCAGGAGATGGATGAGGGAGTGAGATCAGACACTCGTATAGTACAGTAGAGGCTTTTATCTCCGCAACTGAAATGTGTCTTCTGACATTAGCTGTTGCCTCTGTCACCAGTCTGTACCAATGCCACGTTCAAGCTTGGGTTTCCAGTTATATCTGTGCAGTTATTCAACTCAAGTGTAAAGCCATCTATGAAAAAAGATACATAGTTTCATTTCCTGTTACTGTGATGCTGCTGCTTATTGTACTCAGATCTTACAGACTTCACCCACAGAGGTACAGCTGGCATGGAGCACACTCTTTGTTAGTTATACAGCATGAGCATGCCCACATTGGATACTTTAAATGGTGCTGTGAACTGAGGAAAGTTTGTTCCTGTTCATATTAAAATTAGTTCTTTTCTGTGTGAGTGTGTGAATGTATTTTAATTAGCAAATATTATTTCACTTAGGATTTTAGATATATCTTTTTACAGTATTATGCTCTCACTTGAGTAAATATAGTAAACATATCACACTCTTACACATTCTGCAACTCCCTTATAAAGAAATACAGTTGATCCTTGAATTATTAAGAAGGATATTTTTTTCTACAACTGGTAGTCAGTTTAAAATTGTATACAAGTGTATCCTGGGTGCAATGCATTCAAAAGGAGGTCAGACTGATTTTGATATATCTGATTTATTGTGCCATTATGAGAAAATTTCTTGTTTCATCTTATCTACTCCATTAATTTAATTTCCATTGCTATTGTTCTGACTTCATGAAGCGAACATGTGAAAAGAAGAAATATCTGATGGTGTTGCCATCACACAGTGTAGGTAAGAAAAACACTACAAGAAAACATGACCATACTGTAACTAGGCCTAAACTCAGGCACAGCAGTTAAGAAGAACAGCAGAAGCAGAAGTCACTTACCTTCTTTCTTTGAACTTCAATCAGCAACAATTATCCAGCTTTGAAAGTATTCTACAATGAATAGCATCATCCTCAGCGTATGTGCCCATTTGAATCTGTTCTATCATCTAGGCCGTGTGTTGCTATCCAGTCTGAATTTTGCACACAGCTCTTTGACATGAACTGTTTCTTGTCACAAGGAAGCGGAACTAATGCAAATGAGAGAGAAGATGCACTATGAAAGTGGTGAGGCAGAGAGGAGGAGAGTGAGGGAAGGAGAAGGGCTGGCTGGGTGGGCGTGTGGCTGTCAAACAAAGACTTCCGGAAGACAAGTTGAAAACATAGATTACACAGAGTGAAAGAGCAGAAAGGTCCTGAACAGAGACAGAAGGATTTAATGCTCATACAAAGTACTGTGCAGAAATCAAAGCGATTAGTTGGTAGAGGAAATGCAGTGACAGAGGCAGGCTTACCTTCAACAGTCATGTTGACTAACTGACTTTACCATCAGCAGTTTGAGGCAGTACTTGACTGGCTCACTTATATATTCACTCCCCCACCAACCAACTTTCTCCCACACAATGTATTTCATACACCCACAGAGACAAGGTTTCAGCAAAGCTAATGCTGATGTGGCCGCTTATCTGCACGTGCACTGCTCTCATTCTCTCAGGCAGAGAACATAGAGTTGTGTGTGTAATTTTGCAGGTGTACGTCAGTTCAGACTACACATGGTTATACAGTAACACAGTAGAGGTTTTTTTTTAGATCACAATTTGCTGGATTTACTGTTGCTGGTTTTGACCAGCAATACTGTGGCTGAATGAGGTAGAGTACAGATTATATTACTCTGTTTCAAACTCAGGTATCAGCAGTTTTCTTCAACTTGTCAAATTTGACGAGTGACCAAAACATTTGTTCACTGTCTCTCAAGAAGTATAATAAAAAAATGGAATCCGATTTTCTGTCACTGCACAAGGTTCATGGGGTAAAACCTAGTGAAGAGAAATTTAGTCCAAGAGTGTATAGCTATGCACAGCTAGTTTATTTGTTTGGACGAATTGTCATTGGACAATACATGGCCCTTCTTGTTATAGTGCATGGGAGCATAAATAATTGCAACACATATCACACACTTTGGAAATTTTCCATCTAAAGATCAACATCAGTACCAGCTGGGAAATTATTGTGGCTCTTTCTACATTGCAGTTGGCCTTGTGTATCTTGTTCCATCATCATTCATCATTCAAAATGTGCTGTGGGCATAACCACACCATGTCTTCAATTTTCAAATCTGAATTCATTTATATTTTGGCCACTTGGGGGCAATGCAACAAAACATTGACCTTACAGAGTTAATATGGCTAACATGTTAGCAAACAAGCAAATAATTACCATCTCACACACACAGCAGATCTGCTATATCTTGTCTCTTTAGAAGCTAAATGCTAGCTTCTAGCATTGTCTCTTGGTGTTCGGGAGGGAGAGTACAGTGGATTTTTCCATTTGTTTTTTGTAGTCCATACAACTACCTGCTGCAGCTGTAATCAATGAGTGGAGAGACTGAAAAAGGCTATACAAGTGGATAAAATGCACCAGAGTCATGTGAACATTTCTCTGTGGGTGTGTATTTTAAAAACAACTATTTTCGTGGACACTTAGTAATTTGATCCATTGTCAATAAAAAAATATTGACTATTATTTATAAATGTGATATATTTCTACTCTCAATACCTGATGTGAGCGATGTTTTCAAAGATCATGAAAACACATCATGTGGGATTGACCGTGCAATTATTAAATGACAGACAAATAGTTCTATAAAATTTCATTGCTTCAGACTATAGTTGGTCTCCAAGGCAACTGCAGGCTGATCTGCTGAGAGCAGGCTTTGTGTTGACATGGCAACAAGACACCACCTACCACGCATGTGTTCCACCACCCTTACAAATCTCACAATCCTGCAGGGTGGAAGCATAGTTTCAGGCATGTTTGCATGTTTTGGAAGACTGTGACTATGTGTATAGTCCATATGGATTTGTACACATCTTCTCCTTAACAGTCTGCAGGCACTTAATATTGTTAATAGATTATATTTTTGGCCATGCTACTCAGGTTACTAGTGTTGAACCAATTTCACAAATGATTGTCAGCAATAACCAGGAATTGTTCTGAGTTCTACTAGTTCTTATGCTGACATAATCCCAGTTGTCACAAATACCTCTTTTTCTCAAAAAGTCATTGTTATCATGCAATTGCAACTAAAGTATGTCTTCAATCACTTGAGACAAATAATTCCTCTACCTTGACTCTCAAATTTTATGTCATTTTAGGAGGACTGAAATTACCTGCTTCTACACACTGCATTAGACAGGCCCTTTCAATTTATGGCCCTGGATTTATAGTATCCAAGGGAAATATCCACCTCACTTCATTAGCATCTGAAGAGGTCTCTTTCTGTATTTTTGCACATGAAATGACAGATGTATCATCTGAATAGGTCTATTTATTCAATAGCCTAAACTATCATCTTCCATCTGCATGTATTACACTACACTAAAGTGTTTTGGCTAGCATTTTAACTCATGAGCCACATTGCAGGAAGTGGAAACTGTGAGACCATGTGTGGGTGGGTGCTGAATTGCTGGAGGCCTATATCCACTTCCATATTCACATTTGCAAGAGAATAGCAGTAGAATGGCACATGACATTTTGTCTTCAGCACCTCTGTCAATAATACCACTAAGAGCTTCCAAACACAGTGTGTACACTTGTCATTGTTGAACTGTAAACCATAATTAACATCTCTGTTTACTCTTTAAAACAGTCAGTCAATTATGGGGCTCAGCAAAAGGCATTTTTATTCTATCTTTTATTAGATCCTATGACTGCAAAGCCACGACTTCTAATATGGTAACAAAGTTGATATCAAAGCCTTTTCAAAACCCTTTTCTTGCTTTATGTGTTTAAGAAGCTGTACTTGTGCACCCTCTGCTGGGTCATGAGTGTAAGTCTACATACAGAAAGGTACAAATGTTTGAAACCACACTGAAAATCTCTCGAATTATCTGAAAGTTTAAGGATTCAGAAACATTTAAAAATATGAGAAAATATGACCTGTAAAATGAATAAGAAAGAGTTAAGATTCTACTCTGTTTCTGGGTCAACAATCAAATTACAGACCAATCAAACTGTGGCATTGATCGACTTATCTCGTTTGTAATCTGAATGCATGTCTCAGTGGAAAGATACATTTTAAAGCATTCTGAATTTTTTATACATTTAATGGATTTGATCGACCCATAAGAGCCTTGTTCAAGTAACTAAACTTGCAACCAGTGATCCCCTGTTGTGAATATGGCTATGGGACACGTTTCCAGATCACTTTGATACATTGTGATAGTGGGAAACATGGCATCAGAGCAAAGTTAAAGTGTCAGAAATCGAATAGTTATCTTAAAAAAGAGGGACATTCTCTGTGATAAATCATGGCTAGACTAATAGTGTCTATGGGGGCAGTGCATGCAACTCTATACACTCTGCAGAAACTGAATCAGTTGTACCCAAAGCAAGCTCAGACAGATGAGTACAAAAAAGAGATAAACAGAATACAAAGATATTTTGAAAACTATGCATAATTTCAGTGATTCAGCTGTTCACGCTAATCGTTAAGCTGATCTTATTATGCGTAATGAAAAAAAAATGTAGTAAAATAGTATTACATTCGAAATAGAAGATTCTAACTAGTGGTCTCGGACACACTTGTTTCTGTATATTAAAACAAGTATAAACAGAAACTATTTATGTGCTGGGGTTAGTGAAACAGTAAAACACACATACCTTCAACAATTTTTTAAATGATAATTGAGAAATGTAAGAAACAAGCGAGAACATTCCATCACAATTTCGCAGATCCCAGGATGAATTTTCTACTGCCTCAAAAGATAAATTATTTAATCATATAAAAATTATATAAACTGAGAGATCGGCAAATTCAGTGGCAATTTAGGAGCTTCATGTTAATTGAATTATTGTTTCAGCAGCGACTATCAATTGTAGCTATTGCTTTTGTAAAGAAAGAAAGAAAGAAAGAAAGAAATAAAAGCTGGTAGATGTTTGGACCATAGACAAGTTAAGGTGTAGGCATGTTAGTGTTTTGATATGCACTGAGGCATGTTGCCTTCATGCACCTTGTAAATGCACCATCAGGCACTTTTCTCAAAGCTTACTGACAAAAATTACAACTGATGTTTTATTTACTTTTCCTCTGGTTTAGAAACAGAGATGCGCTGTGCCGAAGTGTAAAACAAAAAGGATCTGTTCGTGTTTAATATATTTTTTTTCCTTTTTTTGACATTGCACGGCTGCCATTTCCTACCCCGAAAGGTCTCATTCTACCATCCATTATGAAATGATTACGCCGATGTTTAATAATTAACTTTACTATGAACTAAAAAACTAAAAGTGAAAATTTCTGTTTACCCTGAAGGCAACTTCTTCTTTTACAGTCTTCCTGTGCTGTGACGTAAGACGCAACTACGTAAGGTTAACGCACGTTTGGGCCCGGGGCATCATTGGAACTTTGAAGAGGGTTAAATATACTTACGTTTTAAAATTAAGAGCGAAAAAAAAACCCAATTCAGCTCATGTTCCTAAATGGCACATAATGCTGATTTTGCATAGGCCAGACGTCCAGCTAGTTCGGCGTATCGCCAGCACGTAATCTGCTGTGGTTTCTGCTTCTGCTGTCTTAACTGTAGCAGCAAAGCTAACGTTGTTAGTAGCACTGCTAGCCCTAACCAACGGTATGTGTTAAATACTTTTGTTGTATATGGTATCAGACCAGCTGTTTAGTACATCGTCAATACAGCCTCTTCGTCTCGAGAAACTGTGATAACAGCAGCTAATAGTCATACGATTAATTGTCGACATTGTGTTTTTTTTTTACAGCCTGCTAAGGAGTCACTATTGACGGCCCGCCTCCGGTCACACCGACCCATCATGTATCGTCCCAAACCAACTCTAAAGGACCGACAGCACCTGTACAAGCTCATCATAAGCCAGTTACTATATGATGGATACACCAACATCGCCAACAGTCTCATCAATGAGGTCAAACCACAAAGTGTAGTGTCGCCCTCCGAGCAGCTGATGCAGCTGGCAAAGATAGGTAAGAGTAGTTTTCTCCATGTGTGCATGTGTGAGCTACGTAAGTAGACCGTAATTTAACTATTTCCAACTTTTTTCAGGCATGGAAAATGATGATAGTGCTGTTCAGTATGCTATTGGACGCTCAGATACAGTAGCACCTGGTGTGGGTATTGATCTGGAATTTGATGCTGATGTCCAGACCATGTCTCCAGAGGCATCTGAGTATGAGACCTGTTATGTAACATCCCATAAGGGCCCATGCCGTGTTGCTTCATACAGTCGTGATGGCCAGCTAATTGCCACTGGCTCTGCTGACGCTTCCATCAAGATCCTGGATACTGAACGCATGTTAGCCAAGAGTGCTATGCCTATTGAGGTGAGGCGGATTTAAGACCAGAGTACATTAAGACTTTTTAACCCAGCAGCCTTATGTTTACTGTTCTTTGTTTTTCTTTATATGTTAGGTGATGATGAATGAGACAGCACAGCAAAATATGGAGAATCACCCTGTTATTCGAACACTGTATGACCACGTAGATGAAGTCACCTGCCTCGCCTTCCATCCAACTGAACAAATTCTAGCTTCTGGGTCAAGAGATTACACCCTTAAACTGTTTGACTACTCAAAGCCCTCTGCAAAAAGAGCATTTAAATATATACAGGCAAGACTTTTTTTTAACAGGTTTGGGGAAATGTTGTTGGAGTGTTCTGTTGTAAGTGGAGATGCATTGTTAATGTAAACAAGACTGGAAAATCTCAACATTTCAATTTATTTAAATTATGATGACTGCACTATGTGTGTTGTAGTTAAAACGTCCCTTCATATATTTCCCTACAGGAGGCTGAAATGCTCCGTTCAATCTCCTTCCACCCATCAGGTGACTTCCTTCTGGTGGGAACTCAGCACCCCACTCTCCGTCTTTATGATGTCAACACCTTCCAGTGCTTTGTGTCATGCAACCCACTGGACCAACACACAGACACCATCAGTGGGGTCAGCTACAACCCCACTGCCAACAGTTATGTCACCTGCAGTAAGGATGGCAGCATAAAGCTATGGGATGGCGTCTCCAACCGCTGCGTGACCACCTTTGAGAAAGCCCATGATGGAGCTGAGGTCTGTTCTGCCATCTTCTCCAAGAACTCCAAATACATCTTGTCCAGTGGCAAAGACTCTGTGGTTAAACTGTGGGAGATCTCTACAGGCCGGACACTGGTAAAGTACACAGGTAATGTACATGTAAATGACAGTACATGAATGAAAGTGCAGTGTATCTGGTGACAGTGTTATAGATTGTTAGCAATGAATTAAAACTGTACTGAAAGGTGCATCGTTGTTACAAAGAGCAGGGTGAAGAAAAGCAGCATGTGTCTTTAACAACTTAAGCATTTTTGTTGTTATTTTAAAACAGTATTTAAGATAAGGTAAGAAACCTTATTGATCCCACACGAAATTCCCACAAGAAATTGTCACAGGAGTGAAAGAAGTACATCAACAGATTATTGTAAAAACTATACACATTTTGAGCCTATATACTATATAATGTCCAATGCATTAACACAAATCTGAAAAGTCCTAAAATTTGCTGAGCCCAAGTGTCAAAATATTCCTATGAGCAGAAGTTTTTAGTTCCTTTAAAACATGCCAGTACAGTTCATGTACAGTGTGTGCATAGAAAATGTGAAGAAAAAAAGAGAGCCCATTATAGACAGTCTTTTTAATCCCACTGACTGCATTATCAGCCACTTTCATTGTACATCTATGAATAATCGGTGCGAAAAAGCCTGCCAAGTTCAGTGAGTGATGAAATCTCTTCTTAAGTGGGAGAGTGACTTTCCTTTCTGTCTTGTGTGAACATTGCGTGGATTTTTCTTTGTCAGTGATTAGACAGTGACATCATCGTGTGTTGAACTCTGTAGGATTTCATACAACAATAATTATAAGCATTCTTTACATAGTGGTTATGTGTTTATCCATTGTAAGGTTCTGACCTGTTGATCATTTATGAACTGCAGCTTGTGCTCAATTACACAGGGCAAGCGCAACGAAGTGACTAAAATATACATGTATATTTTGATGCAAGGCACAAGCACTTTGATCATATGGTTAGATTTTGTGCTTTCTACAACTGAGTATGGTCATATTGGTCTGTCTGAGTACTGTGGAGAGAAGGACTCCCAGTCTGTTGTCTGTCTATCAATATAGGCTTTATTGGCCTGGTATGTGTACACATTTAACAAATTTGACTTGTCTCTCATCTGTGTGTGTGTGTGTGTGTGTGTGTGTGTGTAGATGTACATAAAGCTTAAAACAGGAATAATAAGTTCCATAGGGTAAACATAAATGTGAAAATACTAAGTACAGATATGCATTGATACAAGAAAAACAGTATATATAGAGACAGGGACAAATTACAGCAAAAAGAGGAGTACCAGGGTCCACTGAATCATTTGATGAGTATGAAAATGACAAATAAAATGCTACCATCACAGTCATCAGATCTTAACCTAGCTGAGCACCTATGGAAGACTTTCCACCACCATCACCATAACACCAAATGATATAATAGAAACTTTTATTTTCAAATCTGCTCAGTGATGTTGTGACTGTCTCTGATGCTGAATCTTCTTTCTTTCTTTTTCTTTTCTTTTTCTTTCTTTCTGCTGTACTCTGGTCTCTCTTACAAAAGAGAACTTTATCTTAGTGGGATTACCCCATTTATAAAAAAAAAAAAAAAAAAAGATTTAATATATATAATTGAGGGAATGTCTTGTGGAGGAAATGTGTTCGTCCCTCCAACTGAGGTCTACAGACTTCAACGCAACAGTCTTCAAACAGAAGACCTCAAGCTGTTCTGGAGGCCCTCAGTTGCCTCTAAGACACTTCTTTGTGTTTTTTTCCTTAAGCTTGTCACCTATCTGTATAATAAATCAAAGGAAAAACCAACATAAAGTTTCTTTGGTAACATGCTGGACCACCACGTGCCTCGAGATCAGCTTCAAGTCTCCTTGTCATTGACTCTCCAAGTCTGTGAACTCTCCTGGAGGGATAAACACCATTCTTCTAAAGATATTCCCTCATTTGGTGTTTTGATGACTGTGGTGGAGAGCTCTGTCTTACATGTTGCCCTAAAATCTCCAAATATCTTTAAAGGCAGCAGGTGGAGCTAGAGGAGCCTGTTTCTATCACAGAATATCTGTCTCATGTACTAAGATTAGATAAGGTAAAATAAAACTTTAATCCCACCATTAGGAAATTTACTACTAGCAAATATGAGTCATTTTTAAATAAATAACCCACTTCTACTTGTCTAACCTTCTCTAACCTTTTACAGCCAGATTTTACATTAAGGTATTGGAAATGGGTCATTTTATTTCCAGGTGTATGTCAGAAATTATTTTTTTCCTTCAAGGTCATGCTTACTGCCAGAATTCAATTCACTGAAACTTAATTAAGTTTGTACTGAGTTACTGGAAATGGTTCTGTTTTTATGTATGTTTTGGGCAGTCTTTGATGTTTATTGTGTATGTTTATATTCTTATAAGGATGAATTACAATTCAGTGATCAGCCATAGTCTTTGTGGCACAGTGAACTGTCTCTATACAGTGAACTGCATGTTCCCCCATCCTTTTTAGGCGCAGGGCTAAGTGGCCGTCAGATGCATCGTACACAAGGTGTGTTCAACCACACAGAAGACTACGTGCTGCTGCCAGATGAGCGCACTATTAGCCTTTGCTGCTGGGACTCACGCACGGCCGAGAGGAAGAACCTGCTGTCTCTGGGACACAACAACATTGTCCGCTGCATCGTCCACTCTCCTACCAATCCTGGCTTCATGACCTGCAGCGATGACTTCAGGGCACGCTTTTGGTACCGACGCACCACCACAGACTGAGACATGTCCATCCCCCATATTTTTACTCTGCCTCCTCCTTTTCTCACCTCATCTCCTCTCACTGAGAACCAAACAGGATGCTCGACTGGATGCTGTCTCAGTGACTTTACTGAACTTATCACCTTGTTCTCCTTGTTCTTTGTTCTGGGGTGTCTTTCTTTCTGTTTTTTTCTTTTTATTCAAGTCTTCATCTTACAAGTTAAGCAAGTTAAGGGCACTATTTCTCTAGATGTATTGTTTTTGACAACAGTTTGTGAAGGTACACTGATCCTTGTTCTTCTTCAATTGAAGGTCTGACCTTTTAAAACATGTTTTATTGCTTAGGAGCCCTTCTCACATCTCTCAGTTGAATGTTGTAAGTGACAGTAGAGTTGGTTTGTTGTCTTTTATTTTTTCTATGCCCTTTGTTGTTATTCATATTTTTACTAAACAATTAAAAGGAAAAAGCCTCTTCTATGAATTTGATGATGAAAAGTACCCCACAGTTGTTGCTGCAAAAAGTGTTGACTTACATGGAAGACAAATGGGGAATGATATGCCAAAGCATTCTCTCTCGCGCTCTCTCTCTGTTTCTCTCACTCTTTTTGTCTGTCTCTCTCTCTATCTCTTAATCAAACATTAAAGGTTAGATTAGTAAAAATTAAAACACTCTGTTGTATTTAGCAACATAAAAAACATTAATCAAAAGGAGATCCGCATCAAACGCATCAAATCTCGCATCCTTCTCTATGTCAGCCTGCATACTTGTATGAGAAGGTCACCCAGCCCCATGGTCCTTTATATTCCTCAACACCCAACCCAACTCTCCCAGCCATCTCTGTCTGTCATCTGTGCCATGCTTCAGACAACTCCTCTGTCCAAACCTGCTTCCGAATTGGTCAAATATGGAGGAGTACATGAATGTTAGAAGAAAAGAGGAAGACAAATAAAACACAACTGCAAAAATTCCCCCAGTTAGTTGGAAAAAATTAAACTACTGATAAGTAATGTACTTCTGCTTTACAAGAAATATAGAGAGGAAAGAGAACTGCAGAGTGGCATGAAGCTGAATGAAAAAACAAAAACAGTTTGGGGGAGGGGCAACTGTGGAGGAGAGGAAGTAACCATCCAATGAGGCTGCAGTATAGCAGCTTTGTCAATGACATGAACGAAGTTACCCCTCCCAGGGTTTAAAACACAGGCTGTTACTGACAGTTCACACAATATGCCTGTGAGAGAGAGTAAACGGAGAGACAGTTTTCTCACTCACGGTTGAGATGGTTCATTGAAAACCAAGCCTTTGTGGATGGACTTATTTCTCAGAGGACAAGGAACACGACTGTTTAACAAACATGGTGAGTACGGCAGCTGCACCTCTACCTTTGACTTTAAAATGAAATTTTCTGAACTTTTGTTATAACTCAGTTAACTTCTACTTTGCATGATTTATAGCAGTGGCCTTCAGGCCAATGGCACCCCAAACATTTAATGCAGTCCCTGAACATGACACTTTTTATACTTTAACTTTAAGGAGCTTATAATTAAGACTGTTGCATCATGGCAACTAGTGGTACCTTACAAGTGTCTTGGAATTATGTATTGTCACAAATTGACTGCAGTGATGCAGGTGTTGTATTGAAGTCTGTTCCACCTTCAAATGATGTTCCACTTACTATAATAAATTATATTTGTTTAATATTATTATGTGTTATTGTGGTAAGCTCTTTTTTAGTAAGCTCAAAAAGTGAGAATCTGTCTCTGCAGCTAATGTTTAGTCCTTGATTTATAACTTAGGTTTTGATTTTATACTGTGCTGTCTTTTGGGACTATTCAGTTGTTTACTGTTGCTCATCCAGAGGAATGTCCTTGCTTGACCACCTGCTTGGATTTAACCACCTAATTTTACGCACAGCACCCTCTGACCTGCTCTACTGCAGGCTGTAACCTGAGAGGCCTGATCTTGACAAAGGGCAGGGAATAAAACTATATGAAAGCACTTCAGTGCTGAGTTCATACATAGTCCCAGCAATGTAAATGGCAAACAGAGTGGCTTGGACCGGGCCACTAACCCAGTCTAATATTAGTTCCCATACTCATCTGTCGAATTCCCATATTCTCTGTCCAGCTTGATGCCTCTTTAACCTCACAGCTGTTCTGTCACTGATTGACCTGGATGTTGCAAAAATTGGTTAAATTTTGAGTTTGATTCAATGGATGTATTTACATCATTTTGTTCTACAGGTGTTTGTTAAAAGAGTGTGAAAGTAACTAAATGGGACAGAAAGGTAGCCAACAGCAGATGAAGAAATGATTAAACTTAATCGATAATCTGAGAATAGATGACTTTTAAACATTTTTTTTTTCACACTTCTGTTAAGTCTAGTTTTGACAGAATAACTTTGTGCAGCAGTAGTTATACTGCCCACTGTAGTTAATTTTGGGGGCAACCAACCGAGTCATTATTTGGTTTGGCTATCGGAATATGTTTAAAAAGCCTTAACATAATGTAACAGCAAAGGAGAACCTTCCCAGGTCCTATCTGTTGCCCACAGTACAGGGAAAGGATATCATCCTGATATCATCCTGACATTTTCCCACTGAGCTCATGTTAGTCATCACTTATTTAAAAAAAAGCTGACTGGTTAGATTGATGACAAACTGTCAGTTTAAGCAATTACATTTCTGTTCTGTAAGGTTGTTTCATATTGGAATGTATTTCTCTAGTTCCTAGAGTGCTATTTTTGGATTCTAGAGCAGGAGTCACTAGATGTAATCATAAGGGTTTACACAGCAGCCACTGTCCATTTGTATAACTACTGTGGATTATTAATCTACCTAAAAAATGAGAGGCTCCCATCAATCATCATTTTAGCCAAAGAGCTGAGGATATATGGCAAAGTCCGTAGTAACCTCACCAGAAGATGAGCAAGCACTGAAACATTGTACAACATTGTGCATTGCTACATTGTAGCCATATCAACTTTGTAAGGGGATAATATGTTAGTGTTGTGTTTACAGTTTATCAAAGCACTGCTACATAGTACCAATGGAAGTCAAAACTATTAATAAGGCTGTATATATGTATATGTATATAAGTTTTTTGGTTGCCAATCAGACTATAAAATAAACTAAATGAGACCTTGTAGGCTGATTTCTATGTCAAGGAGGGTTTTGCTTTGTGTCTTTCCTGTCTTCAGCTCTAATTTCTTCAGCTCAGCATTAAAAAGTGCACAACACCAGCAAGTTTTCTATCATACTACTTCATATTTATACAGGATTTAGATGATGATATTTTGAATGTTGATGGAGCAGCGACAATTTTAGCATTTTAATTTTAGCATTATCAATTTTAGCGACAATTTGGATCAATGCAAATTCCATTTTTATCAAGAATTTGTATTTGCTGTCATGCAGACAAACTGACAAAGACTGAATTCAGACTTTTTACAAATCTGCATCCTGATGTAATTATTTCATCATCCTTTTGCTCCGTTTATTGTAATTAAATCACATTAAAATCAGTTGTGATTATACCCATGTATTGAGTAGAGTCGCTAAACTAACATTAACAAACGACCACAACACATCATAACACAGACATCATCTTTTTTTAGAATATTCATCTAGTTCAGTCAGCATTAGTGTTTTTGTGCTATTATAGCTCTGTTGACCTTGCTAAGCCTCTTGGTGAAGGCTAGAGAAATAGTGATTGAGAAAGCTGGCTAGCTGGCTAGCTACCTTTGAATCATGTGTGTGTGTAGAACATCACTGGTTTAGTTGATGCTGGGTAAAACCAAGGGAGTTGGAGCACCAGGTGCTGACTGCAGGTGACATACAGGTGTCATTGTTAAAGGAGAAGTAGGTAACTTATTTAAAAATACTGTTTAGTCACATTCACTAAAACTATCACTCTGTCCTGACAGTAGAACATGAGACAGATAATCTGTGATAAAAATCACAGACCACCTGCTGCCTCTAAGCTCACTGGACAAGAATCCACCACACCTGAACCAAAAGAACCAATCAGAACAGAGTAACTGACAGAGCTTCAATGTACAAAGTCAGTCAGTGCAAACATAATGGGAGATTAACAAAAAATGAACAAACAAGCAATGAAGAAAACAACAGTTTACACAAAAGATAAGTGAACAAAAGAGCAATGAAGACACATGAGTTAAAAAGAAGATAATTTAACCAGGCAATGCTGTGGGGAAGGTCTTTAGAGCTGAGCTGGTGCACTCTGTAGAGAGAGGAAAAGGGACCTGGAAAGTATACTTGCTCTAAATTTGAAAATAAGAGTTTTGTCAGGGAGAACCTCCTAATCATACTGTGCCTATTTGTTTAGAGTTGTCTCAAAAAGAAAGTAGGCATTCTCAAATGTTTAATGTAGCACCTATAAATTGACAGTAGGTAAAGAGACTGTCTGCATCTGTTCAGGGAAAGACCCAATAAAGACATGCACTGAAACAAAACACATTAAACACGTTTATTCTGACCATACCATAAAAATTGGTTCATACACAACCTCCACCAAGCTCCTGGTTCTAGTGCTCCAATGTTCCTTAACACTGCAATTGTAATGGATACAAGTAAATCAACATAGTAAACACATAGTTAATATATTCACTGTGACAAAAGGCAGAAGATGAGACAGAGGAAGTGTGAGTGTATAAATAAAACCAGAGCTAGTGAGATAAGTTCCTGCCACAGAGCAGTATGCAGGCTATCTGCTGCAATGCCCGCCTGTTATCTACCCCTTTTCATATTGCCCAGTCTGTCATCCACTGTTACTACTACACCATTGGGAAACAACAAACTGTCATGTAAATCATTGAAACTACCCACTACCTTGCATCTTACAGTTTTCCTTCTCAATCTAGTTGTTGTTACATACAGTTAAGAAATTAGAAGTCTTGTTTTAACAAAAACCTGTAGTCTGGCAGTCATTATAAAAAAAATAAATAAATGAAGCTGAATCAGCAGCTTGTTAGATGTCTTTCACACTTCTCTGAAAACCAACGTTGATCTCCTATATTATTAGGAATTCAAGCAGTGGCACTTGCTGTTGAAGCTCTTTTGTATTTATTCTCATTCTTTTTCCCCACAAAGTGTTTTTTCTAGCAAAAGACGGTGCAATGAAGACTCACAAAAATTGGCAAGTGAGTTGCAAATCCCACCACAACTCAGGCCCATAAAATTACACTCACTGACCTCAGAGTTGTGCTGTAATAATGAATTTTACATTTTGCAATTATATTGAAAATTTCTGGGCCTAGAGTCACAATTCCTTCATGCTTTTAAGTTCTTAGGTCATCTGCATCATTGCTCAAGTGTCTTCTGTTCTAAAACTGTCCATTTCCCAAATTAATTTATACAAGCCAGTCAATTTAAATAAAAATAGGTAGTTCTCAAAAATTAGCAATAACTGATGAATGGTAGAAATAACAACCTTCCAGACATATGTTCAGGAGTTTTCCCAAAGGTGATGTATTAAAGCATATTTCGATTAACCCCTAAACAAAAACAAATGTGAAAAGTTAATATCTCGTAACCAGCTGCATGGATTTTTTTAAAATGTGCCAATTCAATTAACATTTATATCTCAATGAGTCTTCATTCAAATGATACCAAAATTGACACAGACATTCATATGTCAATGAGTCTCCAGTGAAATGCAGTTTCTTATAGACACAATAGTGTATATAAGTAAAAACTGCATGTTCTGTTTATTTTAATAAAATGAGACTAGGTAAACAAGTTCCCATGAGCTTGTGTATATTCAAAGATGGCACCAAAAGTACCACCTTGAAGTCATTCATAAAACACCTTATTATCCAACATATCTCTTTAATGTTATATTGTTAACCAAATTCACCAAAGTCTGTAGCATTTGATACAATTTCACTGGCAGGTGATAGTGAGATATCTGAAAAATTTGAAAAACAGCTAATTGCAGAGACAGCTTATTTGCAACTTCCAGCTCTCTCAGACATATTTTCTTAAAAAAATTCAGATATAGTAGATATTCTGAATTTGAAGTGTAATATAATATAGCTTAAACTTTAATAGGAATAACTAAAACATAAATCACATATTGTACACAATTATAGTATTTGGTCTTATGTATCAAAATTGTCTAAGCTTACAACTTACCACCAAGTGATACCAAAGGAAAAGGACTTATAGCATGACTCAGACATGGCAGGTTGAAGATTAAAAAAAAAAGATTCTGTATTTAACAAGCAGAAGTCAGTACACAGAATGGCAGTCAGTGAGGGTAGACAAGTAGACAGAGAGTGAGCAGATATGAGGTTCACAGAAAATTAAGCCAGTTAAACCAACTTAACCAAACCACATTAAACCAAGAGTCTCTAACAATGGGAAAGACCGCAGAAGGCTTGACACTGAGGGCAAGGACAAAATGGCACTGGGAGGGGGAGCACAGAATAAATACACACAACCACCTGAAGGTACTTGAAGCACCCTAAGTCCAGGTTGCTTAGGGTCCATCCATCCATCCATCTTCAACCGCTTGATCCGGGACCGGGTCGCGGAGGCAGCAGTCTGAGCAGAGATGCCCAGACTTCCCTCACCCCAGACACTTCCTCCAGCTCTTCCGGGGGGACCCCTGGAGGCGTTCCCAGGCCAGCCGAGAGGCATAGTCTCTCCAGCGTGTCCTGGGTCTTCCCTGGTCAATCTCACGCTCCATCTTTCCCTCACTCGTGAACAAGACCCCGAGATACTTGAACTCCTCCACTTGAGGCAGGACCTCTCCACCCACCTGGAGAGGGCACGCCACCCTTTTCCGGTCGAGAACCATGGCCTCAGATTTGGAGGTGCTGATTCTCATCCCAGCCGCTTCACACTCGGCTGCAAACCGCTCCAGTACATGCTGAAGGTCCTGGCCTGATGAAGCCAACAGGACAACATCATCTGCAAAAAGCAGAGATGAAATCCTGTGGTTCCCTAAACTGGACTCCCTCCGTCCCCTGGCTATGCCTAGAAATCCTGTCCATAAAGATTATGAACAGAACCGGTGACAAAGGGCAGCCCTGCCGGAGTCCAACATGCACTGGGAACAGGTCTGACTTACTGCCGGCAATGCGAACCAAGCTCCTGCTCCGGTCGTACAGAGACCAAACAGCCCTTAGCAAAGGCCCCCGGACCCCATACTCACGCGGAGCACTCCCCACAGAATACCACGAGGGACACGGTCGAATGCCTTCTCCAGATCCACAAAGCACATGTGGACTGGTTGGGCAAACTCCCATAAACCCTCAAGCACCCTGTGGAGGGTATAGAGCTGGTCCAGTGTTCCACGACCGGGACGAAAACCGCATTGTTCCTCCTGAATCCGAGGGTCGACTATCGGCCGAATTCTCCTCTCCAGTACCCTGGCGTAGACCTTCCCGGGGAGGCTGAGAAGTGTGATCCCCCTGTAGTTGGAACACACTCTCCGGTCCCCCTTTTAAAAAGAGGGACCACCACCCCAGTTTGCTACTCCAGAGGCACTGTCCACAACCTCCATGCAATGTTGCAGAGGCGTGTCAGCCAAGACAGCCCCACAACATCCAGAGACTTGAGGTACTCAGGGCGGATCTCATCCACCCCCTGGCGCCTTGCCACTCGCAAGGAGCTTACGAACTACCTCAGTGACTTCGGCTTGGGTGATGGACGAGTCCACCTCAGAGTCCCCAGCCTCTGCTTCCTCATTGGAAGGCAAGTCGGTGGGATTGAGGAGATCCTCAAAGTATTTCTTCCACCGTCCGACAATGTCCCCAGTCGAGGTCAACAACAGCTCCCCACCTGCACTGTAAACAGTGTTGGCAGAGTACTGCTTCCCCTTCTGAGGCGCCGGACGGTTTGCCAGAATCTCTTCGAGGCCGATCACCGATGCCAGTCCTCCTCCATGGCCTCACCGAACTCCTTCCACGTACACTGATGGACACCCCTTTATGCTCGAACATGGTGGTGTTCGTTATGGACAAACTGTGACTAGCACAGAAGTCCAATAACAGAACACCAGCAGAGGTTTCAGATCAGGGAGGCCGTTCCTCCCGATCACGCACCTCCAGGTATCACTGTTGTTGCCCACGTGAGCATTGAAGTCCCCAGTAGAACAATGGAGTCCCCAGTCGGAGCACTATCAAGTACCCCAAGTACCCTCCGAGGGACCCAAGAAGGCCGGGTACTCTGTACTGCTGTTCGGCCCGTGAAAGGCACAAACAACATCAAGAGACCTATCCCCAACCCAAAGGCGCAGGGATACGACCCCTCGTTCACTGGGGTGAACTCCAACACATGGCGGCTGAGCTGGGGAGCTATAAGCAAGCCCACACCAGCTCGCCGCCGCTCACCCTGGGCAACTCCAGAGTAGTGGAGGGTCCAGCCCCTCTCAAGGAGCTGGGTTCCAGAGCCCAGAGCCCAAGCTATGCGTGGAGGTGAGCCCAACTATCTCTAGCCGGTACCTCTCAACCTCCCGGTGCACGAGCTCAGGCTCCTTCCCCCCAGCGAGGTGACATTCCATGTGCCCTATTGCCAGAGTTTTGGTCCAGGGATTGGGTCGTCGAGAGAAATTCCCTGCCCCCCGCCACGAACTGCTACCCAAACCACATTGCACCTGGCACCCCTCATGGACCTTCCTGCGGGTGGTGAGCCTACTGCTGGAAGGCGGGCCCACATTGCCATTTCGGGCTGAGCCCGGCCGGGTCCCGTGGGCAAAGACCTGCCACCAGGCGCCGCCTGCGAGCCCCAACCCCAGGCCTGGCTCCAGGGTGGGGCCCCTGTAACGCCAATCCGGGCGACGTAACGGTCCTTGATGTTCTTCTTTTCATGATGGTAGCTTGTAGAACCGCTCTTAGTCTGGCCCATCACCTAGGACCTGTTTGCCATGGGAGACCCTACCAGGGGCGTAATGCCCCCGACAACATAGCTCCTAGGATCATTCGGGCACACAAACCCCTCCACCTTGTACAGTAAGGTGGCGGTTCAAGGAGGGGGGGGGTTGCTTAGGGTGGTTCTGGAAATCCAGAGTGAGGTCAGTATCCATGATGTGCCTGGTGGGCTCCTAAGGCCTCCCCTTAGAACCACCACCTTGACTTGGGACACATGGAATGGGATAGGACCCTGAGTAACCAGGAGAGTCCTACAGCCACCAGATTTCCTGGGCTGGTCTATGGGTGTGTGGGTACAGCACAGATCGGCAGCCTTCTTCTACCCAATAAAGCTCTTTATGGATTCAGCTCCACATGTGGTGGCAGCAGCGCACAATGACATGGTATAAGCACACTGGAAGAGAGAGAGTAGAAACAGAACCAGGTAAGGTGTTGGGTGCATACTCTACTCAGATTAGATGTTTGCTTCAGGTTCCTGGGGGTAATGCAGTGTAAGCAGGTTTCCATGTCCTTGTTGAATCATTCTTGGGTTGATATTTTGAAGTAGGCTGAGGTGTCAGTGGGTGTCAGTAATGAAGTCCAATGAGCTGTCTGACCAGGGTTGATGAGTCACAGGTAAGGGCTGTAGGACAACAGAAGGAGGTTTCTGGGCAGTTTTGATCCAAGGTGTCCACATATTCCTTCACTTTGTTTTTCATGGTTGGCTACCAGAAGCATTGCCTGATATACAGGTGACTCCTCCTTACTCCAGCTAGGTGGTAATGAGATGGGAGCCCAGTTGATGACCTGGGGCCAGAGGATCAAAGGAACAAACAACCACTTTGTGGAACAGCTGTCCAGAACCACAGAGATAATGTTGGCCTGTTTGACCCTTTTTTCAACCATGCAGGATAGCTTGTATGGCAATTAGATGCTCGGCTGTCCTGATATACTCAAGGTTCTTTTGGTCAGCTCCACTCCCTTCAACCAATGGCGCCATCTTGACCTCTTGCAACTCATGATTGCAATGGCATAGTACCTTTCTGGTGGAGATAGTTTGTATGACAGTTGGCACGAGTGGTGCTTGTTATATATTTGTGATAGCAGGAAGGTTTGCTCTGCCTTGAGGGACCACACTAAATTGACATGGGGAGGAGTCAGAGCATCCAGAGGAGCGGCAGTGCTGAAGTTATGTATGAAATGTCTGTAGAGGTTGGCAAAGCCCAGAAATGATTCGACCAGCTTACAGCATGTGGGTGTGGGCCAATTTGTGACAATACTGATCTTGTCTTGGACCAACCTGATATTGTCCTTGGACCCAATTAAACCCATGAAAGTCATGGTTGAGGCATGGAACTCTTTT